>CM076576.1:928094317-928694317 GCA_034641835.2 Pinus albicaulis
GGACTATGGCCAGCTGGAGTTTGTTCAGGTGTTACTTCTCCCAAATCAATAAAATGGGGTCCTTTTGTTTGTGCTTTCCTCCACTTTCCTTTAAGCCTGCTGCTTCTTCTTACATACTGTGGACTACTGTCTTTTTCCTTCTGTTTTTCTTTTCCTTTCTTTTTGGCCATAGATGACTGTTCCTGAAGGTGAACTAGTCTCTCAGATAATACTTGATGGTCTTCTTCTGAGGAAGGGGTTTGATGCACAGCTTCAATGCTTCTTTTCTCTTTTGATTTTGTTGGCTTTTTACCCTCAGTCTTTTCCTTCCTCCTTTTAGACAGTCTTTCTTCTCTACTAGTTCTTTCAACTGTGTTAGTAGGAGTGCTTTGAGTTTTATCACCTGTTTTCTTTCTTCTACTTCTTTTTGATGTACTGCCTTCAGGGGTTTCTTGGGGTTCTTCAAAGAAATTTCTAATTAAAAACTGCTCCCAGGTGTCCTTTTTCTCTTTTAATTGTTTTTCTATCAAGATTTTCATGAGACCATGGTGATACAAATGTGGTTCTACGTCCCCCAGATGCTTTTGGACGGTTACATAAATCTTTTTCAAACTTTTTAGTAAAAAGTATGGCAGATTGAGGGTCTGGTTGTCTAGGAAATTCATCAACAATCGGGTATGATACATGTACATTGATCCAAAACGTCCCTCACAGGTGATAAAATTTTGAATAACTAACAGTAAACTGGCCCACTCTTCTTTTAAAGCATGGACAGGAATTCCCTTTTTGAAAATGGTGACATCCATACCTAGGTTACGTAGGATCACTCTCCAGGCTTCCTCGCCAATGCTCTTGTTCTTGAACCAGCGTTCACCTTCTTGAGGGAGTTCTGTAGTAGCTGCTATGGATGCCTCAGTCACTGTAAATTTGAGGTCCCCAATTTCTACCTCCAGACCATTGAAAGACCTCGCAAAAGCTTTTGTTACCTCCTTATTGTAGCCTTTAAACTTTTGAATAAACCGAAGCCATTTTGCCTTTTTCAATATGTCTTTGACTTGTGGGTATCCTTCCATAAATTTGGGTCCCTCTGGTTCTGTCCTCAACAACTGACCCATCCTTCCTTCTGTTCTTTAAAACACGTCTGCGTGAGGAGGGTTTAGCGGAGGTAAGACGGCTGAATTAGCGGAAATGAACAGGGTTTATGAAGGAGACCAGTGACTGTAAGCGGATATCAGAGAATAGGTACACGGAATGAAGCGGAATAGAGAACAAAATGGGGTGAAGGCTTATGTGAGCACGGTGGAAATGCAGCCGTGAGGTCAATAGAACAGTAGGGGGAGTAAAGTGCATCCGGCAGTATTTAAAATTGGGTGGCTGCAGAGTAGATGCAAGCACGTTTATGCAACGGCTACGGATTTTGTGCGGCTGAGAGAAGCCGTAGTCAAATCAACTACGTTCCATAATTACAGGTGGAGTATCAAAGTATAGCCGAACACGAGTGAAGACTGGAGGCTTGATTATGAGGCTGTTTAAAAATGAATGCAAGGATTTTGGGGGAATCGTATAGAGATCATGGAACGGTTATGGGGTTATCAACGCAATCATTGCATATAATGGAGCTATGGTTTATAACTATGTAAAAATGTGCTTGAATGCCATTTGAAATAAATTTCTACTCATACCTTGGAATTCTTGCAATTTTTCATTAGTCTTCAATCAGTTGCTCCTCGTTGATGCTTTTGAATGCCTCATGTCTTCAAAATATGTCCTCATACCTGCATTTGATTTCATGATTGTTGAACTAACATCTGACTGTAAATTTTTGAAAAACAGAGTGGTGGCTGCAGAAACTGCTTCTGGCTGCGGAAACTGGTGTCAGCTGCGGAAACTGACACAGCAATTATTTGGGTGAATGGAGATGGATAGATGATAACTGAATGAATGAAAATGGTCATGAAAGAAAATTTTTATTGGTGAAATGAAATGAAATAGATGAAATGGAGTGAAATGAAATGAAGTGGAGTGGAATGAAGTGGAATGAAGTGGAATGAAATGGAGTGGGTTGTCATAAAACTTGTGAAATGAGAGAGAGAGAGACCTTCTTGAAACTTCTTCTCTTTGATGTACTTGTCATGCCATTTAACTCTTTGATATTGAACTAGATCAGTTCTTAAAATTGCCTCTTGTCTGATCTCATCTAGCTCATTCAATTGTTCCATTCTATGCTTTTGGGCTTCTGATAAGTCCATCCCCAACTGAACTGCTATCTTGAAGGTCTTGACTTGGAACTCAATGGGGAGCAAGACTTCTTTCCCATAAACAAGTTCATAGGGAGAATGTCCTGTTGTATTTCTCCATGTAGTTATGTAGGCCCACAAGGCTTCAGGAAGCCTTTCTGCCCAATCTCTTCTATGTAGATGAACAGTTTTGGTGATGATACTTTCAAGAACTTTGTTTGTAGACTCCACTTGACCATTTGCTTGCGGATGGTAAGGAGTAGATCTTCTGTGCTTGATTTTTTATTCTTCCATCAACTTCTCCACCAAGTTGGATGTGAATTGGCTTCCCTAATCTGTCACAATTTCTCTTGGAACACCAAAGCGAGTAAAAATATCCTCATAAAGAAAATTAACAACTAAATTTTCAGTAGCAGACACTAATGCTTTGGCTTCTACCCATTTAGTAACATAATCAGTACAAACCAATATATAATTCTTTTGCTTAGATGGTGGATTAATAGGTCCAATGAAATCCAAAGCCCATTTTTCAAAGGGTTCGATGAGTACCTGTGTTTGCAATGGCATTTCATTTGAAAGGGTAGGTTTCCCTACTCTTTGGCAGCTGTCACACCTTTTGACATATTGTTTTGCATCTTTGAAGAGGGAAAGCCAATAATATCCTAAAGAGAGGATTTTATAGGCCGTCCTTTTGTCTGCAAAGTGTCCGCCGCATGGTTCATCATGACATGCCTTAAGAATATCAGGCATTTCATCTTCCCTGACACATCTTCTGATCACAAGATCTGGCCCTGTTTTAAACAATTCGTTAGAAATCCAAGAATATTTTGAACTCTCCTGAATAATTTTTCATTTTTCACTTGGAAATAAATGTGAAGGTAGTTTCCCTGTAACCAAATAGTTAGCAATATCTGCATACCAAGGAGTCTTAATAGTTACTGCAAACAAGTATTCATCAGGAAACTTATCCTCTACAAGAGAATCTTCTTTAGTATTTTGAATCCTAGACAAGAAATCAGCTACTGTATTTTGTTTCCCTGGTCTATCCAACACAGTAATATTGAATTCCTGCAAAAGTAGGAGCCATCTTGTCACTCTGCCATTAGTAACAGGTTTGTTCATTAGATATCTAATCACAGAATGATCAGTATGAATAAAAGTTTCATAGCCTATTATATAATGTCTAAACTTATTGATTGCATGAACAACAGCTAAAAACTCTTTTTCAGTTACAGTATAGTTCAACTCAGTGGGAGTCAAATTTTTACTGGTATAGTAAATGGCGTAAGGGACTAAATCCTTTTGACCCAACACAGCTCCTAGAGCTGTATCTGAAGCATCTGTAGAAATATGGAAAGGGAGTTTCCAATTTGGTCCTCTCAAGATAGGTGCTTCAGATATTCTTGTTTTCAAAGTTTCAAAGGCTGATTGACAATCAGGATCCCATTTGAATTCACAGTCTTTTGTAAGTAGTTTGAAGAGTGGAAATGCTATTTTAGTGAAGTTTTCTATAAATCTTCTATAGTATCCAGTAAATCCTAGAAAAATTCTAACATCTCTTTGACAATTTGGAATAGGCAACTTGGAGATGACTTCCACTTTTGATCTATCAACCTTAATCCCATCTCCTGAAATATGATGCCCCAAAACAATACCTTCAGTAAACATCATAAAGCATTTTTCATGGCTTAATGAAAGGTTTGTTTCTTTACATCTTATAATGACTTTTTCCAAATTTTCTAATGCATCTTCAAATGAATTACCATAAACTGTAAAATCATCCATATAAACCTATACACAATCATGGATTAGATCAGAAAAAATTCCTAGTACTGCTCTTTGGAATGTTGCGGGTGCATTACATAACCCAAAAGGAAGCACTCGATAGGCAAAAGTCCCCCATGGACAGGTAAATGTGGTCTTATCTTGATCTTTAGGTGCTACCTGAATCTGATTATAGCCACTAAAACCATCCAAAAATGAAAAGTACTTTTTTCCTACTAATGTATCTAATACCTGATCGATAAAGGGCAAAGGAAAGTGATCCTTCAAAGTTGCTTTGTTCAATTCCCTGTAATCAATGCATACCCTCCATTTACCATTCTTTTTAGGTACTATAACCAAAGGAGAAACCCATCGGTTATCTGAAATTGGATAAATGAAGTTTACATTGAGTAGTTTTTGGAGCTCTTCTTTCACTATCTCCCTAAGGTTTGGATTCATCCTTCTCTGAGGTTGTCTGATTGGTCTACTGTTTTCCTCAATATAGATATGATGGATGCAAGTATTAGGATCAATACCTTTCATGTCAGTATACTCCCATGCAAATGCAGTAGAATGTTTTTGCAAGATTTTGGTTAGTTCTTCTTGTTGTGACTTTTCCAAATGTTTGTTGATATTCAATGTTTTTCCCGGAAAAATCTCAATAGTAGAACTACCAAACTCTTCCATAGAGTAAAGAGACATTTGTCTTGATGATAAATATTCTATGTCAGATTCCAACTGAAATTGTGTGGGTCATATTCTGAAGATATCTCATAGTTCCGATGATGAACCACACTGTTGGTTCGAAACGCGGGTTGGTTCGAAACGCGCGACCACTGCTTCTTTTACATGTGATTTTTACCTAGTGAATTTTCACTAAATTTTCTAATGTGTTCAGAATTGACTATCCTCACTGATTTCAGAAATGGTAAAGACAGGTTGTATAGTGTCCTCATCATCAACCCATTCATTGTCTCCTACTGATTGCTTTTGTCGTTTAATGTGTTCAGAATTGACTATCCTCACTGATTTCAGAAATGGTAAAGACAGGTTGTATAGTGTCCTCATCATCAACCCATTCATTGTCTCCTACTTCTGTGATTGCTTTTTCTGGAGGATACAAATTGAATTTCTTTGTCGAATTACCATTAGAAATGTACATATCTCCAGATCTACAACTAATGAAAGCATCAGCTGTGGCTAGCCAAGGTCTTCCTAAGATAAGTGGGTGCCCTCCTAGATTACTCTTGGGAGTCAAAATCATGAAATCTACTGGATATTCCCAAGAATCTAAGGAGACTGAAATATCTTCTAATACACCATTTGGTTTGATAACTGATCGATCTGCAAGTTGCAGTAAAGTAGGTGTAAAAAGAAGATTAGGAAGTTTTAGCTGTTCCATAGTCTGTCTACTCATAATGTTGATAGAAGCCCCTAAGTCAATCAATGTGTTTGGAATTTCTATCCCATTTATATGTGTCTTGAAAATTGGACTACCTGGATCTACATACTTCTGCATGGTAATTTTCCCCATCATGATATCTGCAATTTTTCCTACCAGGTGGATTCTTCTTGTATCTCTTAGTTTCCTTCCTGGTCTTTTGAGACTCAACTCCTTTATTGTTTTTGCTAGAATAGGAATCTCTCTAATGGCTTGTAGCAAGGGAATCTTGATACAAGCATTCTTTAATTCATCTAGAAAATCATAGTTAGGCAACAAGATTTGTTTTTCCACCCCTCTATCAATTTGTAATCTTTCAGGGAAAGGAGGTGTGGATGAAGATGTAGGTTTCTCAACTATAGGAGTTGTGGGGGTTAAATTTTCTTTCTCTTTTTGAATTTTTGAGTTTTGAAGAGATGCTTCCTCAAAACCCTTATTGACTTTAAGAGAGTCCTCCTTAGAGGTATCTTGCTCTTGGACATCTATAGAAGGTTTTTCTAAAACTCTACCAGACCTGAGTTGTACATCATCGAGAGGAACAATCATATAGGTAGGAAATTGTTGTCCTTCTATCATGTAAGTATTCTGAGGATTTTTATTGTTAGGATTTGGCAATGGCTGAGCTGGAAGTTGATTTTTCTTTTGTTGGAATGGAAGCATGAGTTGAGAATTTGGATTTTGTTGAGAAGGTTGTTGTTGTGGAAATGGCAATGAAAGTTGTAGATTTGGGTTTGGAAGTTGTGGAGTTTGTTGATTTTGAAAAGATGGAGGATATTGATAAAATTGAGCAAATATCCCATAAGGATTTTGCATTCCTTGTACCCATGACTGATATGAATTTTGAGGTTGGGGCCAAGGTTGTTGCCAAGGATTCCAATTTGGTGGGGTTTGAAGATTCATAGGGTTGCTAAACCCTTGAGTTTGTTGCCCCTTCCAAGGTCTTCTTGCAACAAAACAGAGAGATTCTACTGAATTTGGATCTTCTTGAAAGACAGCTTTGAGTCCAGGAATTGAAGGACAATCCTTGGTCTCATGATTCTCTGAGAAAATCATACATGTTTCTAAAACTTTTGCATCCAAGGGACATTCCCTTAAAGCATGTTTCTTCCTACATTTCGGACAAAAGATGGCTAGAGCATCAGTTTCTGCTTTCTGCTTGTTTTGAATTTTAAGGGTGTCTAGTTGTTCACTAAGGCTCCCTAAGATATTAGTTTTGAATTCATCAAGCATATTTCCAATCTCTGCCCTACTTACTGATCCAGTTGTAAATTTGTTTTCCCTAATAAGAGAAGGATCTCTAGGCCCTTTTCCTGTTTTATATTTTCCCCTTGAGAGATGGACACATAGTTCTGTTATGTCACGAAGTGGAAGTTGAGAAATGTCTCCTTTCCCCATCATGTTTAAAATATCTATCCATTCATCTATGATGGCTTTTAATAGAAGGGCTTTCAAATTTTCCTCATCTAAGTTGCTCATCTTTGCTCTTTTTAAGTTGTATTGAAATATTTCAAGTAAATCCTCCAAATTTTCATCTTCTTTTTGCACCATTTTGAATACCTCATCCTTGTGATTGGTGGGCATGCAATAGTCCAGATATCTATCCAAAAATGTTTGTTTCATATCATTCCAAGTCCTAATAGATTGGGTGACTAATCCCATGAACCATTTCAAAGCGGCTCCCTTCAATGTTGAAGGAAACAGTTTGAGTTTTTGAGAGTCTTCCATATAGTCATAGGTTCGGCACACGACTTCAAACTCAAATAGAAATGTTTCAGGATCCTCACTTCGCAATCCATAAAAGTTGGGGAGGACAGATGGTGAGATGTTTTTCATCGTTGTATGAGTTTCCTCATCAACTATAGGGAATCCAAACGAGTTGTCTCCTTCCCTATTACCTCCACCTCCACCATTGTTGCCTCCATTATTTCCTCCTCCTCTACCTCTACCTCTACCTCCGAATCCATCTACTACTTCCTCTGTCATGATAGTTTCTTCAAAGTCCTCTGATTCTTCTATCAAGGGAGGATGAGAGAGAGTTTCTTCCTTTTCTTCTTCAGGTGATTCTTCTTTAATTACAATATACTCTCCTGTAGAAGTAAAGAAAGGGTTTTCTTCTAAATGAGATTTGGTAGATGGTGTAGGAGAATCCTCTAATTCAGCTGCTCCTTGAATTCCAAGAATCTTAAGGCTAGGGGTGGATGGTGGTGAATCTTGTCTATGCCTTGAAGAAGATGGAGTTGTGAAAATCAAACTCTTGGCTTTAGCTATAAACCTTCCCCTAGAATCTCTTGCTCTATGCATGTCATTTTTTATTTTTAAGTTGGGCTAATAATTCTTTTTCTGATCTTCCAGGTCACACTAGGTGAGAGAAGAGAGCATACTTAAGAAATTATTGAACCAATAACTCTCTTTTCTGATCCTCCAGATCACACTAGGTGCAAGAGGAGAGCATACTTCAAGAAGTTATCAAATTTTCCCTTATTTTTATTGTTTTTTTTTTAAAGAAATTGGCTACCTAGTTACACTTCCCCGGCAACGGCGCCAAAATTTTTGGTCAATTTAGTGTGTCCTAAATTGCTACATTAATTTGTAAATCCGGGATTCGTAAGTTGATGAAGTGTGGCGCACTATATGTGCAAGATAACCTATCTCTTACTTTTTGTCGTTTTTGGTTTTTTTTTTTATATATTTATCTTGGGGGTTTTTATCTTGGTTGGTTTCCTAATGTGAGATGGAAATTATAAAAGACAAGTATGGATATAAATGTTCAAGGCAATGATGTCGTTTATAATTATTTCCCAAACTTCAAACTTCAAAAGGGTTTTAAAACATGAAATGACAAAATTAATTCTTAAAAGAAAATGAAAATGTGCCACTATACTAATCAAACAAACAATGAACTATTGATCATGAAACTCATTACCCTTGCTGCTGTCTAAATACAAAAGAAACTGTACTCAAAGAAATCCAAGAATTGCAAACAAAGTAAAGCTAAAATCAAATTACATCAACTCATATTCTGACCCCTCACCATTAGTCTCGCTATGGCTTTCGGAGGTAATCATAAACAACTTGAGCAATCTGATATCTAATTTGCAGCAAAATAAACTAATATCAAATTACACACTCATACTTCAATCCCTCACCATTAGTCTCGCTATGGCTTTCGGAGGTAACTGATAATGACATGAGAAATTTAATATCTAACTTACAGAAAAATAAACTAATATCAAACTACACACTCATACTTCAATCCCTCACCATTAGTCTCGCTATGGTTTTCGGAGGTAACTGATAATGACATGAGTAATTTAATATCTAATCTAACTAATAAAGCAAATGTACAAAAATGAAATAAATAAAACAGTGCTGGAATTAGAAGCTAAGAAAAATAAATTAGCAGAAGGACAAGACTGATTCCATGTCATTAGTCATTGTAAAACTATGTGCAAATGCCCGGGCTGCCTATTGTAATCTGGAACAAAAACACTGATCAGTTAACAGCAGTATAAAGCATGAAAGACTATGGACAGAGATAAAACGTTAATACCATAAGAGATGTGATATGTACACGTGAATTACTATGGCATAATGAATGTAAGGAAATAAAGCATGAAACTATACAGCAATAAACAAAACCTCGGCGTGTGCAGGGGCCCTCTGCACAATCCTCGGGCAACAACTATCAACCACGAATTATGCTTATGAACAGAGTCTTCTCATGTATTCAAAACACAGTCATAACAAGGAAATAATGTCACGGCACAGTGGGCTTTCTTTTCAGCAAAATTACATTACAGAAGCTAACTACTATGCGTATGAGAACGCATTATTTATAACAGAGGATGACATAACTACTTTCCTACAATCTACGTTGATAAAAGACACGTGAACAACCACGTCCAGAAATCTAGCATTATGGCTGCCGTGAAGATTAAATCTATGGAGGGTGGCCGTTGGATTCGGCTTATGGAGCAGTTCACAGGTGTTGATATGTCCCCTGAGATTTAGGAATGGCCACGCAAGTCTTCACGTGGTGAAAAATGGAGTTCTGTCACCGTATGGACTCTTAGGTTGACCACCGCTTGACTACCTTTGACCACGGCCTTCTTTGGTGAATTCGACTGAGCCAATAGGACTCGGTCCATATCCATGTCATTTCCAACTTGCCCATGTGGCTTGATTTGCCTAAAGACACCTGCAATATAGACTTTAACAAAATGGCTGCGGAAAGTTGAAGCAGCTGCGGAAAGTGACAAGATTCCGCAACTCAATGAGCAAAAATATAATTCAAACAGCAGACACAAAACATAGTTAAAACCCACTTTAAATGCTCTTAAAGTATGTTTTCAATCTTACAAAACATCACTTTTTTATGAATAAATGTAACATAAATAAACAAATTCAAATTAAAGCTTATTTACTGTGCTTTAAAGCAAAACCATTAAATTTTTATGAATTTTTATTTTTTTAATGAATAAATGTAATTGAAATAAACAAATTCAAATTAAAAGTCATTTACTATGATTTTAAAGCAAAACCATTAAAATTTTATGATCTTTTTTGGGGTAACTTATGAGATGCACGGGAAAAATTAGTTGTATAATCCTCTGCTATGACCAAAATTAAATTAAAATTATGGTTTAGTTTTATTATTGAATAATCATCTTGATTTTAATAGATTATATACTATGATTTTAAAACATGTTTTCAGTCTATCACAACCATTACATTTTTATGAATAAATGTAAATTTTGAAACAAATCAATTCAAATTAAAACTAAATTACTATGCTTCTAAGAACATACTTTACTTTAAGTCTAATGCAACCATTAAAATTTTATACTTAAAAGTGACTTTAGAAATAAATAAATTCAAATTAACTCTCAAGTACAATTTATAGTGCTCCTCATACTTCTCCTCTCCTTCACTAAAACTTTCTTAACAACTTGGTAGCTTCACTTAGAAACTGAGCATACAAGCTCTATTATATTAATCAAACAAATAGAGTTACATATATACATGAGGTACACTCTTAAGTAGAAAAGCTATCTTAGACGCACAATAATTTGGTTAAGAGAATATCTCAACCTCACACTAAACTAGGAAATAACCTATAGAATAGGAACAGACTCTATACATAGAGAGAATCACAACGGAAGACAAGTAGGAATTATATATTCCAACACTCCCCCTTAATGACTATTTGTCTCAATATACATCTGCAAAATCTACAACTGGTCCTATTTGGTAATTACACTGGTTTTGTTTGGTAATTACACTTTAAATCATGTTCATGTTATTGTTGATGTCCATATAAAGGAAAAACCATCTACTGAAATGCATGGGTTCCAACCGCTACATCTGCCAGTCTACTAGGAAGTCCTTCACATACATGGTTCATCCAACCTCTCGATTAACTCCCCGTTGATATAAAATTTCACCTTATGGAGTCTAAAACCAATACGGCCCACCTAAGTGTATCCATCCCGCATGACACACTCTTCCAGGGTGTTAAAACTCTCTAACAGAGGGAACATATAAAAAAGGGGTATGCATGCCTCTCTGGGTCTTACAACACGTACAAACAATAAATGACATGTAGATTTGCTTCTAATTACAAACTATGACTCATACTCATGGTCATGACTCTATTCCAAGAAACTCACACAAAACAAAGCATACAAGCTCTATTATATTAATCAAACAAATAGAGTTACATATATACATGAGGTACAGTCTCAAGATAGAGAAGTTATCTTAGACACACAATAATTTGGTTGAGAGAATATCTCAACCTCACACTAAACTAGGAACTAACTTATGGAATAGGAACAAACTCTATACATAGAGAGAATCACAACTGAAGACAAGTAGGAATTACATATTCCAACAGCTTCATAGTCACGAACAACCTACATGCATTAAATAAAATTCATTAATATCAATTCTCATCAAAATAAATTAGTCCTTGACAAAACAAAATTGTCTTGCAAGAAATCTAACTAGTTGAAAAGATTAAAACTTATATATTTTGTGTTGTTCTTGACTGGATTGATGTATAGAAATGGATTACACCATTCTTACATTCCGTAATGGATTTCCTTAAGCCTTTTCATAACAAATACCATGGGAAAAACCATGGGTTGTGAAAACCTCTAACAAAAAAAAAAAACAACCAATGTTAAATTATGAAAAAACATTTACATAACATAAAAAGGCATTACACCATCTTCTTTGAGGGCCTCTTGGTTCAATAATTAACTATGTAAAGAATCGAAATTTTCATTATTAATTATGAAAAAACTATTACTAATATCCTTACTATTTTATAAAAGAAACAAAAATATTTTGTTACTTGGTGGAAAAATCAATAAAACACACACACACATGTATAACCAAAAAAATGTGTAAAAAATGTCATATATATATATATATATATATATAAGGTTTTAAACGATTACATGAAACTCATTAATCAATTGAAAAATTTAAAAATACTAATAAATGATGGTTAAAAAAAGTGAAATATCACTACAAGAAAAAGACCCTCTAGCGGATGTTTTTGAGGAACCCCTTATAAAAATACCCCTGACATCCGTTTCTAGCAGAGGTTACTAGAGGAGGTCGGCGGGCAGAGGATTTTGCGAATGTTTTTCATCCAATGCGCTTATCATCCTAAACCGCACCAGTGTATTCAACAAGAGAAAGCATCGGTGCACACAAAACATTGGCACACCGGACACCGTGCGCTCCATACACACCTGCTCGGTGCGTCTTATTACTGTAGCGCACCAGTGCTTTACAGCTCTTTTGCATCGGTGCATCATAAAACACCACGCCAAAACAGAAACCGCTCGGTGCGCCTATAAAACCCATGCACCGGAACCGAGTTAAATTAAAAAAAAAAATTATGGCCAAAAAACCGCATTTTTCACTTTTCTCAGTGCTCTAGAGCTCTCAAGCACTAGTGAAATTTATCGTTGTCTGAGCCGCCCTGACATCGGTGCTCCCATTGCACCTATTGCAAACTCTTATGCTTTACATTTCCCACCAATCTCCTGCTTGAATTTTGCAAAAACGTGGGCAAATTTTTATTTTCAAATTCTACAGCCAATATGCCTCCTCGACGACCAAATCTATAGGCATTTTTCTTTTTTTTCCATAATTAAGCCTTTTAGTGGATTAGAATTTCAAATAACCTTCAAATTAACAATTTAAAAGAAAGAAAAAAAATTGTCGTGCAGTGCGCTTGAGTCATTCGACTCCCATTGGTAAGCGGTGCTGCCTCTAAATTTACAGGCCGCACCACAACCAGTGCTAATGGTATCCACATCGGTTCCGTGGTGGTACCGAAAGGCGCACCGTGTTATTTTAAAAAATTTTAAAAAGTGCGGTGCAGTTTTCTACCTGGCCGCACCGTTGAACATGTGGAATAGCAGCAACGTGGTGCGTTGACTTAAATATCTGCCTCGGGGTGGAAATTTTTGTCAGCGCACCACATTCCGCATTTTGACGAGGTCAACGGTGCGGCCTGGTAAAATACCACAATGTGGACTATGTAATGATGTCAGGAGGTCGGTGTGCTGACACAACTATATAACCCAGACGTAGATCCCCTAGCAACACATCACCCTCTATGTTGGAAAATGACCAATCCATAATGAGATGAAACCACCAAGGTGACAGCGTGAGTAGATTTCCTAATGTTACATTAAGTTTCTTTGTTGTTTCTGTTACAAAACACTTGCTCAATTTCAAGTGCTAATAGAGGTATATCTCATATTAGCAATAAGACAATGGCATGGAGAGTTTTCATTGTGTTTCTGGTCAATTTTGTTAGTTGTTCGACAACTTTTATCCCAGACACAAAGGGATTTTACAAAAAAATTCTGAATTTTCTGTTTTATTTTGACATGTATAATCACTCTAAAGTTTGTTTATCACCAATTTGAAGAGAAAAAATACAAATTTTGAAAATCTTGTTGAAGATCAGCAAGTTTTATTGCAGATTTGGATTGCCAATTTCCCCTGGGAATTCAAAGTTGAAGCCTTAAAGCATCTAGGGAGAACCCCCTCAAATTGATATCACCAATTATGAAGTGATAGGAAGTTTCATCAGTTAGAGGGACTTAGTTCCCAATAGTTATCCAGACTTCAACTTAGCCCAGTAATGGATTGAGATTAATCATTAGATAATAATCAGTACCAAGGATTCTAGATAAAGTTAATCCTGTTGTACGTGAAATTTGTTTAAGGCGGTCTTAGTGTTCTGGAGATTTAACCAAGTCACTTGCTTCAAAAACATAACTCTTGACTCTCTTGTGGTTAAGAGGAGTTGTGTTTCAACATTATTTTTTCACCTTTTGTAAGTTGTAGTTTACTAGCAACATATATTTTTACAAATATTTTTTGGTTTCATTTTACCAAAATGAAGAAATTTTGGTTTGTTAATAAGAACTTGTTTTATTCAGTTTCCAAGGATGGTGGATTCTCCTGATACATAATGGACTGATGAGAAGAATAGTTCATACTTTGAATCTTCAGGTACCTTTTGTCAAGAAAATGTATGACAAGGAGTATTGTGCCTTTGATTTGTGCGACCAGACTCCTAAAGAGCCAGAAAATCTTGATCTAGATAGGGCTGAATCGAGGATTAATTTTCTTTATTTCAATGAGGTAATTTTATCTTTCATGATAACTGTGTTTGATTTGGTTTTGAATTAATATGCATGCTCTGGATGAATAATTAATTTATTTAATGGGCTTTTATGTTTGGACCTGTTTGAAATTTTTTTTTTGAAGTAAAGTCTGTGATACCCATCTTTATAGTGATTCTTCTTTCTCTAGTTCAAGGTTTGGCAAAAATGTTGTTGGCAGAAGCCACCCCAATTCGATGAGTTTCAACAATCAGTTGTTCCAACAATTCTAGGATGCACTTGGGTACAACACTTTAGAAAACTAGTCTCTTCCAATAAACAAAAAGTGACATTTAGTTTTGTCAATGAATCTGGGAGTAGTGGTGCACAAAAGGGAGCAGTCGTATTAAAACATCCAGGTAATACTAGTACAGCCTTAGAGAAAGATCAAAATGTAGGTCAAAGTACTTGTGCCTGGCATCATAGCCTACATAGCAACTATACTATTTTTCCTAGCCGTTGTGGAAAAAGTGAGATGAGTGTTATTTATAATAAGAACTTCAACGTTTCTGCCACTGAAATCACAGGTTAAACTGAATGAATGTCATGTTGATTATATTGTTCATTATGTAAATGTTGATGGTGGTTGTTGTTGGAATCACGATTACCGTTAGACCAAAACCCGTAGGCATTAGTCTCCGCTACAATTGCCAGAGTTAGGATCCACGAGAGGCAGTTAGTCCATGTCACAAAACACACGGGGAGCGTTTAACCCAATGTCCAACAGTCTCCCCCCAACGCGAGCTGGGTGAGTTTCAAACTTGAGACCTGTCACTTTGATACCAATTGCTGGAATCATGATTGTCATTAGACCAAAACCCGCAGGCATTAGTCTCTGCTACAATCGCCAGAGTTAGGATCCACAAGAGGCAGTTATTCCATGTCACAAAACACACGGGGAGCATTGAACCCAATTTCCAACAGTTGTAGCTCCCACAGGGACCAAGTATTCTTCTAAATGCCACTTAAGTAAATTTGTAAAATATCATATTATCCATGTTTTTAGTATTTTATTTTACTTCTTCCTTCTTATGTCAGTTTATTTGTGATTGGATATATTTTGAAATTAATACTTTAAACCATGTTTGGACTTTAGGTGGTTCCATTTCTTGGGAGTTTTAATGCTAAGGAAGCAGGGGAATGTAATTATACTTCCAAGGTTCAAGATTTCTCTGTTGATACAGATCAATAGTTTAGCGATTCAATCACTTCCTTACCTTCAACATTAAAAAATAGGATATATTTTATCAAACATAAGAAACTGTAATGAGATATTGGTGATTTTACAATGCATGAATCTTTAGAAGAATTGTTAATTGTAAGTGCAAAAAAGGGTGTGGACAACTATCAGTGGAACATAGTAAAGAGAGGAGAAAGTTGTGATAGTTTCTCAACCATCAGAAGGATCTGGAATTTATTTGGTGCAAATGCTTTACTTGGAGGAAAGCTTAAGACGGAAATTTATTAGCAACTGATAATTTTGAAGAGATTCATGTTACTTATTCTAATTTGGATACAAGGAAATACTTCTGAGTAATGATATCTCTAAAGATGGAATTTTTACCTATCTACAGAATAGGCCAGATTGTATACATATCTTTGAATATTGTTTTTTTCTTAATTGAGAAAAAAAAAATTCAAAGTAGATCAAAGGTATGTTAGAAATATATTTTTCCTGTGTTTATTCTTTAGATCTTCATGCTATTACAAATTTTGAAAGCACACGGGAAAGTTAGAATAGTTAAAATTGAATACAGTTAAACTCAATCATTTTGTGAGCCCTCTTCTCTTTTAAGTTGAAGTCTAGCAGAAGCGACCATCATGTGTAAAGAGCATAAGTTATGCACAAGAATGTTGAAATTACAGTTCTGTCAATTCCACTTAGTTAGCTTTCCTATTTGAAGCTTTTTATACATGTGTTTACTATCATTCATGTAGGGTCAAATCCCTAGGACAAATAGGGTGCTTATGACCACAATGAGAAGAGTCATCAAATTATAATGTGGCAGAGAGGTCGATTGGTGTTAATTATTTTTTTGGTTCAAGAATAACAATATTAACTCCACTGCGTTCTATGACCCTGATGGTTCGAGTGGCAGGTGGCTATGTCTACCTGAAAGCCGAAGTAGGGAGGACGCATGTGCTCCCCACATAGCCAAGATCAAATCCAGTTGAACCAGCACTAGGACCGGTGGCTAAGACTAATGCAGAGGCATCAAAGCTAGCATTATCAAAGGCGTAGGAGCAAGCAACGATAGGAAAACATCTTCAAGCACCTACATCCTCAAAACATCAATAGTCAACAATTTCTCAAAACATCAGCAGTCTATGATCCTCCCATAGAAAACAACAACATGTAGACACCACAACAACATGCAGACCCCACAGCAGCATGCAGACCCCATAGCTGAGGCATGCAGATACCACCTAACACTTGTGACTTTGGTCTTTTTCTATATTTTGTACGTGAAGAATCCACAACTAAAATGAAAGAGGAATTTGAACATTAGGTTGTATCAACCAATGATATCAGCATCATATATCCCATCAAATATGATTATTTAATTTAATTTGGAACGAAGAATTTTTGGAATTTAATTAATTGGAAATTTTAGTTAATTTCAATTTACTTTGTGTGGTTGATTAAAGTATTATTTTATTAGATTTTGTTGATTATTATGTGTATTTTTTTTAGGGTGTCATTAAAGCTTATCTTTAGCATCATAATTTAAATGCATGAGACTAATGCGCAACAATTTATCTTACTCTTCATTAACTCTTCCAAAGATGATTCAAACCAATGAATTTTATAAGTAATTATAAAAGGCTCACTAGTATAATAAAAATATAATAAGACAAAACAAAGACAATATATGTTTCAACAAGTTTCTAAAGTATGGTAAGTGTCATATGATTATCAAGCTTCTTCATGACATAAAATACAAGAAAATATCTTGCTGACATGAGAAAATGACCATTGTAATCTTCAAATGCTTAAATGGAAAAGGCACCCAATTAGACCTTTCTATGTTCAAATGTCCACCTATGGCCTAATGGCCTTAATATAGGATTTTTTGAGTATAAACAAGATGATAATAACATTCAATGAAACAATGTGGTATGCAATATATCTAACTAAATCCTAAATAATGTAGCAAAGGGAAATATTTAATAATGAAACCAATAACATCAGCAATAGTCCCATTTGCAGTCAAGGATAAATTTGAATCAAATCCTCTCAATTCCCTCCTCAAATTAAATGATTCAAATGTTAATAACACGACATTCTCCCACAAATATTTAGTAACCAAGCCAAAATAAAATTCGACTAGCACATAACCATAGGGAGAATTCTCCACCAACTAATCATATGCATAATCAAATATTTTATGCAATTGAGATTGTTCTCCAACCCACTTGCCAAAATAGCCACCCATCATTGAGTTGATCATAGTTTCATATGAAGCATCATAAAGCATCAAATAGGTGACAATAAACATCATAACATGGGAAGATTCCCAAATAATTGATATTTTTCTCCAACCCACTTTCCAAAATAGCCTCCAATCATTGATATGATCATAGTTTCATATGAAGCATCATAAAGCATCAAGTAGGTGACAATAAACATCATAACATGGGAAGATTCCCAAAGGTTAAAATTCTCATGTCCACAACCACCAAGAGAATTGAAAAACGAAATGATGTTTCCATGACCAAACACAACATTGCAAAGGTATACAAGCACTAACTAACAACATCTACTATATTAACGTATTAATAATGCCAAAAGGAAAACCTATTGCTTGACAACAATTTTCTACTTAAAGTTTGGCTCATTGCCCATTGCCTTCTAGATTCCTAACTGCTCAAATAACACACAAGACATTTGAGATACAAGTGTGTTTTTCTTATTAAAAAATACATTTTTTGTGCAAAATTATATTGTTTATTTATTTTCGAAGTTGGTGACTGTTGGAGGAGGGTCCCCTAGGGTAAATGTTTGGTATATTTTTGTGCAATTTTTGTATATGTGCACTCCGCGAATGAGTTAAGGGAATTTTGGGTAGGTCAAAGTCCCTATTTTTATTTAAAAGGTTTTAAGGGTAAACTGTAGGCCTCAAACCATGGTTTGAGACCATAGTATCTGCATACTAGAATGATATAAATAGATAGATCGAGTCTAAGGAAGTAACTTAAGTTCAAGTTAGACGATTGTGATGATATGAATGTTTATGCATCTATAATACGTGTGTAAGGGTTGTTTGGGTTGGGCAGAAAAGCTCCTACTAGTTGCCTACACAGAGACCTAGTCCTGGTTGTGTGCAGACTCCATTGGCTATGTACGCGGAAGGGTAAAGTGCAAAGGTGAAGTCTAATATACTGAAAGGATCTGACTTAATACAAGGGCTGATTTTGGTGAAATATTGTGTATTGATCTAAGTTATCGGTTCTATTTTAAGATCGTTGTTATTCTGTGTTAATTATTTATATATATGCAAAGACTTCTGTTATTTATGCATGAAGTTACATTGATGATAGGATACATGAATGAATCTGCTTAAGTGATTACGCATTGTTTAGATCTGGATCTGGTTCTATCATATCTGCACTCAAGTGGTTTTTGATTCAGTTTCTAATCTGATAAGCATTGTTCCCTATTGTGCACATCTTTTTATGATCGATATAAGTCTGCAATCAATTTCCTTAGGGCCATTTCATTATTTTCTTCCTCGGGGTGGGGAAACCTGGTTCCAACACCCGCCCATACTGGTTCTGGTGAGACTTTGGTCTGCGCAAGTAGGTCTTTGCCGAAAGGGCCAATATTTGGAGGGTTTGTTGGTTGCGCAATAAACTCTGAACCTCGGTCAGGACCGCTCAAGCCAAAAAATGGTTATGTTTCTGGTACGAAGATTATTTTGATGGAGATTTGATGTTGTGGCACCCTTTATGAAACGAATTGCAAGACTAGTTGTATAGAAAAATCCTTGAATTCACACTTCAATAGAATCGAAGTACTAAGATATCTGAAGAAAAGGGGATACAGAAATACATCTATACAGAAGTTCGTGAAATATTCTTTTGTTCCTTCACAAATGAGCCACATGAGTGGTTGTTGCGATCGACTAAATTAAATACGTGTGTGAAGGATGACGCGGTCACTGAATGGACTCTTGAATTGATCCAAAAATTAGAAAAACTAGTTAACAAGAGCACTCGTGCAGTAGATCATTGGATCGATCACCTATTGGGAGTATTTGTGACAAAATTTTCCATTGATCAATTTTTGTCATATTCTGAAGAAGAAAGAATATTTTTCAAGGGTCCTAGAGAGGCCCGACTATGCGCAGTGGAAAATTTTACCGCGAAGATCCACAAAAGTTTATTTATAGCCATCTAAGGCCTAGATCTGATAGTGAAGGTGAACCATAAATTAGTAGCTCTAGGGACTCTGAAGAAGAAGGATCGTCAAGCCAAAAACCCTTGAGTTTTTTTCCAACCCCATCCACTCCACTTCTACATTCATATCACAAAACACCCACTCCACCATGCAGCCCATCTCCACCACCACCTCCACCTCCACCATAATAAGATATGGTTGCGTCGATGAAGTTACCTAATTTCAGAGGCATTGGAAATGAAGATACTGAACAATTTTGGTTCATGATTGAGGCCATATGGCAGGCTCAGTAGGTTAATAATAATGATATTAAGAAAGTGCTAGCTATTGCTTTCCAAGATCGTGCATTGTATTGGTACATCATGTATGTTAAATAAAAACCTAATGCCACCTTGGACCAAATAAAAGATGCCCTAAAAGAGCAGTTTAAGAAGCCTAAGTCATACGCGCAGCTGGTGATATAAATGAAAGATATCCATCAGGAGGTTAATGAATCTGTATGGGAGGCAAAACAGAGGCTCAAGCGCAAAATTAGAGATGGTGGATTTGTCATCGATGATACTCAACATAAGGAATGGTTTATTTCTATGTTGCTCCTGCATCTCTGCCAGCCCTTAGGTCAGCAAAATATTTCCACGCAGGCTGAGGCTATGGAGGTTGCGGTGAAACTAGAGACTACTCCAACGCTTGTTACACTAGGTACTCAAAATATTCAGGATCAGTTGGAAGCCATGAATTTAGAGATTCAAAGCCTGCGCAAAGACAAGGGCAAGGATGTTTGCGCAAAGGTCTGGTGCATAAAACATAAAAATGTTGGGCACCATAAAGATAAATGTATTGTCTTCAATAATTATCTTAATGCTAGAGGTCCTAGTCCATTGAAGAGTCTTGTATGGTGTAGAATCTATCAAATTGATAGATTACATGACACATATTCCTTCCTAAGGATCAGAATGTATCAACCCGAGTTGAAGCAGTTGTTTTGTAGATTTTTTTCGTCACTACAACATGATGACCATCATTGTCGCACATATGATATGATGTTGGATAAAACTGAGATATATAGGGTGTAGGTTGATCCTACCTCACGAGTATCCCCTTCTGGGCATGGTGGATTTTAGGGCAGAGGAAGAGGACGAGGAGGTGGATCAGTTGATCGAGGAAGATGAAAATTTATTTGCTATAACTGGAGAGTTGTTGGTAACTATGCATGAAATTGTCCTAATATAGTGCGACAATAATGCAGGTATTGTAGACAATTTGATCATTTGATAGAATATTGTCCTCTCTTGATTGCTAAAATGCAGGAGAAGAAGACACAAACTCCAACACAAAATATTCAGATGGTTAGAGCAGAACCCCGTGAAGAAGATCTCAGTGTGAATGTGGTTACTAGGAGAAGTGTAGCCACTAATGAATATAAGGGAAAGAAACCAGCTATTGATGTATGGATCCATAAGGCACTTGAAAACAAAGAATAATTTGATCTTCAATGTGAAAATGAGACTTTTGTTGAAGCGCGGAAGGAATTTGCAGAAGGTAGCGCATCAACATCAGGTAGACCAATGAAGGAAGCAGGAGGAGGTGAAGAGATAAAACCATTTCTACAAGCATGCATAAAGTTACTGCGCAACAAAAAGGAAGTAGATAATCTTGAGGCTTTGATAGATATTTGAGCAGAGAAGGAACAGTTGATGGTATAAAAGAGAGTTTTTAATAAAATATACAAGAATAAGAAGAGAATGGGTAGAGAGATGCGTATGACTGTGCAGATTGGTGCTTATGATATGGACCAGGTTATTCTAGATCTAGGATTGGATGCCAATATTCTACGTAAGAAAACATGGCAGCGCGTGGGATAACCCAAGCTGGAATGGTCTACCATTCAACTACGCATGGCCTATCAGCAGAAGATCATTCCATTAGGGAGGTTGCTGCAAGTTGTAGTCAATATCGAGGGTGTCAAGGTTATGGTAGTATTTGAAGTCATACAAATTTTATATTATACTGATCCTTATCATGCACTGCTATGATTAGAATAGGCTATTGACATGGATGGTGCCATAAATCTGAAGAAAATGAGAATGGAATTTTAAAGCAATGGAGTCAGGGTCATGATTCCACTAGATCCTGGAGAAGGACAAATATACAAGGAGAATGTGTGCACTGATGATGATATTGATCAAATATATAAGCTGACTTTGTGCGAGGAAGATTGGATTAACCAAAAAAAAGATGGAAATATTAACTGGGATAAGGAAAACTCTTGTTTTTTAGATTCTGATGAGGAATTAGAAAACAGGTGGTGTCAGTTGCATGAGGTATCTGCATTGTGTTGTAATCGTGTGACCAGATCTCTACGATGTATAACATCTGAGGTACGTGAAGTACTACACTATGATGGGTTAACTAATATAAACATGTTTATAGCGGAGCTTGAAAGGACTGTGCTTAAAGGATAAATATTCCATGCTTTGGATCTCATATTGCATGCTACTCCAACAATATGGTGCGAAACTCATAAGGAAAACATGGGCAAGTAGGAGGAATGTGTGCACATGATGAGGTTACGGTTTGACTGTCCAACCATCAGAATGGAAGACGTCTACTCTGGAAAATATGATCCGCGCAGACATTTGGCGAGATGGAATTAGGTATGGGGCGTGCAACCAAGTCCTGAATGGGTCCACATGTTTATTCACACATTGGGGAAGCTACCTACTAAATGTTATTTGGAGATAGAGATGCGTCGAGGTACTAGTGAATGGTCTGCGTTGATGGAGATATTTATCCTAACATTAAACTTTAGGAGTGGATTTGATAATATTGGACAATCTTTGCATAATATTCAAGAAGTCATCTTTGATACAAAAAATCTTGCAATCGAGTGCACTCCACTAGCATGGGATGCACAGATGAAAGATATTGTGAACTACAGAATTCTTACAATTGTGAAACCTAGGGGAAAACACACAATCGCTGAAACCTTAATTTCTCCCCCTAAGAATATCATGGGCGCGCTCAATGATTGGCTTCACTGGGTACTATAGGAAGCACATTCAGAGCTATGAGTTGATAATTGCGCCCATAACTAGATTTCTCACAAAGGATGCAACCTTTCGTTGGGATGATGAATGTCAGAAGAATTTGCAGTTGTTGAGGGAATAGACGTACATTACCCGCTATGATTTGAATTACCTGATCAATAAGGTTTTGTTGGGGGGGACGATCTGCATCTGGTTTTTGTTAGCTCAGGAGTATATGCGCAGAAAGGTGTGATGCGCACGTGGTAGCTGCGCGAGGATGATGACTGGGTCATAGAGGTGTTAAAAACTAGCCATTGGAATGGTAAATCTGGAAAATACAACTTTATTACCATTTATGGGAGCATCTAGGTTGCATTTAATGAAGGGATTTTTCCAGATTTAGGACCATTTTGTCATTTATGAAGATACATTAATGTAGAAGGAATCATTGAAGATGTGCCACAAGTATAAATATGACCTATGGGGTTGCAATAGTTCCCTTTGCTTTCTAAGTGAATTATTTTCTTTGAGCTCTCTCATTTCTGCTTCATACTCTGCGTCTATGTTTGGTTTGGATCTAGGATTCGAGGAAGAGCTACGTCATGCATGGTTGGGTTACGTAATTCCAGGTAGTATGATGGCCACACGACCTGGTGATGACCTTGCTAAACCCAAGGTCCCTGTTATTGAAATTCCTGTGCCCACGAAGTCTAATAAGGGGTAGTCATATGGTACAAGATAATCCTTGAGGGAAAATACCTTGAAGTCATTCTCCACTGTGGCTGAGCGCCTGAAAAGGCCAATGAAAGGGCTCCCATAACCCATTATGGAGGAAGAGGAGGATGTGGTCGAAGTGGCCCCATTCTCGTGGTTGCCGACCTATGTCGCACTGCCCAAACAGATAATAAAAATACCAAAATATCTCGACAAAGTGTGCACAAGCATCCAAATGTCGTTGATTCTAGAAAACATCCCGATGGAAGTGGACACGTTTGCCAAAGTACCACAACTCAGAATGGAAGATTGGAACATTGCGGGTGTAGACAATTTTTTTTGAGCACGCGTCAGAGATATACCTTGACCAAGTCTAGTATGAAGGGGGGAATTGTGTGCCTATAGCTAAAGATATGGGTTTTGGGTCTGCATAAGGCATGCCTGTTAAATTTATTACAATTCCCTCACTTTGGGCGCAACCCAATAAATGACATCTGTGTCTAGAAATTTCTTGCACTTATGCATGATCATGCACTATGGTTGGTAGAGTGCATTCCAATTGATGTTGCATAAATCCATAGGATCACTGGTTACTTGCTAAAGGCACAGATCCAAATGCGGATTTTGGAGGAAAAGCGCAAGAGAGATCCATCGCAGATCAGATAAAAAACAAGTATCAAATCTCGTGGAAAGATAGAGGATTTGTGGTCAGCGAGATAAATGACCCAAATTTTTGATTTGGCACACTCATCTTGGCCTGCAATATGATGCGCAAATGTATACCAAAGGAGATGCCTGCGCATGTGATTTATCTCGCCGAATAGTGTGAGAAAAGAGTCATTTACAATTGGTCTCATTATTTTTGCAAGGAGTTTCTAGAAAATTTGCTCGAAGAACGGGAATACGGCAAGAAATTTCACTATGCATGGTTGTTGTTGTTGATCACATTGATTGGGTGGAACACCCCCGAGGAAACCTAGTTTCTAGAGATCGAGCCACAAATGTGTGAGGCTGTTAGATACGCGACACTTTGGAATTATTCAGACCCCATGAACGCTATGGAGAATAAGATTTTTTGGGTCCTTTATGATGCTTTGCTATATCAGGTCGTGAAGTCTAAGTCGTGGCTATCTCCAACACTCTATGAGAAATACAAGATGATAGCCAACTTCAAGGAAACATTCCACAATATGCACATCCATGCAAAAGGTTTCGTAGAAGGATTTTGGTATAAGTTACCATACTTGGCTACAAAATATGATTTGATCCAAGTCACTTCAAAATGGCCACCAGCATGGTTGGAGCCTGGTACATCCACCTCTATAACTAAAACACTGACGAAGTTGGACATTGTTACTCAGCCAGAGAAAACCACAGAGAAAGTGACTGAGAAGCCAGTAGAGAAAGAGGCCACATTGACCACCACTGGCGATACTATTGATCTAGAGAGAGACGTTGAGCCCAAGAAAAATGGTACTGCGCCAAAATATACAGTGGAGGAAGTAGGAACACATACATTTAAGGGAATGAAGTACAACTCTCAAGTGGTTGGTGGATCACACAATAAACAGAAGGACTCTAAAGAGACTGGAGAGGATGTCTTGACGCTGACTGAGGAAGATTTGAATGAGATTTCTAACACAATCATGTTTAAGACTGAGGATCGTTGGTCAGACATGGAAGTGTAGTATAAGATTGCGTTGGAATTTTTTCAGGTGGGGATTCAAGAACTTAAAATGAAAGTGATCATGATTAAAGTGAGCATTTCTCAGGCGAGCTAGACCAATGTGCAAGTTACCAGCGTGCAGCCCTTAGATATAGCATTACCAGCCACCGGGGATGCTCTTCTTGTGCAAATCCCTACACCAACCATCGATGTGGATGCCAGGCAGTGTGCTCAGTTCTGAGGTACAGGTGATATTAACATTAACTTATTTGTTATACCTGAAGGAAAGCTAAACTTGATGCACACCATGATCATTGATGAAATTCAATTCCGTGCGACTCTTTCTCACAAATCTCTTGTAGAATCGAAGAAGCAGGCCGAAGATGCACAATAGAAACAACAAGCCGCAGAAATAACATTCCGCACAGCCGAAGCCCAGTGCGTTGGGCTCAAAGCCAAAATTCACCAACTTTGCAATGATTTTCTAGTGGTCCTGGACACAGCGACTCTAGAAGAAAAATTGGAAGGATTGGCTATCACCTTGAAAGAATCATGTGCTAAACTGAATATCGTTCATACAGGGTTTGAACATCAAATCGTGGATCTACAAATGAAGTTGTAGCATGTGAATTTGTCTGAGGTCCGCACAAATAGTGCAGTCAAAGTAAAACAAGCCATTGATAGTATTGTCGCCATAGTCACCTAGTGTGAAAATCTTTTGGATGAGGCTATGGGCATATGGAAATCCGTTCAGAATGATCTGGTCATACAATAGCTGCACAACAAGCTCAACCAGAAAACGGAAATAATTCATTGAAATCTGGGCAAGGGCGCCCACCTTGGTTCTTCCATAGCGCCTTGCCTTCCTATAGGAGGGTCACATCATTCAAACAGAGATCAAGGACCTTCGTCTAAAAGGAAAATTGTTAGAAGCACGCATGAAACCATGGTCTGAGGAGGCTCTTCAGCTTTCACAGACTCTGGACACTACTTTGAAGGTGATTCAGTAGACGCAACGAAGTGTAGAGATGGCCACATAAGGGCCTACCACTGAGAATTTAGTTTTGCAAGCGCAGGGAGCTGCTGCACAAAGTTTGGAAACTGTGCTCCTTCTAAAATATTATGTCAGCACACTCCAAGCCAAGCTAAAGGAGCATACGCCTCAATGACTCGGGACGAGTCACATGTTTTTGTTGGGGTCTGTTGGAGCGTGGTCCCCTGGGTTACACCTTTTGGTATATTTTTGTACAATTTTTGTATATGCATGATGCGAAAATGAGTCAAGGGGATTTGGGGCATGTCAAATTCCCTATTTTGATGTAAAATGGTTTAAGGGTAAACTATGGAACTCAAACCATAGCTTGATACCATAGTATCTGCGCGCTAGAATGATATAAATAGATAGATCGATTCTAAGGAAGTAACTTAAGTTAAATTTAGACTATTCTGATGATCTGAATATTTATTTATGTGTAATACATGTGTAATGGCTGTTTTAATTGGGTAGAAAGGCTCCTGCTAGCTGTGTACGCGAAGACCTAGTCTTGGCTCTGTGTGGACTCTGCCGGCTATGTGCGTGGAAGGGTAAAGTGTAAGGGTGAAGTCTGATGTATTGAAAGGATCTGAATCAATACAAGGACTGATTTTGGCGAAACATTGTGTATTGATCTAAGTTATTTTTTCTATTTTAAGATCACTGTGCTTCTTTGTTTCTTATTTATATCTACGCAAAGAATTTTTTTATTTATGCATGAAGTTACATTGATGATAGGATACATTAATTAATATTATTAAATGATTACGCATTTTTTAGATCTAGATCTGGTTCTGTCATATCTGCGCTCAAGAGATCTGTGATTCAGTCTGTAATATGATAAGCATTTTTCTCTATTGCGCACATCTATTTATGATCGATATAAGTCTCAAATAAATCTTCTTAGGGCCGCTTCATTATTTTCTTCCTGAGGGTGTGGAAACATGTTTCCAACACCCCCCCATACTACTTCGGGTGAGACTTTGATGTGTGCAAGAAGTTCATTGCCGAAAGGGCTAGTAGTTGGAGAATTTGTCGGTTGTGTGATAAACTCTGAACCTAGGTCAAGACCCCTCAAGCCAACAACGAGGTAATATTTCAACTGATTTTTGGAGACACATGTGTTCACGTAAGGTTTTTTTGGAATTTTTGGAATTTTTTTCATTGTGTGTTTTTATATTAATGATTTTTTATTGATCCCCTTTGAAAATGTACAAAAAAATTTCAAGCATTACATTTAACATAAATAAGAAGAAAAATATCATATGAATTTGAAAGTGTCAAATTCATATGTCATTGGATAGAGGATTCCTTCAAAAAGCCAACATGATCAACTTAACCACTAAAGGAATTTTTTTTCTTGAAATCTGCTAGGGTACAAAATGGGGTTGCAGAGAAATATGCAGATGGGGTGCTAAACATATGACTTTTAGGATCTCAAGAGCTCAATCGAGAGCTTAAATTCAAAATTCAATTTTCTCGATCAAGCGTTAAATAAATCCTCGATTGATTTGTATAGTTGTTTAACCAGTGACTCGATTAAGCCTAATGGATCCATCGAGCCATTAAAAGGCGAACCTCCACCAACCACCTACCAAATTTTATTAATTTTATTTGTGAAAAATTATATGAATTTAGGGCTCGACTGATCCTATAGCTCGACTGAGCCTCCTCTGTCAACCCAAAAAAAAAATATTCTAAATTGAAATGTAGAAAAAAAACAACAAACATTCGTTCGTAGAGAAATATAAGACCGTGAAAATTACACAAGGTTTCAAAACAAACATGGGAAATTGGATATTTAAATTTAGAAAAGGAAAGAGATTTTCATCCAAAGAGGAAATGCGAGAAAAATATAGATAAAATAAGGGAAAAAGACATCAGAAGATGAGAGAACAAGAAGATCATGCAATTCACGAAATTCTTGTAAATATAGGTAATTAAAATTGTTTTTTTAGTAACTCGTGAGTTTGATTAATGATTGATATCCTTGTAGGAGTAAAAGAGAGAAAATTCGTCGATATATAGAAGGAGAAATAATATATGTTACACTTCATTTTGTCCCCTTTAATAAAATCACCACAAATTATGTATCTCTCACTATCTGATGAAAGCATGCAAGTAATCCCCTACAATGTTGGAAGAAAACCCATTCTGAAAATAATAAGAATCATGGATTACATTGCTTAAAAACATAATTTCAAGCATTGTCACACTTTTCCTTGCCATTTCTCACACAAATGAAGTTATGATCATTATAGCTTGCACAATCCTGCACTTTGTCTTCCATTAAAAAGTGTGACAACCTTTTAACGTAGGTAAAAAATAAAAATAAATTTCTAGAAGCCTTGTTGGGGAATATTATACCAAAAAGAAAGAATCGGGCCCCTACCTATTTGGGCCTCATCCCACGGTTCATGAATATATTCCCTCTCATTATGGAACCCTAATCCCCATCTTTGTGGATTTTATCCTTAGGAAGAGGATCTCAAACTTCCTCCTCTTGGCCAATAAATTCAACACAAACTAGAGGGGAAGGGGTTGAATTTTAATGTAAGATTATGTTGTTAATTTGAGGCTAGAATCTTATCACTTAATGGAGGATTGGATACTATTGGAAGGATATTTGTAGAAATCAAGGCTAAGATGTAGCTCTCCTTTTGATTCAAATATAATAGAAAAGATTATTTCTTTCTCACTATATTGTCCATCAGATGTGATATATTGGATGTTTACTTTCATTTTCCATTGGTTAAGATATTAGGTACTAGTATTCTTGATAATTAGTATAGGTTGTTGTTTTAAATTATTTCTATATCATGTGCCTTTTATTTTTTGTTTGTTAGTGTATTTGCGGGTCTAGATTCTAAACATTGGAAAGTTGTATCAAACCAATATAGCAAGGATCTTCATCGTACATTTTTTTTTAAATGTATGGATTTCATAATCCATTACCCTTACATGTGATTCAATAGAATGGACCGAGGGAAATATTTACTAGCTTGTTTGTTTGTTACTAGATTTAGTCATTGAGTCTAGGGATATTTGTTCCTCTTGACCTATATGTTTATATGGAGTATTATTGACCTCCTTCTCTTCTTTGTAGAAATATGGTGATAGCATTGCAATTTCTTAAGAAATTCAATCTAAATCAAGAGACACAATTCTACTCAACTACTCTGCGGAAATTAATTCACGATTTTAAACAAAATTCACAAACATGTGTCATGAAATACGAAGGTACACCATTTCTTCTAGGGGAAATAAATTGCTAAAAACCCCTTAATCATGTTTTCATTTATCAAGTGAATTGAGAAAAAATTACAATTACGGTCTCTAGCTCTGAGGACAAACTGCAAGTGTAAAGTGGTCCTCACTATGCTTGCACTCATGCTGGCGGAACTCATGCTGCATGCACTTGCGCTGTCCATAGTCACGCTACCCGTACTCATGCTTCCTACACTCGATCCTATTTCCTTGCAAAATTCTTGTGGAAATAGGCCCTTATTATTTAGGAATTTCCTCCAAACTTATTGCACAGTTCCCAACAATTGATCACCTCACCAATACTCTAAATTGTACACTCAATATTGTATTAATTAATTGTACATTGCATTGGAATCTCAGCCATAACTGGAGAAATAAAATTCCTTGTATGAAATAGCTATTTTGAGTTGATTGATTAGTTAACTAGATGATCATTGAGTGAGACAGCTATCCCACATCACAACTGACCTTCCCCTAGTTATATTAACATTTAGAACTAGTTTAATTGAATACAACTAGATATAACTGAACTGAATTACTAAAATGTCGAAATCACACATCCCTAAAAGAAATCCAAGCCCTCTAACTTGAATTTACTGAGCTAACTGAGTGAAAAGAACCATGTCACCTTAATTAATTGCCTCCAAGCTGTCTGTTGATCTAGAAATTCGATTTTTCTCAATTTGAGTTCTTCTTGCTAGAATTTTTGTGTGGACACTTTTTAACATAGTGCCTAAATTCATGACAACTAAACCATTTTATTTTGGACAAGTATGCCTTCTTGTCCCCTTGGCTAGATTTAGACTCACATTGGGACTTCTGTCCCTTGGCCTTTAATCCTTTTCCAACTAAACCAAATTCTTATTTCTCTTCTTTGGATGATGTTCCATATCTTCTATTCCACTTGATCTATTCTTGTACCAAATCATACCATAATTATTCCCAATTCAGTAATATATCCCCTTCGTTCACCGAGTCCTAGTATTTATGCCTACTTTTGGGAAGGCCTAGAAGATATATTTTCACCAAGTCATCTTTTGCAACATTCACACCAACTCCTCCAAGCTCATCCTAGACTTGTGGAAATATAGTGAGATACTGCAAAATAGTGTCATTCTTCTACATATTGATATTTCAAAGTTTGTCTTTGTGGGCTAGTTTTCTATGGTCACTTCTATTTTTCAGTAATTCTTTCAGTGCCTTAATTTTTGTGAAAGGAGTTTCCTTACCATGTATATTTGAGACAATGTGGTCTCGTAGTCCCTCCAATATTATTCTCATCGCCTTGGCTACATCTTTCTTCCATTGAGCCAGGTTATGGGAATCAATTGATCCTGGTTTTGCAATATTTATCTCAACATGTTGCAAAAATCTGATATCATCAAGAACTGCATCGATGAGATATTTCAATGCAATTAAATTTGAGCCACCTTCCAAGGAATACTCTAATATCAGTCCATTGAAGTTCAATCTCCCAACTATGAAGAGATCTCGCTACATTGAAGCTACAAATTCAAAATTCTTGTTCTAATGTGAATCTTGCTCTGATACGATGTAGAAATATGGTGATATAATTTAAACTTCTTAAGAAATTTAATTCAAATCAAGAGACACAATTCTACTCTACTTCTTTGTAGAAATTAATTCACAATTCAGAACAACATTCGCAAACATGCACCATTAAATACACAAGTACACAGATGTTTAAATGCGAAATAAACTTTAAAACCCCCTTAAGCCCATTTTCATTAATTAAGTGAATTTGGAAACAATTACAATTGTGATCTCTTACTCTCGGGACAAACTACAAGAGTAAACCTGTTGTCACTCTGCCTGCACTCGTGTTACCTGCACTCACGTTTCCTACAGTCACGTTTCTCACACTCATGCTTCCTGCAATCATGTTACATGAAATTTATCCTATTTCCTTGTAAAATTCCTCAGGAAATATACCCCTATAATTTAGGAATTTCCTCCAAATTGATTGTGAAATTCCTAAGGATTCATAACATGACCAATACTCTAAACTCTACACTCAATCTTGTATATAATTAATTCTACACTACCTTGGAATCTCTACCACAACTGGGGAACTCGAATTCCTTACATGAACTAGTTATTTTGAGTTGATTGATCAGTTAACTGGATGATCACTGAGTTAGACTGTTGTTTGTTTACACAACTTGTCTTCCACTAGTTCTATCAAGAGTTAGAAGTAGTTTAACTGAATACAACTGGATATAGCTAAATTGGATCACTAAAATTTAGCAATCACACATGCTTAACTCCACTCCAATCCCTATAACTTGAATTTATTGAGCTAAATGAGTGAGAAGATCCACGTCAACTAAATTAACTAACCCCAAGTTGTCTAGTGACGTGGAAATTCAAATTTTCTCAATTTGTCCAAGAAAAAGTCAAATTGAGCATTTCTTAATATATTTTTCACATTCTTGTCAATGAAGGAAAACAGAGTTAACCTCCTTCCACGGAGAGGATTATGAAATATTTTCTTCCATGTTAGAATTGTTGTCCACTCGATTACTCAAATCCATCGTGATGAGATTCTTTTTCTTAACATCCTTCTTGAGGTTCAACTTTGGGTGGAATTTCCAACACTTCTCCTCTCTATGACCATGAATGTTGTAGTGGTTTCTAGGATCTTTGCACTAGTGTTTTGTAAGTGTTGCATTATTTTCCTTCCCCCTTTTAACTTCTTCTTCCCCTCCTTGGAAGCTTCACGATGTTCCTTCTATTTCAAACCACCTAACTTCCATTTTTATGGCCTATAATTTCTAGTTATTTTTCCTATACACAAGCTTCATCCATCATTTTGGGTTTGAACATCATCACTTGCTTTCACTAATGGCTAGGTAGAGCTTCCATATACTTTAGGAGTACATTTGGTTTGCTAGGAAAGATACCAATGTTACTGCTTTCTTTTTGGACACTTTTATACACTATGTGCACTAGCCTCATCTCTTCTTGAAGTAATTCCATTGGATAAAATGGTCCTCTACATTCTTGATCATAGGTATAATCAAGAATTTATGATACTTTTAAAATCCTCCCACCTAGATACTAGAGGACCATTTCTAGCCTAAGGGTTTCCATATGGATTTCCCACTAGGTCAGGTTATGGCCCTGTAATTTTAAACAAGAAAATGAAAATTACAGTTCCTCATCTATATGGTGAACAATAAAGTAAACATATTACTATTGGAACACTTGATTTAGTTTCAAAGCATCGATATCACCTTGATACTACCTTAATTCCACCTTTAATTCCATCTTGAAGAGGAAATATGAATGGTTCATGGCACTCAAAATTGATTACTCTTTTTCAGGTTCGTTTCTGGAATCATTTGGTTCTTCCAAATCCTGCAATTTTCCCTTTGATATGACCTCTGAGTTAGAACCTCTATCTTCTCTGATTCCAAACTTGCTTTCTAGAGCTGCCATCAGGAGGTTCATATTACAACAAATATCTAGGACCTACAGTTCCATCCTTGACAATCTCTTCGTTTCCCAATCTTGAGGGTTATTATAAACAAATTAGTTGGCCATGGCTATGGTTTTATGGGTTCTTCCTCAAATGGTTTCTTCTATCTTCTAAAACATCCCACAAAAGCCCAAAGAAACATGCTCTTATACCCATATGATCTATAAAGTACCATGATTATTCCAATAGATCATTTATCACAATAAATCTATTAAAATAAATTGAAACCTCTAGCATGAAGGGTTAATTTATTTATATTATAGATCTATTATTATTTATTTTATTTTTTATTCATGCAATACATAAAATGTGGAAAATATAGACTAGTGAAATATAGGCACACACCGATAAAAATGAAAACAAATATATGATTTTGGAAAACATTTCTGAAAAAACCTAGTTGGAATGTAAGGTTTCTCTGATATCTTTTGTTTATAATGGAAATAATGCAAATACAAATGAGAAGGTTGCTTGAGACCTGCACTCAAAATCGATTACTCTTTTTCGGGTTTTTTTCTAAAATCCTTTGATTATTCCTAATCCCCCATTTTTCTCTTTGATATGACCTCTCAATTAGAACCTCTTTCTTCTCTGATTCCAAACTTGTTTTCAAGAGATGCCATAAGGAGGTTCATATTACAACAAATATCTATGACCTATACTTTTGAATCACTCCTTTTCCCAATCTTGAGGGTTATTACAAATAGATTAGTTGGTCATGGCTAGGGTTTTATGGGTTCCTATTCAAATGATTTCTTGTATTTATGGTTTTATGGGTTCTTGTTCAAATGATTTCTTGTATCTTTTGAAATTTACCAAAAATTCCCAAAGATACATGCTATTATACCAATATGATATGTAAAGTACCATGATTATTCCAATAGATAGTTTATCACAATAAATATACGAAAATAAATTGATACCTCTAGCACGAAGGGTTAACTCACTTAGATTATAGATATTATTATTGATTTTATTGTTCATGCATAAAATGTTGAAAATATAAAATAGTAAAATATAGGAACACACTCGTAAAAATGAACACCAATATATGCTTTAGGAAAAACTTTCTGAATAAAGCCTAGTTGGAAGGTAAGGTTTCTCTACTCTTTTTTTCAGAATGGAAATAATGCAAATACAAAGGAGAAGGTAACTTGAAACCTATATACCATGGGATACTACAAAATACAAACCCACCTCTATTTTTCTCTCTCTCTATAAAATCTTAACTAGTTTACTATACTATATAAAAAATGCACTCAAATAGAATGTAACTATTTTTCCTCCTAGTGGCCTATTTATAACACAACTCGATATCAAAGTGGTGTTAGGTTTGAATTCTTCAACTCTCAACTAGATTTACAAATTTTATCCTTCTATATTTTTCTTCAGTCTTTACATGGCTATCCCATTTTTCATTAGTAACGAGGCCGATGTGTGTAGAGCTATAAAAAGGGTCTCTTTCACCTCTATTCACCTCACATTAATATGTCAACCCGAGAGCGTTTTGTCATTACAAAGAGTGACTCAATCCGAGGCTCATTCGTCAGAGTAATGCTAGTAGTACAGTGCTTTAAGAAATACAAGAGTAAATGGATGCTTAACTGAAATCAAATTGATTTAAAGAAGTAAATCACACACTCAGGAAACTCAACAACTCATCAGTCAAGGGTTCGGTAATGATAAACCATCCCTTCAGAAACTGATAGAAAAAGAACTCAAGCATAGATCACAAGCCTGGGAGCTAAACAGTGACTGATACTGCTCACTACAGTCTTAGATCATCTTTCACAGCAAACCATCAAATGCAGATAAATAGAACAGCAAAGGAAATAAAGGATTAAACTATAATTCTGAAATGGAACAGCAACTCTAAAATAGGACAGCAAATGAATACTAAGTCCCGCGGGTTATATTCAAACTTAATCTATGCACTCTTTGCAATCAAGGAACACTCTGTTATTCTAAAGGCAAATGACACAAATCATATTAATGGAACAACAATAACAGTTTGGGAATTATGGAATAATACCGATGCATTAGAAACGCACACAACACAAATGTCAATAGAACAGCTCTGTAGCTTGACAGTAAGGATATGCGATTAACTCTAGAAAGGAATAAGAACGCAATGCAGAGTTAACACACAAATCTGGCTGTAGAAACTTCAATGATTCAACTTAAACAGAGCATGTAATCCGAACGTATAAGCATATCAAATAATCAACTAACAGTAATGAACAAACCACACATAAACGAAGCTGTAATGGTACAGAAGCAAGTGTCCTTCGGGGCCGGGCCCTTAGCCTCCAAGGATACACCGCTTTGGGTTAACGCAGATGCGAAGATGGAATAATCACCAGTCTTTCATTAATACATCGATCAAAAATACATCAAACCAGTTCTCAACAAAGCTGAATAACCAAATCGAATGTCTTACAAAAGATTACATCAAACGTATCTTATCTCGCCATTCTCTGTCTCTAAACTAACAGTACTTGTCTCTTTTTATAAAAACGATGGCGGAGATGTCCAAGCAATTAGATAAGTAAAGCAGCGATCCCTCAGGATCTTCGATCCTGAGGGATTCGCCAAACAGTTAACTTTCATCCAATCTTTGCTATTGCGCTGAGCTGGTGTCCTCTCTCTCTTGCTCGAGCCGATTCTCCTTGATCTTGTCTCCCTATGTTTACGTTTGGTTCTCATCCAGAGGAACAGCGGTTATCTCCACTTCGTTCTTATCTTTAGAGCAGCAACCCTTCGTTTTCCTCTTTCCCTGTATAGAAAATAACCATTATCAGTGGCTCAGTTATACACATCGATTTTCACATGTTTTGTGATAGTTCCCTATGACTTTCTAAATCCATGATACAAAAGGTTCACAAATTGTATTAAAAAGTCATTAAAGTAATCATCAAAATCATACCTTTTCAGTACTCCACACACCCCCCTGCTGACCTTGTTTCATGTCCTCATGAAAACATTGTAGTTGACATGTAATGCAGTGAGAGAGTATGCTGGAGAAGGAGTCTCATGCGGAGGCCTACAACCATGTTGAGTGATTAAATAGTCAAAGAACTGACCTACTTGCCCCTCAGGCATATCATACAGGGCCTGGTATCCAGGTGCAGGATGCCAAATAATTGGAGCGCGAAATCTATACCCTAACCAAGATGACCCTGCTTTCAGAATGCTCTGGCCATAGAGATTCAAACGGTCAGCAGCTAACTCAAAGTTCTCATACTTAAATGGCTCTCTGAGCTGGATGTGTGGATCAGAGATTCGATATCGAAATTTGGCTGCATTAGTGGCCAAGTCCTTAATGGAAAAGAAATACTCTAAACCCTCTTGAATGAGTGCCTCATGCAGAGGCCCTAATGTTACAATGACACCTGGAGTCCTTATGTGGTTTATATGAGCTGTCCATAACCGTACTGGGTTCCTAGGCTCAGCCCTAACTCTTAAATCTAGACCATTTTCTTGACTCTGAAAGGTATCATAGGCTTTCAGCCACTTAATCTGGCTAGCTCCGAATGAAATGAATGCTTGGAATTGAATATCACCAATGGAGGGACCAGGGTTCGATTCAGTCTCCTGACTTAGCACAAGGTCATGTAAATAGAGTTCACACAACAACCTCTGGACTTTTACTCCATAATGTCTACAACAGTCTATAAAATCATTGACATTGTTGATTTGTATGGGGGTGCCTGCCTTAACAGATTTTATTTGTAATTGCAAATACCGTTCTAATAGGAACAGAGCATAGTTTTTAGCAGGAGCCCTACATGCTAAAACATTATTATATAAAGAACACAAGTCATTCATCTGTTTGATAGTAGTATCTAGTTTATAAGTTACCTGTGTGACTTCCTCTTGTTCCTTCATCCATCCTTCAAAAACCTGTCTTTTAGATTGACTGACATCCCTTAGTTGCTGCTGCAACTCTTCATATTTCTCTAGCGGAACCGTTTGCTCCTTAAGTTGCTCCATTTCTTGCCGTGCTTGTTTCACCATCTTGTGCAAGGTTTTTGTCTTTGGATCTTTTCTCCATGCATCAGTAGAGGCCGGGAGTTTTACCTGAACCTTCTTGTTACGCTGTTTAGAGTTCAGGACCCTGATTACCCCTGAGGGTGGTGCCTCCGTCTGAATTTCCTTATCATCTTTTTCTCTCTTAATCGGAACGGCAGTTGGAACCTCCGAGTCTTGGAAAACAGGCTGCTTGCGGGCCCTCTTTTTCCTCTTTACTTTCTGGTTCTTTTTCAAAATCCTGATTTGTTGCCTGAGCTGTGTTATCGTGTTTAATAGTTTAGTCCGTTCCTTCCTCAACTTTTTGATTTCCATTGATTCCTTTGAAGGAACGGCAGTCTGTTGATGATGAACTGGATCATGACCAGTTGCTACCTCTTCCTCCTGAGGTTCTTCCTCACTGCTCTGCTCCGGCGGTTCTGGTGTATGCTCCTCAAGTGGTTCTGATTCTTCCTCCTGGGGTTCTTCCTCTAGACTTTCCTCTTGTGACATGGGAACAGATTGTTCCCGTTCAGTATTTTCTTCTTCTTCATCATGCATGGGCATGTTCTCTTCTTGAAATTGGTCATGGGGATTCTCTGAGCTAGAAGGTTGACCGTATTTACTCATATTGGCCAGGATGGCGGCCAGGTCATCTTCTCTTAGTAAGTCCTGTAATGGACTATTCTCCTGCTGTCCCATTTCTTCTTCCTATTCAGTTTCTGCTTCTTTTTCTGTTCCCGCAGGCTCGGGTACTTCTTCTTCGGGTTGCTCATCTTCAATTATTATTGGTTGGCTGGTGCCTTCCTGAAGCTGTTCCAGCCTTCCCCTTATTCGAGCCAACCGGGCTGACTTTCGGGGTTTGTTTATGCTTCCTCTCATCTGAGCTAACCGAGCTGATTTCCTGGGTTCCTCTGGTTGCTCGGGTGAATCAACTACATGCTTTCGCTTTGCGGATTATTGATGTAATTCTGGTTGCTGCGATGTACTAGCAACATTTTCTCTGCGTTCTGCCTGTTGTTCTGGTGTGTTTATAGAACGTCTGCGTCTCAGGGATGGTTCTGTCGATCTTCCTTCAATCAGTGCAAGGAGTCTTTCCCAGCTGCTCTGCTGCTGGGTAAGACTATAACTAACAACAAGTCGAATTAACCCGTGGTGACTAACAATTGCCTCTACGTGCTGTGCCCTTTTCATACTTTGTGCAGCATCATGTAATGACGAGTTTAAGAGTGCCGGTAAATTCACAGAGCATTTCTGTTTTAGAACAGCTAAAAGTTTAAGGTGTCGTGGTCTTACCACGTCTTTTCTTCCTTCGCAAGTAATGTAGCTCTGTACTATTCTTGCTAGCTCTGTCCAGGGTTCGCCTAGGGTCGCTGGCAGAATTCCCTTCCCTTTGATTGTCAAATGCTGGCCTTCATCTTGGAAGATGTCGATGACCTTCTGTAATCGTTCCTTTTTGAATGTCCATACCGGTCCGGTAGCTGGTAGTCCTGAGACTTCTGCAATTATGGCATCAGTGACCGCTATGCGTTTCCCTCTTACTATGGAGTGGTCTTCTTGTAAATTCTGTAAGAACTCCATTGCTACTGTCTCATTACCCTCCTGTAAGCGATTGAAATAGTTTCACCATCCTGCCCTTTCCAGGATTTCTCGGGCAGCAGCAGAGATCGTTAGCTGTTGAGGCTCACTACGAATTGCCTTGCCCCCCATGATTTCGCTGCGATTTCTAAATGGAACAGCAAAAACGTTTTCGGTTTGAAACATAGAGAGCAGGGTTTCGCAAAAGAAAACACAGAGTATGCAAGCAAAAACAACTTGTGCGAAAAAAATAAAAATAAAAATATGCCATGCCGTGAAACCATGCCAAACCGTCGTGAACCAGATTTTCCGAATGATGAATTGACACGTAACACAAGGAATGATGAGGTTAACCTCCCCCCCCCGCAGTGTGATAGGCTGTCCCAGCCGGCAAATAATGGAGCGGCACCCAGTCTGTAATCAAGTCAGAAAGGAACAGCATGTGAATTTATGCCATGTTGAAAAAGGACAACAGATTACCGAAATCGAGGCGGAGGATGGATCGCGTGATATGATTTGAGGCTGCTGTGTTATGATTTGAGGCTGATGGATAGGCATGTATCGTATTCGCCAATCTTAAGCGGCCATGGTCACCTCCGTTGCCATGATTGGTAATGATAAATATTCATGCGGTGTATAAATCGGGAAATAACATGTGATTAATGCCTAGGATAAAGAAACAAAAGAGTGTTAATATCTTACCTATTGGCGTAAGCAAGGTGACTTCGATACCATTAACATTACTCTGCTGCCAACAAGTGTCCATAACCTTGGCAGAGTTGTTTTTTACCCCCGGAACCATGATCCTGTGTGTATACTTAGGACTGTTATTATGTCAGAATGTAGACCATTATGCTGGCTTGGTGACCAGTTAACCATAATGCCATTCACGAGGAAAGAGCGAAACGTGGGCAGGCCGGCTCTTAATGAGACCTCCTGTTCCAAGGTTTGTTTATTTTGATACACCTTTTGGACCATATCCCCGGTGTGGTGGCCAGAATGGGAATGCCACTTCACTTCCCTCCTCATGATCATGGTAGGCTGGCTCTCAATGAGACCCCCTATCCTGCATTTGACATTTGACATGTTTTTTCTTTTTCCTTATTTATACACAAAGGGTGGTTCAGCACTCCCTAAGAGTAGGAATGGTGGAAGAAGTCTTATTATCTCAATAGGAAGATTTAAACTCTTTGCCCTTATTCCCAAATATTAATAAAAAGATTTTTAAGGGAATCAGCATGATAAAGATAACCAATCATGGCAAAATTAGTAAAACCATGTCACAAAAGGTAAGAAATAAGTATGTCTTTCCATCTGTCCTTTTATTAATGCAGAGCCTTATAGATAGAGCGATTTATGGTTTGCAGATTTCGGTATGTTGTGTCTTTATATTCATCGCATAAATGCATAGCTGAGGCTTGAAGACTAGAAAGAAGACGGGAAAAAGCATCCTCAATTTAAATCATCCAAGAGATCAAAAGTATGCAAATGGTGTTCCGTTGAAAAAGTAACAACGATGGATAATAGAAAAAGGAACAAAACTGCAAATGCCGTTCCTTTTGGGAAAAGGAACGGCAATCATACGAAACACTCCATATGCCATTCCGTTGAAAAAGCCAGCACAGAAATAAAAGAACGCTGTTTTTTTTTTTTTTTTGAAGAAAAAGGAACAGTGGTAACCAAAAGGAACAGCGATAAGCGTAACAATATCGTTTTTCTGAAAAAGGAACAACAGAGATCCGAATGCTGTTCCTTTAGAAAAGGAACAGCAGAACAAGCAAAACCAATATAAAAAACACACATATGCTATTAGAAGAGCAAAAATCAAACTTTGTGGAAGAAAAAGGAACAGCAAAATGACAAGAATTATTCAAATCAAACTTATGTACAAGAATCACTTAGAAACAAAAAAAACTTTATGTACAAATTGCAAAAAGAAATAGACCCTTAATGAATTGCAGGTGAGGAAGATTTCTCTTCCTCTCCTAAGATCTCCAGATCAGTATCTCGGCGTATCTGCTGGCAGAAGGATTCCCGAGTAAGTGGTTTACGGTAGAGACGGACTCGGTGACCATTTACCTTAAATGCATATCCAGAACCGCCAATAGTGATTAGAGTAAGAGTTCCATTGTCATCTACCTTCTGGATTTCGTATGGTCCCAACCATCGAGTCTGAAGTTTTCCAGGGAAGTCCTGAAACCGAGAATCGTATAACAAAGCCCAGTCTCCCTCGTGGAAGACCTTATTCTTAATGAGCGCATCATGCCATTTGGCTCTCTGCTGTTGAATTAATGCTGTATTTTGTAGTGCAGAGAGTCGAATTTCGTCTAATTCATTGATCTGCTGTAGTCGATTGAGTTGTGCCTCAGTTAAATCTAGGCCAACTTCCTGTGCTGTACGCAGTGTTTGGATTTCGAATTCTATGGGAAAAATAGGTTGTTTTCCAAACACTAGTTGATAAGGTGAGTAACCAATGGTGCTCCTCCATGTGGTTCGATAGGCCCAGAGTGCTTCAGGTAGTCGGGTAGCCCAGTCACGCCTATGTGATGCAATAGTTTTCGTTAGGATTGATTCTATTATCTTATTGCTACTTTCTACCTGCCCATTCGCCTGTGGGTGATATGGAGTAGTGATCTTATGCTGGACATGATAATTGTTAAGTGTTTCAGCTAATTTATGCCCAACAAATTGTGGTCCTCCATCTGTAATTATTTTCCTAGGAAGGCCATAACGGAAAAATAAAAGAAACAGGAACTGTATGACAGAGTCCTCTGTGGCTCTTGGTAATGCTTCTGCCTCAACCCATTTGGTGACATATTCTGTTGCCACCAGAATATATGTTTTTTGATTTGATGAAGGGTTGATGGGTCCAACGAAATCCAGAGCCCACCGTTCGAATGGTTCAATGACTAACTGTGGTTTCAGCGGCATTTCATCAGCTTGACCAGGTTGTCCTGCTCGCTGGCAACTGTCACAGGCTTGGACGAACTTCTTTGCATCTTTGAAGATCGTAGGCCAGTAATATCCTGTCTGCAATACTTTATGTCCAGTCCTACGCTCAGCGAAGTGCCCCCCACATGGTCCATCGTGACAGGCTTTTAGGATGTCAAATATTTCATCCTCTCTAACACATCGCCTGATATGCATGTCTGCTCCCGTGTGAAACAAATAACCTCCAATCCACGAAAATCGAGAACTTTTCTGAATAATCTGCTTACGCTCATTAGGAGTTAAATGTTTTGGTAATTTACCTACTGCAAGGTAATTGGCAACATCAGCATACCAGGGCATTTGAATAGCAACAACAAACAGGTGTTCATCCGGAAATTGATCTTCCACTGCTGCTGCATCGCTTGATTTTGGTATCCTTGAAAGAAAATCGGCTACAGGGTTTTCTTTGCCAGGGCGATCCTTGATTGTGATATCGAATTCCTGCAATAAGATTAACCATCGAGTTACTCTGGCATTTCTGACAGGCTTATTTGCTAAATATTTTATGGCAGAATGATCCGTATACAAGATAACAGGGTAGCCTGTGATATAATGTCTAAATTTATTGACAGCATGTATTACAGCTAGAAATTCTTTTTCAGTAACAGTGTAATTCAATTCAGCAGGGGATAAATTTTTGCTGATGTAATATATAGCATATGGTTTTTTATCCTCTTCCCGCCCAAGGACTGCACCAATGGCTGTATCTGAGGCATCAGATGATATCTGGAACGGTAGGTCCCAGTTTGGTCCTCGAAGGACTGGGGCTGTGGATACAAGCTTCTTTAGATCCTCGAACGCATGGTCACATTTGTCTGTCCAAAGAAAATCAACGTTACCAGTCAGTGCATATAAAGGAGCAGCAATGTGCGAATAATGCTCTATAAATCGTCTATAATAACCCGAAAATCCAAGAAAACTGCGTACCTCCGTTTGAGTAGTAGGAGTGGGAATAAGCAAAAGTATTTGGATTTTGGCCGGGTCTACCTGAATGCCGGCTGCTGAGACATAGTGTCCTAGGATAAGTCCTTCATTCATCATCAAAAAACATTTTTCATTGCTTAAGCAAAGCCTAGTAACAATGCAACGTTGTAGGACTTTCTCTAGGGTGTCTAGAGCTGGATCGAAGTCATCTCCGTATGGTGTAAAGTCATCCATGTAAACTTCAAGTCCATCATTGATTAAATCCGCAAAAATACTAAGGATAGCCCTCTGAAATGTGGCAGGAGCATTACATAAGCCAAAAGGTAAAACTCGATAGGCAAATGTTCCCCAAGGACAAGTAAAGGTAGTGTTATCCTGGTCTTCAGGGGCAATCTGAATCTGATTGTATCCACTGAAGCCATCCAGGAAAGAAAAGAACTTCTTCCCTGCTAAAGTGTCCAATACTTGATCTATGAAAGGAAGAGGAAAATGATCTTTGTGTGTTGCCTTGTTAAGTTCCCTATAATCCACACAAATTCTCCATTTCCCATTCTTTTTTGGTACCACCACAAGTGGAGAGACCCATTTACTGTCAGAGATAGGGTAGATAAAATTCACATCTAAAAGTTTCTGAAGTTCAGTTTTTATAACATCTTTTAGATGGGGATTAAGTCTCCTTTGCGGCTGACGCACAGGTCTGGCATCTTTTTCTATGTAAATGTGATGGGTACATAACTGGGGATCAATTCCTTTCATATCAGGGTAGTCCCATGCAAATGCTTCTTGATATTTTGTTAACAGATGGATGAGCTTTTTTTCTTGTTTCGGTGTGAGATTAGCATTGATGTTTAAAGTTTTCCCCGGTGCAATTTCCACAGTTTTACTATTTGCAACAGAAGTGACAGGTATTATTTGATCATGAATATCTTTCAGGGGATCTTCTTCTAACTCATTATCAAATGCTGCTTTTATCATGTGACATTGTGTGCGAGGTTTAGTTTGAGTAATGAAATTGTTAATGGCATCGTCTTCTGTTTGATCTTTGAAATCAAGTGCCTCTTGTATAGTTAATGGAGATCTAATGTTATCAGTAAGATATGATACATGGTGCTTATTCGTTTTAATCATTGTGACACTTGGCTGCGCTGGAGGATATAGAACTAAATTTTTGCTATTTGGTCCTCTGGTTATGGTCATATTTCCCTGCCGACAGCCAATGTAGGCATCGGCAGTAGCGAGCCAAGGTCTACCTAAAATTAGCGTGTGTCCATCAAGTCGGGTTTTTGGATTAATTATCAGGAAATCGGTTGGATACTCCCAGGATTCTACAGAGACCATGACATCATGTAGAGTGCCCTCTGGTCTAACCACAGATCGGTCAGCCAATTCTAACAGAGTAGAGGTGGGTTCTACATATGTAATGCCGAGCTTTTGGCAAGTTGTGGTTGTTAAAATATTAATTGCAGCCCCTAAATCAACTAAGGCATTAGGCAGGGTCTGGCCATAAATTTGAACAGTTATAATTGGATTCCCGGGGTCTTCATATTTAAGGGGTGTTTCTCTTCCCGACAATAGGTCAGATAAGGTGCCGACTACTTGGAATCTTGGATTGTTTGTTATATTCCTCCTTGGTTTCTTTATGCACAACTCTTTTATGGTTTTGGCATATATGGGAATGTCTTGAATAGCTTGGAGGAATGGAATTTTTATGTACAAGTTTTGTAATTCTCCCAGAATGTCAAAGTCAGGGTATTGTATGGATCGAGGTATGGCTAATCGTTCTGGGAACGGAGGAGATGATGTGGTTGCTTGATTATGAGTTTGTTGCTTATTTACATCCTCTTGTTGTGACTGATGTTCTCTGGGTAACTGATCTTCAATATGAACTGTTTTATCTCCCTCAGTTTCAATTATACACCCAGATCTTAACTGAAGGTCGTTGCACTCTTTTAAATCAGGTCCTGGTTCTGGTGATTCTATGATTTGAATAGATTGGACCTGCCTGTTGTTTGGATTGGGATCTGGTTGGGCTGGGAGTTGCGGCCTCAAGTTAGACTGGGGATTTTGTTGTAAAGCTGGCAAAGTAGGTTGAGGGAGCGGAATCGTTCCGGCTGGGTGGTACATCGATCTTTGCCAGCTTGTCTGCCAGGGTGAACTTTGTGAAGTAGAGGGGGTCCATTGTGAAGGATATGGGCCATTTTGCCAATATGGTGGAGGGTAAGGGAAATTTGGCCAACCAGTTTGGCTTGTTTGATTCAGCCATGGATTTGGAGAAGGAAATGATTGTGGTGACCAGTTTGTAAATGGGGTTTGAGATTGATTTTGCCACATACCATATTGTTGAGCATTATACTGTGGGTTTTGAAAGAAAGAGGTTGGATCCTGAAACATACCAGGTTGTCTTGGCTGCCACTGGCGGCGCTGGTTGATTGAATTCACCGCTTCTGGTTCTTCTTCTGCTTCCTTATATACTGCTTTCAATCCTGGAAGTGAGGGGCAGCTCTCCGTAAGGTGGTCTTTTGTACAGATGGCGCATGTTTGGACTTTATCCAGAGGGCACTCCTTGTGGCTGTGTTTTTTTCTGCAACGGGGACAGAAGATTGCCATGTTCTGTTCTGCCTCCAGCTGCTTTTGTTTAGCCTGCACAATATCAAGTTGTGTAGTTAGTGTCCCCATAATGTCAGTTTTAAAATTTTCTAATAAATTTCCAATTTCTGCACGTGTTACTCCTTCTGCTGATACTTTGTTATCTCTTGCAAACCGATCATATTCTGTCGGTTTTATTCTTGTGCCGCCTCTCGAACTCCTGATACATAAGTCAAGGATGTCAGTAAAACTCTCTTGATAAATATCCCCTTTGCCCATAATGTTTAATGTTTCAATCCATTGTTCCTTCATGCCCCTCATTAATGCAGTTTTTAACACATTATCAGGTAAAGGTAGCGATGCATAAGGAGATCTTTGTAAATTATACTGAAAACGTTCCACATACTCCTGTAATGTTTCATTTGGTCTGGCTGTCATTTGAAATATTTCGTCTTTTAATTCTCTAGACCTACAATAATCCTGGTATTTCTTTAAGAAGGATTCTTTCATTTGATCCCAATTGTTGATAACCCCACCACCTAGCCCCATAAACCATCTTAAGGCAGCCCCTTTCAATGTAGAGGGAAATAATTTCAATTTTTGGGGATCGGTGGTGTAATCGTACCCCCAACATAACACATCGAATTCGAATAGGAATGCATCCGGATCCTCTGATGTGAGTCCATGAAATGTGGGGATATGCTGAAGAGGGATAGCTTTCATGGGTGCATTTGCTGCAGAATCCACTATAGGATATTGTAATGTAGAGGTTTGAGTGTTTGGTTGGTTTTGAGCGTTTGGTTGGTTTTGAGCCATGGGATCGAATATATGCCAGTAACCTTCTGGGATATCTAGGAGGGTATTCCTAGGTTGGTTGGGAACGGTTTTGACAGGGATCTTTTTAATAGCGCTTCCTTTATCCGGAATAATGGGAATACCAGGTGTTTTAGGAGATTGAATCTCTTCAACAATGACTTTCGCGGCACTCCCCTTATCTGTGCTATCTAATGGCTGATTTGTTTCAAGAGGAGATTTTGGTTCCTCGGTTTCCCCTGTTTCTCCTTCTCCTTCACAAAAGTTGCTAGAGTTCCCTTCCTGCAATAATTCCGGAGTGGAATTTTCAACTTCTTGAAAGTCCTGCTCCTCAGTTTGACTATGCACCTCAGCACAGGCTACAGATGGTGATCCTGTGGCCTGAAGGGAACTAGTAGGTGGTTTAGAAGTGTTTTTCTTGAAACCTACTGATGGTTGAGACTCTGTTTTCTTATAGATTTCGTCTATGAAGGTTGTTCGGCCAAGGGTCACCGGCCCCTTAGCTTTTTCAGGTTTGGATGGGGGTTTGATATTTTTTTTCTGGTTTTTTCTGCTTAGTCATGCACTCAAAAATAAACTACGAACTTCTGTTCAAACAAGCAAAAACAAATCTGTTAGGAAAGCGGATAATGAGCAGGTCTTTTACATGCTCTGTACGTAGGTTCTTACCTTCCGTTTTTAGGATCCAACTCCTCCCTAGCAGGCTTGTACACTACTCTCAAAAAGACAAATGGCTTCACTCTTTCCCCGGCAACGGCGCCAAAATGTAGAGCTATAAAAAGGGTCTCTTTCACCTCTATTCACCTCACATTAATATGTCAACCCAAGAGCGTTTTGTCATTACAAAGAGTGACTCAATCCGAGGCTCATTCGTCAGAGTAATGCTAGTAGTACAGTGCTTTAAGAAATACAAGAGTAAATGGATGCTTAACTGAAATCAAATTGCTTTAAAGAAGTAAATCACACACTCAGGTAACTCAACAACTCATCAGTCAAGGGTTCGGTAATGATAAACCATCCCTTCAGAAACTGATAGAAAAAGAACTCAAGCATAGATCACAAGCCTGGGAGCTAAACAGTGACTGATACTGCTCACTACAGTCTTAGATCATCTCTCACAACAAACCATCAAATGCAGATAAATAGAACAGCAAAGGAAATAAAGGATTAAACTATAATTCTGAAATGGAACAGCAACTCTAAAATAGGACAGCAAATGAATACTAAGTCCCGCGGGTTATATTCAACTTAATCTATGCACTCTTTGCAATCAAGGAACATGCTGTTAATCTAAAGGCGAATGACACAAATCATATTAATGGAACGGCAATAACCGTTTGGGAATTATGGAATAATACTGATGCATTAGAAACGCACACAACACAAATGTCAATAGAACAACTCTGTAGCTTGACAGTAAGGATATGCGATTAACTCTAGAAAGGAATAAGAACGCAATGCAGAGTTAACACACAAATCTGGCTGTAGAAACTTCAATGATTCAACTTAAACAGAGCATGTAATCTCAACGTATAAGCATATCAAATAATCAACTAACAGTAATGAACAAACCACACATAAACGAAGCTGTAATGGTACAGAAGCAAGTGTCCTTCGGGGCCGGGCCCTGAGCCTCCAAGGATACACCGCTTTAGGTTAACGCAGATGCGAAGATGGAATAATCACCAGTCTTTCATTAATACATTGATCAAAAATACATCGAACCAGTTCTCAACAAAGCTGAATAACCAAATTGAATGTTTTACAAAAGATTACATCAAACGTATCTTATCTCGCCATTCTCTGTCCCTAAACTAACAGTACTTGTCTCCTTTTATAAAAACGATGGCGGAGATGTCCAAGCAATTAGATAAGTAAAGCAGCGATCCCTCAGGATCTTCGATCCTGAGGGATTCGCCAAACAGTTAACTTTCATCCAGTCTTTGCTATTGCGCTGAGCTGGTGGCCTCTCTCTCTTGCCCGAGCCGATTCTCCTTGATCTGTCTCCATGTTTACGTTTGGTTCTATCCGAGGAACACCAAGCATCTCCACTTCGTTCTTATCTTTAGAGCAGCAACCCTTCGTTTTCCTCTTTCCCTGTATAGAAAATAACCATTATCAGTGGCTAAGTTATACACATCGATTTTCACATGTTTTGTGATAGTTCCCTATGACTTTCTAAATCCATGATACAAAAGGTTCACAAATTGTATTAAAAAGTCATTAAAGTAATCATCAAAATCATACCTTTTCAGTACTCCACAATGTGGCATCCTATTGAATATGGTGGATAAATCAATAAGGTAAAGTTTAGAGTGGAATATATGTTTTACGTACACACTCCATTTCATGTCATTTTTTTCATTATTGGAAAGGCATTTGATTGCAAAATATCTCCTAGCTATCTGGAATAAATGATATTTTTTGGACCCGGTTTTTTTTTTTTAAATCCTCAAACTACCTCTAGAAGGTTTCAGACCCCATTTTGAAAAGACTTCCACAAGAGGTTTAAGAAGGAGGTGGGTTCCTCCACTGAGGTTGGAGCCTAGAGCAGGTTGGAGCTTGCTTATTATCAAGGTTGGTGCCTCAATAAGGTTCTAGCATACAATAAGTTGTTTCTTGCACACTTTCGAGGTTGGCGCCTTAATAAATTTGTAGCCTACCACAAGTGTATACATACATATTTTGGGGGTAGGTGCCTGGAGGAAGTTGGTGCCTACAAATCTATATAATGAATTGAAGAAGAAGAAGAAAATATATATTTTGCGATTTTCTCCCATATGGGTTTCCACATAAAATATTGTGTCTTCATGTGTTGATGTGATGGCTTCTTGATGTATTATTGATGTGATGATAACTTCATGATGAATTTATTTATTTATTGATACGAAGCAAATTGTTGTGATTGATTGGTGCTTGACTATTTGTTAATAAAAAATTGTGAAATGGTTAAATTTCTCTCACATTGATTCATCCCCAATAACAATTTTTCATACTTTCATAAGGATAATGGATTATATAAAAAGGGTATCCACTCTATATGCAATTTATCATGGAGCCTCTATTGGATTCAACCATGATACAACTTCAACTCAATAATTGTCTAATCATGTAGAGTGAAAAACCTATAGTAGGCTAGTTCAGTGGATATGGAAATGGGTAATAATAGATGGTATTTCTCTTGGCCAAAACTTCATGTGGGTTGCATCACTCCCATCACCTCTCATATTTCCATCTAGCACTTGATTTTTGGGTATATATCTCTTATTTTAATTAATAAAAAGTAGTATTAAATGTTACTATATAGGCATGGAAAAAAATATCAATATTTCTTATAGTAGAAAAACTTTGATTGGTGAATCCATCAATCTATGATGCACTTTTTGGTAAGGGAGGTGGGTGAAAATTATTTTCGCAAACCCTTGATCTAAGTAATTTTCATGTGCTTAATTGAGTCTTAAAGTATTTCATCCAGTCACTATATGAGTTTTGTAACAAGGGTTCATATTAGATCCAATAGACCCTTAATAGAGCTCTTTTGCATGGTTAATTAAACCCCTCAAATAAGGTATAGAACTTGATCAAGTGTTAGTGCCTCAATAGAGGGTAAAAGTTTTTTTTAATTCTATACACATTAACCTTATTTCATTTTCCACCAAGTACAAATGCTCAATTTAACCATAACTCGATCTAGCTTTCTATTGACTTGGTTGAGCCTATTGGAGAGAGGTAGGATATTTATTTTCAAAAATAATTTGAAAATTAGTGCAATCAAATTTTAAATATTTTGGTTAAAATTTTATCAATCAACAAAATTTGTTGTAATGATTTTTAACCAACCATGTATTTGTGAGAAAAAATGCTATATTTATTTTACAATCCAATGGGGATTAAAAATGATCCATTATTAGATGGTAGAAGATAAAACCCACAATGTAAATGTTTTCAAATTTTTTTTTTGGCTTAGGTAAAGATAATCAATCAACAATATTTATGTTGTTGATTTAGTTTCCAAAAATAAATGCAATCTGTTTGTTTGTTTATATATATATATATATATATATATATATTAAAACTAAATGAAAATGAGGGTATGTCGCTTTCTTTTGATATTTAACTTTTAATTATACATTAATTAAGTTTTAGGTATTTTAAATGTAGAATCATGGATAGCCTAACATGTTAGGTATATAAACATGTGTTCAAGAATTACATTTTTTTTTTAAATATACGTCAAACTTATTAATATAATTTTTCTTAATTTTATTAATATAGTTAAACATTTATAAATTACCCATACAAAAGAGGACTCTTCAAATAGATATACATGACTTGTATTTTAAGGATATATTCATATCAAAATTCTCTTTTTCCTCACATGAACATTCCATCACTTTTGCATCAATCATATATAAATATAAAAAAAATCAAGTAAATTAGCAAGAAAATTTTATCCAATTTATTAGAGTTTGAGATTTGAACCAAAGAACTCAAAAGACTTGCCATCACAACTTAGTTTAAAATTGAGTAAATTAGCAAGAAAATCTCATCGAGTTTATTAGAGCTTGAGATTTGAACCAAGAATTCAAAATACTTGCCATCACAACTTAGTTGTTGGAAGAAGGGAAATGAATGAAATGAGGCCTTGAAAGTGTTTTAATGGGAAAAAGGTAATTGGAACAAATTTGGATGGATATGGTTCTCCTAGAATGTGAATTTTATATCAAGATTTTGAAATAAAAACTCATTGAGAAATTGGCTCCTCTCCTCCTAGGTAATTAAATTGATTTCCTTAAATTGAAAGGATGTTGTATGTTGAATAAGAGATAATGTATGGAAGTGGCTTATTAATTCAAAGATTCTGTTTTTATTTTCTCTAAATTTAGAGGAATTATAGTATTCGCTTATCTTAGGAGATTTTGTATCAAGTTGTCATTTGGTTAGAAAAAAATAATTCACCACTTACCTTGTAATATACCTTGATATTTTAGCTAAATTGATGATAAAACAAGAGAGTTTAATACCTATTTCTTTAAAAATATACATATATATAATCATACAAAATAATTTGTTTTACGGTGATTTTGGATAAGTTAATCGTGTTGATTAGAGTAATAGAAAGGAAATGATGTTTGAAGAACTTCATCCAATTGTGAAGGTGGAAACCTTGGTCTAACTTATGCAAAGATACATTGGGCATGGACTGGTAGCAATACTTTAGGGAAGTATTTAGGCATTATATAGTTATATATTTAAGGGTATCATTGGCTTCAAGATGCCGAATTGTATAAGTCACTCTCTTGTTGATTCCTAAAAAGAAGACCATACAAAAACAAACTAATATTATGCAATGCAACTAAATTTTGTATGGTATCAATTCATTTGAATTTATTTATATGAAACCACATTTATTTCCAACATTTATTTATATGAAACCACACGTTTATGGTCATCAATGTTAAGGTCCTCTTCAATATATATATACTTGGCACAAAGTCATAAACAATAAGGCATTCCTTTCCCTATGCATACTAGCTAATATAATGTAGTGAGATGGTAATTGTTGTACTTAATACATGGCCATTGACACTAGTGATATTGAGATAATTCTCTTTGATTTTAATCAAATAGAATTTGAAGCCTTAAGTATTTTATCTTCTCTTGACAAATATATTTCTTAGTATATCATGAGAGATCTCAGCTTTTGTATCAACTTTCTTATAGCTAGACAAACCCTCAAAGACTCCATTCCGAAAATTAAAAGCATTGGTCATGTTGTTTCATTTTTTGGTTATAAAAATATTCGAACAACAATAATGTTTTTAAAATAAAGGTTTTAATTCATTTCAGTTCCCGTCTTAAATATTGCATGACAACACCTTTGAGATATCTAATGAAAATGTTAGCTTCCAACTAAGGAAGATGAATAATAAGTTTAATTATGGTTGTCGAAGAGTAATTAAGTTGTCATGTTATTTCTCACACAAGTAAATATTCAATGTAGACTCTTAACTAAATGGAATGCACTCCTAGCACTTAACAATTACTTTATCTCTCTCATTCACATGGGAATCCCACTAAAATTTGAGCATTCCCTGGATATGAATATGAATAGCGGTTTTTTTATCTTCACAGTTGTTGCATAGTCGAGAAACCTATTCATGACCTTCTTTATTTTATTTCACATTTATATAGGAATTGGAAGCAATTAGATATTATTTTGAGTGGAAATTGTACTTTGAAACTCTCCTTACCGATCTTCTTACTCGATTCAACTCAATGCACACAAAATAATTATTTTGTAAGCATATTATAACATCATAATATTATTAAAAAAACAACCATAACAACAAAATTATCATGAATAGACTAATTTTGATGCACCACATTCATTAATGGAACATAATAAAAATATCAAAATTTAATATATAAAGAAAAGGTAAAATAAGATTAAAAAGAGCATGAAACACTATTCAAAAAGTTATGCTTCAATTCACATCTAGTTCCATGCATCTATGATCTTCCTTTTTAGAACCAACTATGATCATAAATATCTCTTAGTTTTCCTCATATAGTGATCATTTTCTTAAAGTGTATCCAGAGTTTCTTGAATAGAGTCAACTTTCATTAATTTTCAACATTGTTGTAGACTATGTACATCAATATGTTGAATTCCATTTAGCTCACCCAAAACTTTACTTACATGGTTAGGGCATTGTGACTTTGACATCCAACAACATAAGTTATTTCTTTACTCTTTCATTAGAGTTTATAAAAATATACTACTACTCATTGTATTTTGGAAACTTAACTTAATAAACCTTGCTATGACCTCTCCCCAGTAATATTCTCATTGAAAAACTCAAAATTATGTTATTTTTGCAATTTGTAAAGGTTTTCAAACTAGTGATCTAGGTAAATTTTCATGTGATTTTTCAAGGCTCTCCATATCCATTTTCATGTGCAATGGGACTATTATTGATTGATATTGACTTCATTTCTTTTTTCCTTTCCTAGGATTCATAGATTACATATGAACTACTCTTCAATAAGTGGGATATATAACTAGTTGGTAAGATCATACATTGCACAGTGGAATGCGAGTGCGGCTTTGAGTTTCTTGGAGTTGGCCTCCACAAAATTGTTAAATTTGATGAAGTTGTCCAAGTTGAATTCCACCTCCTTCATCACCTGTTCAATATCCTCCCTCGAAACGTTGCACTTGATGATGAAGCTCAGTTCCAATTGTCATCGTTGTTGATGAACTTGTTGAACACGTCCTAAAGCTCGCAGCGGTGGCTCGGGGTGGCACGCTACACAACATTTGTATTTATCACGCCTGAAGTTGAAGTTGGAGCTGAAATCTTCTTAATGTTTCTTCACTGATGAAGTCCAATGAATCACCGACTGTGCCTTTCCTTCTTCATCCAATATTTGTGCAGGAAATTTGAACCTTTCTGGTTGATTATAAAAATTTAGTATGCTTGAATGATCCTTCAGCATTGAAATTTAGTAACTCATAACTAATTACATATAACAAAAATTGATTGTAATTGAACATAATTTAGGGCGTCTTATGAGATGAAAACATTATAAGAACCCTAAGATAACTTCCTCTACCCATTGATCATTAGATATCCTAATAGAAAAGAAACCATGAAAATTACATGCTGAGACATCGCAGGATCAATTATCTTAAAAAAATAATGCTTGGAGGAATATTATCTTACATGTAGTATCAATTTCCTGTTTACTCTTGCCATCAAGGAATTGAACACTATTTAAATAAAATTTCTTTTAAAGAAAAAAAACACTCTTTGTATAGTATGATAAGATAGATGTAATTCATTGGAGTCGTTAGAAACAAATATGATACCTTCTCCTTCTCTTATCCCTCAAGAAATTTTCAATTTATGTTTACATTTATAGATTCAATTTATTTTTGTCTATTCCATTATCTAATTTTTTTCTAGGTATGCACCTGTATATATGAGAAATATTTGAAGCCAATTTACTTGGGTGAAAAGTATAATTAGAATATAGTTCAATCTAAAAACAACCCATTTATGTTGTCACCAAAATATGTGTTTTCTCAAGATGCCCATTTTTTGGGATACATATCAGTGCCTAAAGGTAGGCTAGTCTTACGCTTATGCAACTTGAAAACTATTTCTAAAATTTATTTATATGAAACGACAAGTTTATGCTCATAAATGTGAAAGTATTCTTGAATATATATATACTTGGCACAAAGTCATAAACAATAAGACATTCCTTTCCCTATGCATACTAGCTAATATAATGTAGTGAGATGGTAATTGTTGTACTTAATACATGGCCATTGACATGAGTGATATTGAGAGAATTCTCTTTGATTTTAATCAAATAGAATTTGAAGCCTTAAGTATTTTATCTTCTCTTGACAAATATATTTCTTAGTATATCATGAGAGATCTCATCTTTGGTATCAACTTGCTTATAGCTAGACAAACCCTCAAAGACTCCATTCCAAAAATTAAAAGCATTGGTAATGTTGTTTCATTTTTTGGTTATAAAAATATTTGAAACAACAACAATGTTTTTAAAATAAAGGTTTTAATTCATTTTAGTTCCCGTCTTAAATATTGCATGACAACACCTTTGAGATATCTAATGAAAATGTTAGCTTCCAACTAAGGAAGATGGATAATAAGTTTAAGTATGGTTGTAGAAGAGCAATTAGGGAGTCATGTGCTTTATCACACAAGTAAATATTCAATTTAGACTCTTAACTAAATGGAACTCACTCCTAGCACTTAACAATTACATTATCTCTCTCATTCACATGGGAATCCCACTAAAATTTGAGCATTCCTTGGATATGAATATGACTAGGGGTTTTTTTATCGTCACATTTGTTGCATAGTCGAGAAACCTATTCATGACCTTATTTATTTTATTTCACATTAATATAGGAACTGGAAGCAATTAGATATTATTTTGAATGGAAATTGTACTTTGAAACTCTCCTTACCGATCTTCTTACTCCATTCAACTCAATGCACACAAAAGAATTATTTTGTAAGCATATTATAACATCATAATACTATTAAAAAAAAAACATAACAACAAAATGATCATGACTAGACTACTTTTGATGCACCGCATTCATTAATGGAACATAATAAAAATATCAAAATTTAATTTATAAAGAAAAGGTAAAATAAGATTAAAAAGAGCATGAAACACTATTCAAAAATTTATGCTTCAATTCACATCTAGTTCCATGCATCTATGATCTTCCTTTTTAGAACCAACTATGATCATAACTATCTCTTAGTTTTCCTCATATAGTGATCATTTTCCTAAAGTGTATCGAGAGGTTCTTGAATAGAGTCAACTTTCATTAATTTTCAACATTGTTGTAGACTATATACATCAATATGTTGAATTCCATTTAGCTCACCCAAAACTTTACTTGCATGGTTAGGGCATTGTGACTTTGAAACCCAACAACAAAAGTTATTTCTTTACTCTTTCATTAGAGTTTATAAAAATATACTACTACTCATTGTATTTTGGAAACTTAACTTAATAAACCTTGCTATGACCTCTCCCCAGTAATATTCTCATTGAAAAACTCAAAATTATGTTATTTTTGCAATTTGTAAAGGTTTTCAAACTAGTGATCTAGGTAACTTTTCATGTGATTTTTCAAGGCTCTCCATATTCATTTTCGTGTGCAATGGGACTATTCTTGATTCATATTGAATTCATTTCTTTTTTTCTTTCCTAGGAGTCATAGATAACATATGAACTACTCTTCAATAAGTGGGATATATAACTAGTTGGTAAGATCACCTGCTTTACTCCCTTTTTTGTACTGCGGCGAATGTTAATGTATGTTTGATTCTATGGCGAGTAGAAATGTTTGATGTTGTGTGGTGAACAATAGAAATAAATGTAATGTTAATGTATGTTTGATAAAGGGAGGGAATTTTTGCTCCTTTTGGAGACTCGTGATACATGGAAAGACAGTGAATATTTGTAATAAAACCAAGAAAAGCATCACAACAAACCTAACCCTCCTCTGCGTTCTCCGGCTGGTGGAAATTCCATTCCTCGATCTCATATTCAACTCCCTCACCTTCATTCCTTCCTCCAAGTGTATGAGTATGAGAATGGAAGACACATCAGACATCAAGAACGCCGAAGCCAGGTTGCATGGACCCAAATATTTATAGTAAATTAATAAAAAACCCATCAGAATATTTATTTATTATCAACTGATAATACCAACATCAATACTTTATCAGATACTTCATCCTCTTTGGTGAACAATAAAAATGTTCTCTTTTAAATATTTAAAATAAAATACAAATCTATCAGAATATTTATTATCAACCAATGATATCAGCATCATATATCCCATCAAATCTGATTATTTAATTTAATTTGGAACGATGCAATGATATCAACATCATATATCCCATTGAATATGATTATTTAATTTAATTTGGAACGAAGCAATGATATCAGCATCATATATCCTATCAAATATGATTATTTAATTTCATTTGGAATGAAGCATTTTTGGAATTTAATTAATTGGAAATTTTAGTTAATTTCAATTTACTTTGTGTGGTTGATTAAAGTATTATTTTATTAGATTTTGCTCATTATTATGTGTATTTTTTTATGGTGTCATTAAAGCTTATCTTTAGCATCATAATTTAAATGCATCACATTAATGTGTAATAGTTTATCCTACTTTGCATTAACTCTTCCAAAAATGATTCAAAACAAGGAATTCTATAAGCAATTTTAGAAGCCTCATTAGTATAGTAAAAACATAATAAGACAAAACAAAGACAAAATATGTTTTACAAAGTTTATAAAGTATGGTAAGCCTCATATGATTATCAAGCTTCTTTCTCACATAAAATACAAGAAAATGACCACCTATGGCCTAATGGCCTTAATATGGGATTTTGTGAGTGTAAACGAGATGAAAATAACATTCAATGCAACAATGTGGTATGCAATATGTCTAACTAAATCCTAACTAATGGAGTAAAGGAAAATATTTAATAATGAAACCAATAAAGTCAACAATAGTCCCATTTGCAGTCAAGGATAAACTCGAATCAAATCCTCTTGATTCCCTCCTCCAATGAAATGATTCAAATGTTAATAACACGACATTCTCCCACACCTATTTAGTAACCAAGCCAAAATAAAATGAGACTATCACACAACCATAGGGAGAATACTCCACCAACTAATCATATGAATAGTCAAATATTTTATGCAATTGAGATTTTTCTCCAGACCACTTGCCAAATAGCCTCCAATCATTGAGATGATCATAGTTTAATATGAACCATCATAAAGCATCAAATTGGTGACAATAAACATCATAACATTGGAATATTCCTTCTCTTATTTGTAGAAATATTGTGATAGCATTGGAATTGATGAAGAAATTTAATCTAAATCGAGAGACACAATTCTACTCAACTACTCTATGGAAATTAATTCAAAAATTAGAACAACATTCACAAACATGCTTCATCATATACGCAGGTACACCGTTGTTTATAGGGCAAAGCGATTGCTAAAAACTCCTTAATATTTTTTTCAATTATCAAGTGAATTGCAAAAAAATTATAATTACGATCTCTCACTCTGCGGACAAACTACAAGCGTAAAATTTTTCTCACTCTGCTTGCGTTGATCATGCTAGCGAAACTAACGCTGCATGCACTTGCGCTGTCCGTAGTCACCCTACCCATAGTCACACTTCCTACACTCGCTCCCATTTCCTTATAAAATTCCTAAGGAAATAGACCCTTATTATTTATGAATTTCCTCCAAATTGATTTCACAATTCCCAAGGACTGATTACCTCACCAATACTCTAAATTGTACACTCAATCTTGTATATAATTAATTGTACATTGCCTTGGAATCTCCACCATAACTGGGGAAATCCAATTCCTTGCATGCACTAGCTATTTTGAGTTGATTGATCAGTTTACTAGATGATCACTAAGTTAGAATCTTATCCCACATCACAACTAAGCTTCCAGTAGTTCTATCAATAGTTAGAACTATTTTTACTGAATACAACTCAATATAACTGAACTGAATTACTAAAATGTTGAAATCACACATCCCTAACTAAACTCCAACCCCTCTAAAGAAAATCTATTGAGCTAACTAAGTGAAAAGAGCCATGTCACCTCAGTGAATTTCCTCCAAGCTGTCTATTGATCTGGAAATTCAAATTTTCTCAATTTGAATTATTCTTGCTAGAATTTTTGTGTGGAAACTTTGTAACATAGTGCTGGAATTCATGAAATTGAAGCATTTTATTTTGGACAAGTATTTCTTCTTTCCCCCTTGGCTAGATTCAGCCTCACGTTGGGACTTATTTCCCTTGGCCTTCAATCCTTTTCCAACTATAGAAAATTTGTATTTCTCTTCTTTGGATGATGTTCCATCTCTACTATTCCACTTGATCTATTCTTGTACCAAATCATACCATAAAAATTCCCAATTCAGTAATTTATTTCCCTCGTTCACCGAGTCCTAGTAGTTATGCAAACTTTTGGGAAGCCCTTGGAGAGCTAGGATCACTAGTTCATCTTCTGCAACATTCACACCAACCCCTCCAAGCTTATCCCGAACTTGTGAAAATCTAGTGAGATATTGTGGAATAGTGACATTCTTATACATATTACATTCCAAAGTTTGTCTTTGTGGGCTAGTTTTCTATGGTCACTTCTATTTTCGAGTAACTCTTTCAGTAGGCTTCCACTTTGCGAAAGGAGTTCCTTTCCATTTACATTTGAGACAATTTGGTCTTGTACTCCATCCAAGATTATTCTCCTCGCCTTGGATACATCTTTCTCCCATTGAGCTAGGTTATGGGAATTAACTGATCCTAGTTTTTCAATGTTTATCTTGAGATATTCCAAAAATATGATGTCATCAAGAACTTCATCCATGTGATCTTTCTATGCATTGAAAATTGAGCCACCTTCCAAGGCATACTCCAATATTAGTCCATTGAAGGTCATTCTCCCAAATATGAAGAGATCCTGCTACACTGAAGCTACAAATTGAAAGCTCCCTATGAACAAATTCAAAATTTTTGTTCTAATGTGAATCTTGCTCTGATAAGATGTAGAAATATGGTGATAGAATTGAAACTTCTTAAGAAATTTAATCTAAATCAAGAGACACAATTCTACTCTACTACTTTGTAGAAATTAATTCACAATTTAGAACAACATCCACAAACATGCACCATTAAATACACAAGTACACTTATTTTTCTATGGGAAATAAAATTTTAAAACCCCCTTAAGCCCATTTGCATTAATTAAGTGAATTTAAAAAAAATTACAATTTTGATCTCTTGCTCTGAGGACAAACTACAAGAGTAAACCTGCTCTCACTCTGCATGGACTTGTGCTACCCGCACTCACCTTTCTACACTCATGTTGCCCGTACTCATGTTTCCCGCAATCATGTTACATTCACTTTCTCCTATTACCTTGTGCTATTGCTTAGGAAATATACCCCTATGATTTAGGATTTTCCTCCAAATTGATTGAGAAATTCCCAATGATTCATCACATGACCAATACTCTGAATTTTACACTCAATATTGTATATAATTAATTGTATACTACCTTGGAATCTCTACCACAAATGGGGAACTCGAATTCTTTACATGCACTAGCTATTTTGAGTTGAATAAAACAAGATACAACTAGATATAACTAAATTGGATCTCTAAAATTCAGCAATCACACATTCTTAACTCCACTCCAAGCCCTGTAACTTGAATTTATTGAGCTAACTAAGTGATAATAGCCATGCCACCTCAATTAACTGCCTCTAGGTTGTCTGTTGATGTCGAAATTCAATTTTTCTCAATTTGACCAAGATGTAGAATTTAAACAATACAATGATTTATTACCAAATTCTCATGATCTAACAATTAAATCCACTATTAAATACATAATCCTTCTACTCAATTCTTTGAGGAAATTAAATCGCCAATTGCAAACACATGAAGAAAAATCAATCGCACATAACAAGATGTTTTTACCGGGAAAGCTTAAAGCTAAAAACCCAAACTATCATATATTATGTATATCATGCATCATGAAACATTATCATACAAAGCTCTACTCATAGAGCTCTCAGTACAATATAAAATCATCTCACACTATCATACAAAAATTGGCTCACACATGCACCAATTTACTGCCTCCTGACAGCCTGCCTCCACTACGCAATCCATACTAAAGAAGATCACTGAATGAGTTCGATCTTGCCTTGCCTTGACTTTTCAATCCTCATTGGAAAATCCAATGTGTGTGTAGATGCATTGAATGCATCACTATAGTCACAACTGATATTAAAATAGACCCTTTCACCTATCTCTCCACTAGGTCTCCATTGGATCTGACATGCAAGTAGTTAACTGTTGTATTTCTTCAGTTGCATGTGAGACATTGCTCATGAATTAATTAAATAATTAATTCAATAATCTCTCAATAGTGTATCTTTAGTTACAACTAGCACAACTGAGTTTAACTCACTTAACTGAGTTAAACTAAATAATAACTCACATAACTACTCTTCCAACTCTGTTACAACTTTTTCACACTCAGTTACAATGAAGTCCTTTATGCATGTCCCACCAACCAACCTTGGAATGTGTAATTCCTTCACCTAACTGGTTTCCCACATCAGTTAAATGAAATCAATTGCTTCAAGAGAATAAGTTATTATTTATTGTCTGATTATTATTAAGGGCTAATAAAAATTGACATGCATTCTATTTTTAGATATGCGATCTATAAATAGACTTCGCCCATGATCTAAAAATAGAAACTCATCTAAAGATATAATTTTATCAACCATCTATAATTAGTCTCCTACTAATTTTAGAATATTCTCACCATTCTAAAAATAGACATACACCTAAAAATAGCCTGCAGGCCCCACCTAGTGAAGGTGCTTAATTTTCACTAGGATCATCATCTTGTTGAATCTCAACACTCCCTCTCAACAAGAAAGGGATTATCCTTCACCCTGATCCTGTCTCTATGTTATTCGAATTTGCTCCTCGTGAGAGCCTTCATTAGAATATCTGCATCCTAATCTTCTGTAGGAATGTACTGAAGCAACATGATCTTCCTTTGCACACAATATCTAATATGATGACACTAGATATCTATATGCTTAGATCTATCATAAAACATAGGATTAATCAAGATTTTAATGCCACTCTGATTATCACAATGAATCACTGTAGGATCTAAATGAGAAATAAACAAATCGAGAAGGACATTCCTCATCTAGATAGCCTCACATGCTGCTTGACTTGCTGCCATGAATTCCTCTTCCACTGAACTGGGTGCCACTAATCTCTGTTTCCTGCTGTAGCAAGAAATAGTCATAGATCTGATACTGAAAACCCCTCCTGATGTGCTCTTTATGTCCGTTGGGCTGCCTACCCAATTTGCAACTGTCTGTATGTACCATAAGCCATACTCAGATGTGCCCTTGAGATATCTCAGGACATGCTTGCCCACCTTTCAAAATATCTTGGTAGGCTTAACCATTGCTTGACTAAGCTAGTTCACCACATAGCATATGTCTAGTCTTGTATTAACTAAATACATGAGCGAACCCACCAACTGTCGATAGACAGTAGCATCCACTACCTCTGTAGATGTAGCATCCTCTTTCCTCTAATTTCCTGGAAGAGGAGTATCCATGGGTTTGCAGCCCTCCATGTGAAACTTACCGAGTATCTCCCTTGCATACTTTCTTTGAGACACAAACAATTCACCTTCTTGCTGCCATATTTCCAATCCAAGGAAATACTGAAGGAGGCCCATATCCTTCATCTCGAACTCCTTTACAAGGTCCTCCTTACATGAATGTATCAGTTGCTCATCATCGGTCAGTATTAAATCATTAACATAAAGAACAATGATTAAAATATTACTCTCCACCACAATCTGCTATAGGTTTGCATGTGCCTCATTCTTGGTGAAGCCAAGTCTAGTGAAATAGTTTCCGATCTGAGTGTACCAAGTACGAGGTGCTTGCTTCAGCCCATACAACGCTCTTTTGAGTCTGTACACATGTGACTCGCTACTGAAGATCTCAAATCCTTCAGGATGCTCAATGTACACTTCTTCCTCAATGATCCCATTAAGGAACACAATCGTCACATCCATCTGATGAATGTGCCAACCCATCTATGCTGAGAGAGCAAGGATGGTCCTTATGGAAGAATACCGTGCGACAGGTGCAAAGGTTTCTTCATAATCAATCCCCTCGATCTGTGAGAAGGCTCGGGCAACAAATCTTGCCTTATACTTCTCAACCTACCACTGATTTATCAACCGGCCTTGGAACAATTTCCCAAGCACTATTTCTGACAATGGAGTCATACTTCTCCACCGTTGCATCTACCCATGGGGGCTCCTGCAGTACTTCCTGAAAAGAAGATGGCTCTGTCACAATACATTTTCTCATGAGAGCCATGTATCCATTGAATCGGTCAAGAGACAGTCTCTGTCTACGCTATGAAGTAGGGTATCCTACATTTTGTGTTGCATGAAGCTTCAGCCTCTCAGCTTCTATGGTACGCCTTCTTCCAGTTCTGATGTTTGGCTCTGCATGAGTGGACTCCTCCACTCCATGATCCTCCTCCTATGGCTGTTCCACATCTAGAGGCTCATATTTGGGAACAAGAAGTTCCTCCTCTGCATGCAAGTTGTAATATTCCTTTTTAGGAATATCCTTTTTAAAACATAGCAAGCTCTAACCAGAGATGGACTGGGAGGGCATTTACCAGATATTTCACCTTTGAGAAGAGGGTGAGATCTGGAGGCTATCTGGCCCTTTTCCAGGCTCTGTCTAAGAGTTTGGCAAGTGGTATAGAAATCTAGATGCAAAGGGAAGAAATAACAGATTTCCAGTCATACAGTAGCTTATATATAAATCATGCACAGATACTCAAGAAATAAGAAAACGTTGAGCCATTTTATTAATCTGATAAATACAGAGGAGTACAATCGGTGATCAAGTGACAACATCTAATTATTGCACAAGGCAAGTTCGGATCTATTCCCAGAATTCTACATGGAATGACTGCATGGCAGAACTGCATTGCATGGGATGGTTGTGTCTCAGATCTATGTTCCTGCTAACGAAAAGTGGCTCTATCACTACCCAGGCATAATTTCTTGCGGATCTATGCTTTCCTCCGATCGCTCTCACCTCCACTATCTGCGAATTGCAATAATATGATCTCCCGCTGATCCAGAGGTTCTCCCAATAGATGCGCAACTATTTCTGCGCTTAATTACATACCCGCGATCCTCCAGAATCCAATCAGAACTTCTCTAACGCGGTTGTGTTCTTCTATGCTGCAATTAAATACGTTGATTCCCCTTTCCCACCGATCCGGTCGCCTTTATCAGTGATTTATACTCTCCCGCCGATTTCGAAATATTTAATAGACAGATCCTTCGCGAATCCCCACTAGAGATTCTCCCCAATACGGAATGCGTCCTCCACACAGTGTCGTGCAGTCAAATAACGCACTGTCCCTTCACAGACGTCGAGTAGTCAAGTGATGCGTTGCCCCTCTATCAATACAGTGGATCGGTCTTCCTCTAAAGATACTGATGGAACTACCTCACCCGAGCAGGCACTCGAAGTCCCCTGGGGCTGAGGGCGAGATCTCCGATTGGAGACACTCAATACGCTAAACTGCACTATAGACAGGCTAAACAGCTAGTGTGCTTAAGTCGCAATGACCAATTTCAAATTCATAAACTTCCATGATCCCTAAATGAAGAAATGATCCTTTTTATATGGCGTTAGCCATTCCCGAATCCTACGGCCGCCTCGACCCACCATACCATGGTAATATGATACCATGGTAGCGCTCTTTTGCTGCGTGCCCCATTCGGCCGTCCTTAATTACCATGTGTGTCTATTTTTAGAGTGAGTCGTGGTCCTTTGACTCACGTTTATTCATAAGCTAACTATATAAAGCAGAATTGAAAAAAATTAATATTTCCAATTAGCTATTGCTAATTGGGAATATTACAGTCTCCCCCCGTAGAGTGTTGCTTGTCCCCAAGCAACTGTAGTGATGGATGCTGTAATATTTTCTCATTCTCCCAAGTCGCATCCTCATCCGGCAAATTCTTCCACCTCACCAAGAACTCTCGGATGGTTCTGTTTCGTAGTTGTATGTCCCTGGCATCAATAATCGCCTCGGGCTGTAATACCAAATGCCCTTCATCATCTGTGGATGGCAGCTCCTTCATTACGGTCACCTGCTGTCCCAATGCTTTCTTCAGACATGATATGTGGAAAATATTATGAATCTTGCTGCCTTGGAGCAGCTCCAACTCATACGCAACCTGTCCAACTCTGTGTATCACCTGGTATGGCCCATAAAAATGAGGCTTAAGCTTCTCAGCTCCCTTCTGTTTTAGTGACGACTATCGGTATGGCTGCAAACGCAGGTATACCAAGTCTCCTACCTCAAACTGTCCTCCTCTCCACTTATGATAAGTGTAGAGTATGTGCTGATCCTGGGCTGCAAAATTATTGCCCTCAAATGGCAAGGTGAAGAGCAATCCTCCAAAGAGTTCTCCTTCAATAATGAAGAACGTGCTGGCCCAAAATAATCCATCCATGATGAATAGGACAAGATCATCATAGAGTGTCCCAATGAGAAGTTTGCTGCAAGTTATACATGATAGTGCATGATACAAACAATATCTCAATAGGATGCAGTGCAGTTTCACCCACTGCAACTTCAGAAAATTACATGGCAAGCAATGTACAAGATTCATCACATCTACTAAAAGACAGTAAATGGCTGAATGTAACAAAAATACATGATCAAGTACTTTCCCATGGCTATACATTGGATGAATATCAACCTCGTGGCCCACCTCAAAAGAAAGCGAACATGTGGCCGTGGTGGCTATATCTCCTCCCATACCCCCATTAGAACATATAGTGCAGAGAATGTGGGAATTCCCCCCATCCAAGGACACATCCATCTCATGTGTCACTCTCATAATCATGCTCCCTTGACAAATCTGCTCTATATGAACATAGGAAGTCATGATCAGCAATGATATGAAGAAAATGCTGAAGGTTTCAAGCGATGCTAGAAGGTACCAACAACTTTTCAAACAAGTACAGCACAGTTTTACAAGTTGCTTCTTGATAAAAGTACATGGAAAAACATTTCTTCTTACATGGTTAATCATGCATGTCTTCATATGACACATGTTAGAGTGCACAAGCTGAACATACATGTGATGATAAAACATTTTCCCAAGGCCACAAAATAGATGGCTACCTCCATCATGTAGATTGTCCCAATATATCTCATGGAGCAATGCAACAAGCTTGCCCTCTTGTGAAGCAATGCACTGCATAAAATTGGTAAGAGTGTGCAAATCAATGAATGTATAAACAAACTCCTCACCATACGCTGGAAGTAAGATGGTACATGGGTCCATAAATGAGTCCTCCATAGTGTTTTGGCATGCTATGAAGAAGAATGAACCATGTGCTACAAGAAGATAATCCTCCTTATGCTTGAAAACCCCAGTCAAGAAGAATATGCCGTAGATGTCTCTATCATCATTTCCTCCTCTTTTATCATCAAGTGCAATAAATATATAATGATCTTAGGACCTGTGGGTTATGGATCCTCCACATTTCTACTGGGCACACTTCATCCATAAGGCTCTGCTCCAAAGTGACAACACTGTGAGCTTATGCAAATAAGGCCCTGTCAATACCAAAATCTATTCTTTGACATGCTCCTTGTCAAAGATTCCTCTAATAATGCTGCAACAAATTTGGAATACTCCCCAAGATGGAAGAGCTCCCAAATCATCAAATACCAAAGAGATAATTCTATCTTCTCTTCCTGCAACATCATGCAAAGTGTGAGAGCAAATCTGCTCTTGCTCTCCCAGAAACAGGAAAAGCAACAAGACATTTTGCTACCTCCCCACACCTCCATCATACCAATCATGTGATGAAGACATGATGAATGATATGAGTATCATATCAACACCATGCATCCATATTCTATGCTTATCAATGATGTAAGCACCCATCCTCTTACTCTTAGGAAGAGTGTTTGCTAAGCAATGGCCAAATTCTTTCAAGAGTAACCAGTGCAGCCAAGCCTCCTACTGTCCCATATCATAGGTCTACAAGTAGCCTCCTAGCTCCTTTCTCATCACCAAAATCCACTCAATCACTTGTGGATGCCCCCTTCTTCTCCTTATCTTGGTACTCCTCCCACGAGGGCTACCATCCTCCCAAATCAAATTATTGTCTTTGCACTTCATGGGATTTTGAAATGTAAGCTTCTCAAGGATTAATGAGACCCTATCAAGAATCAAATAGGTGGTAGGAAAAAACGTCCCATCATGATGTGTATGGCTCAAGGAATGTCCAACACAGGCAAGAGGGATGTTATCCATCTTAAGATGTCCTTCATCTTCTATATGCTCTTGTGAGAAAGGAAGAAAATATTTTCACTCCATGGTGTATTGAAGTACCCCTCTGATGATATCTCTCCTTGAGACCTCCCTTTTATCAATAGTCTTCCAAAACCAATGAGGTCTTGGATCTGAAAGTAGAAGTTCTTCTTTGAGCTGAGAGGAGCTCATTGAGAAAGTGTCGTCTTGAAGGGAGAAAGGGTTTCTTACTCTAAGATGTCTACCATCAATCTTCAAGGCTTCAAACCCCAACCTCCAATGTGATGTAAAATCCAAAAATGGCTCATGAGAATGATGGTTTGATTCCTTCTTGAGTGTTTCCATGTTGCACAGTGCAGTGCAACCAAGTTGCTCCATAGTAGCAATGGGATTTGACCCTTGGTCATGCAAAAGTAAATTTCCACATTGATCAAAATAATTTGTTGCAACAATGGAATGTGGAAATATTTTCATACCTTGATGTGCATTTGGAACTTCTTGTAGGGCTGCAAGAGTCCCTTCCTCAAAAGTGTTGGCTGCCCCAACTGTTGATGCATGTGGCTGCTCCTCCATGAGTGTGACAACGTTATCACAAGCCTCGTCAAGAGGTGATGTGACCTTTTCTTTCTTTGCTCTTTCTCCATCAAAGGTTTGGATCAACCTTTGAGTGAAATCTGCAAAATTCTTCACCCTTGCATGGCTCAAGTCGCTGCACCACCAATCATAGGCTTCACCCTGCAAGTGCAGCGTTGAGATTTCAACAGCTTCTTTCCCTGCTACAGGATGTAGTAGGAAAAATGCCTCCAACTTTCTCACCCAATTTTTTGCATTAGATGACCCATCAAATGTAGACAACATAAATCTATTGCCTTTGATTTCCTTTCTACTACATGGTCTCTTCTCTTCCTTCAGCTGGATGAAATGAGGAAAATATAGAGTCTCCCTGAAGGCTCTAGGTTGAGATCTATACTCAACAAGGTAATCACTAAGGATCTGATGATCCAAGTATCTTCCATGCTCAATATCTTCTCCTTGATGAGAACAGGGAGTGCATGGTACTTCATCTTTTTTTTCTTCAATCTTCTTAACCTTCTCAAGGGTGGATGCATCTCCTCTAGATCTGAAAATAGATGAGAATAAACTCATCTTTTTCAACATTCTGATCTTCTTGGGCTTAGACTCACTAGGTGTATCCACATGCTCCCCATGATCCTGTGTGCCCTCATCCTCCAAGTGCGAGGTAGCCATTTTGATGGCTTCCCTTTCTGTTATTCGGTCAAGCTGGAAAGAGGTATCCAACCTTTCCACCTGATCTCGAACCGTGAAATCAGTGGATCCATCATATGTGGGAAAATGTGTCCTCCTAGTGGTACGCTGCAACTCTGAGCTCTGCGTGCTAGACCCCCCACTGTTCCTTCCTCCTTCATCTTGCCTGAGCTGACAATAATCTCTGAAGGGAAAAGCCGTTCTGAAGTTTTCCCCATGGACTTCCATTCGCGGAAATAAGCTCCGTCATGATAATGTCGATGTCCTCTATGATGGTTGCGGGGTTTTCTGTCCTGCTTGATCTGAACAAAGTATTTGAATAAAATGGCATCCCTGAACTCTTGCCCAGCTGCCTGGTACTTAGCAAAATAATCACCTATGTGGTCAGACTCTAGTTCCTCCTGTGCTTCTATCTCAGTGTCTGTGTCCAGGAAAGTGGGCATAGTGGAACAGGCGGGGGCATGTGAAGCTTGGTGCGGAGTGGCAACTCGCTCTTGCAAATGGTGATATGTGCCCGAACCCTCACTAACCTGGCGACCCCTTGAGGTTTCACGCTGTCTAGCCTCCACAGTAGTGAATCTTTGACCCATCACCTCTATTTGCCTTGCTAGATCCTACACTGATTTGAGGAGTGATTCCCCAAACTATTTCGCATCGCTATCATCCGCCGTTGGCTCTCCCTACTCTGCTTCTACCGCAGGCTCCTCCTGTTTTGCGTCCACCACTCGAACGCAGTCTCCATCTCCGGAGGTGTTCTACAACCTACGCTCAATAGCTCTGTACTTCCTTCCTCTGTGGCAGATGTAGGCTTTTTCTTCTGATGACATAAACAACTAGCTCCACAGGCTGAGCCAGATCTATGCTCTGATTCCACTATAATATTCCTTTTCAAGAATATCCTTTTTAAAACACAGCAAGCTCTAACCAGAGATGGGCTTGGAGGGAATTTAATAGATATTTCACCTCTGAGAAGAGGGTGAGATCTGGAGGCTATCTGGCCCTTTTCCAGGCTCTGTCTAAGAGTTTGGAAAGTGGTATATAAATCTATATGCAAAGGGAAGGAATAACAGATTTGCAGTCATACAGTAGCTTATATATAAATCATGCACAAATACTCAAGAAATAAGAAAATGCTGAGCCATTTTGTTAATCTGATAAATACAGAGCAGTACAATCGGTGATCAAGTGACAACATATAATTCTTGCACAAGGAAAATCTGGATCTATTCCAAAAATGTTGCACGGAATGACTGCATGGCAGAACTGCATTGCATGGGACGACTGTGTCTCAGATCTACGTTCCTGCTAATGAAAAGCGGCTCTATCACTACCCAAGCATAATTCCTTGCGGATCTGTGCTTTCCTCCGATCACTCTCACCTCCAATATCCACGATCTGCAATAATATGATCTCCCACCGATCCAGAGGTTCTCCCAATAGACGCACAGCTATTTCTGCACTTAATTTCCTACCCGCGATCCTCCAAAATCCAATCAGAACTTCTCAAACGTGGTTGCGTTCTTCTATGTGGCAATTAAATATGCTGATTCCCCTTTCCCACCAATCTGATCGCCTTTATCAGTGATTTATGCTGTCCCGCTGATTCCGAAATACTTAATAGACAGATCCTCTGCGAATCCCCATTGGAGATTCTCCCCAATACAGAATGCGTCCTCCACACAGTGCCGTGCAGTCAAATAACGTGTTGTCCCTTAACAGACTTGGTGCAGTCAAGTGATGCGTTGCCCCTCTATCAATACAGCGGATCGGTCTTCCTCTAAAGATACTTATGGAACTACCTCACCCGAGCAGGCACTCGAAGTCCCCTGGGGCTGAGGGCGAGATATCCAATCAGAGACACTCAATACGCTAAACTGCGTTGCAGACAGGCTAAACAGCCAGCGTGCTTAAGTCGCAATGACCAATTTCAAATTCGTAAACTTCCATGATCCCTGAATGAAGAAATGCTCCTTTTTATACGGCGTTGGCCGCTCCCGAATCCTACGGTCGCCTCGACCCACCATACCACAGTAATATGATACCATGGCAGTGCTCTTTTGCTGCGTGCCCCATTCGTCCCTCGTTAATTAACATGTGCGTCTATTTTTAGAGTGATTCGTGGTCCTTTGACTCACGTTTATTCATAAAGTAACTATATAAAGCAGAACTGACAAAAAAATAATATTTCCAATTAACTATTGCTAATTGGGAATATTACACAAGTGTAGCTCCCTCTCAAGCGACAACTTCATGGATTTATCCTCGTTGAATTTTATAACCTGTCGCACCACAATCATTCTACTGTTTGGAAAATACACACGATAATTATGGGGTGTTTCTGTGTACCCCACAAATATCCCAACTTCAGCAGTCAGCTCCAGCTTCTTCCTGGCATTCTTGGTCACATGAACATAAACAGATGAGCCAAAAATCTTAAAGTGAGAAACATCTAGTTTCTTACTAGTAAAAGCTTCTTCATGTGTACTCATGACAAGTACTCTATGAGGACAACACTTTTTCACATAAACTGCAGTGTTGCATGCTTCCGCCCACAAGTGCATTGGTAGGCCCTGATCATGCAGCACCCACGATCATTCGGTTCTTCCTCTCGGCGACCCAATTCTATTGTGGGTTATGAGGCGCTATGATTTCTCTTTGAATTGCTTATTTGCTAGAGAATTATTTGAATTCGTTCGAGATATATTCAGCACCATTATCGCTCCACAGAGCCTTCATTTACTTCCCCGACTCTTTCTCCACCAATGCTTTAAACTCACAGAAATTTGAGAATGTTTGATATTTCTTCTGCATGAAGAAGATCCAGCATCTACGAGAATAGTCATCAACAAAAATAACATAATACCTATGTTTTGTTGTTGAAGCAATCGAGAATGGCCCACACACATCTGTGTGAACTCTCTCCAGGATCACCGAAGCATGGTTCTCCTTTTCATGAAAGGTGTTCTTCACAAAATTACCCATATTACATCCCTTACACTGATCTATTTGCGCAAGTGTACCCTTGGGAAGTCCAATAGAAATCTGCTACAAAATCTTCAAAGCGCCATGGTGAAGGTGGCCCAATCGCCTGTGCCATAATTCGCCCTCATCCCGGCTCACCACTTCTTCTTTGCCCACCATTGCAGCACAACCATCTACCTCCAACTTGTAGATATTCTTGACTCAAATCCATATCCTCTTGGTTTTACCCATTTTTTTATGTCGTAGGAAATCTTTTCCATCGCTGAAAAAAATGTCATAGCCTCTGTCCTCCAACATCGCGACTGAGACCAAGTTCTTCTTTAGACCTGGAACATGCATACCATCTTTCAACAAAAATGGTTTACCTAACTCCTTCTCAAAGGTAATGGTACCAATGCCTGTCGCATTGTATTGTCCATCGTCACCCATCTCTATATGCATTTGGAGATCTTTCTCCACCAAGTCGCTGAAAATCTTCTCATTTCCTGTCATGTGGAAGGAAGCACCACTATCAAGATACCACACCGATCCCATTGCACTTGAAACCAAGCATGCGATCAAGGAGAAATCAAGTTCAAATTGCAAGGCAAGGGCCTCACCAGCTGCTACTCCAGCAGCCTTCTTGTTCTTCTTTTTCTGTGGGCAGTTAGTGGTGAGATGCCCATGTTCGTGATAGTGAAAACACTTCACCTTAGAAAAATCTAGCTTCTTGTGTTTAGCCTTGGATTTTGAATGGAATTTATTCCCCTTCCCTTTCCTCGCTTTAGCATCCAAAGCACAATCCTCTTCATCATCATGCTTTGATGAAGAGCCGTCCCTAGTGTTCCGCCTGAACTCCTCCTGCACTAGATCCGACCACAGTCGTTCCCAATCCGGCAGTTTTTCCCATCAGTTAACAGAGTCTTGATAACTATGCCAACTCCTAGGAAGACCCAAGAGAGCCAAGCTCACCAAATCATCATCAAAAGCCGTGATTCCCACACTCCCCAGTTCATCCCTACATTGGACAAACTTTGTGAGATACTTTGGAATACTGTCGCCCTTCTCCATTTTGTTTTTTCTAAGTTTATCCTTCAGTGCCAACTTCCTATCGTCGCTGCGACTTTGCAAAATATCTGTCAAAGCCTTCCACATTGCAAATGGAGTGGCTTTCCCATGAAGTCTTGAAACAATATGGTCTTTCACACCTTCCAATAGAATCCTTCTCGTCTTCACTACTTTCCTTTTCCAGGCATCAAGTAATGCAACATCTGTCGAAGTGGGCTTAGGAAAATCACTGTCGATGAATTCCTTCAAGCCATTATCTTCAAGCACCACCTCCATCCTATCCTTCCATGCAATGTAGTTCAAGCTGCCCTCGAGTTCATAATCCAACCACAAACCATTGAAAGCCATTTCGATGTTTACTCAACTGTCGCACCAAGAAATTCTTACAACAAATTCAAATTGTTCCACCAACAAAACTCAACACTACTTCAATATTGCAATCTTCAGTGATTAACACTGCTCTGATACCATGTAGAAATTTAAACAATACAATGATGTATTACCAGATTCTCCTGATCTAACAATTAAATCCACTCTTAAATACAAAATCCTTCTATTCAATTCTTTGCGGAAATTAAATTGCCAATCACAAACACATGAAGAAAAATCAATCACACATAACAAGATGTTTTTACTGGGAAAGCTTAAAGCTAAAAACCCCAACTATGATATATTATGTATATCATGGATCATGAAACAATCTCATACAAAGCTATGCTCATAGAGCTCTCAGTACAATATACAATTGTCTCACACTTTCATAAAAAAATTGGCTCACACATGCACCAATTTACTGCTTCGTGACAGTCGGTCTCCACTACGCAATCCTTGTTGAATAAGATCACTGAATGAATTCAATCTTGCCTTGCCTTGACTGTGCAATCCTCATTGGAAACTCCAATGTGTGTCTAGATGCATTGAATTCATCACTATAGTCACAACTAATAGTCAAACAAACCCTTTCACCTATCTCTCCACTAGTTCTCCACTGGACTTGACATCCAAGTAGTTAAGTGTTGTATTTCTTCAGTTGCATGTGAGACTCTGCTTGTGCATTAATTAAATAATTAATTCATTGATCTCTCACTAGTGTATCTTTAATTACAGCTAGCAAAAATGAGTTAAACTAAATAACAACTCACATAACTACTCTTCCAACTCTGTTACAACTTTGTCACACTCAGTTACAACAAAGTCCTTTGTGCATGTCCCACCAGCCATCCTTGGAATGCGTAATTCCTTCAGCTAACTAGTTTTCCACATCAGTTAACTGAAATCAAGTACTTCAAGAGAATAAGTTATTATTTATTGTCTGATTATTATTAAGGGCTAATAATAATCGACATGCATTCTATTTTTAGATATGTGATCTATAAATAGACTTCGCCCATGATCTAAAAATCGAAACTCATCTAAAGATAGAATTTTCTCAACCATCTAGAATTAGTCTCCTGCTAATTTTAGAATATGCTCACCATTCTAAAAATAGACATACACATAAAAATAATCTGCGGGCCCCACCTAGTGAAAGAGCTTAATTTTCACTGGGATCATCATCTTGTTGAATCTCAACACAAGAGAAAGTCAAATTGAGCCTTTCTTTCTATATTTTCCACATTCTTGTCAATGAAGGAAAATAAGATTAACCTCCTTCGACAGATAGGTGTAGAAAATATTTTCTTCCATTTTATGGTTTCTTTCCACTTGGTTACTCAAATCCATGGTGATGAGATTATTTTTCTTACCATCCTGCTTGAGGTTCAACTTTGGGTGGAATTTCCAACACTTCTCCTCTATGTGACCATCAATTTTGTAGTGGTTGTTAGGATCTTTGCACTATTATTTTGTAAGTGTTTTCTTCTTGTCCTTCCCCCTTTTCACTTCTTCTTCCCCTCGGAAGCTTCCTAACTTTCCTTCTATTTCAAACGACCTAACTTCCCTTTTTATGGCTCATAATTTCTCGGTAATTTTCCTATACACAAGCCTCATCCATCATTTTGAGCTTGAACATCATCACTTGCTTTCATTAATGGCTAGGTAGAGATTCCATATACTTGAGGAGTACATTTGTTTTTTTGTTCAAGATACCAACATTACTGCCTTCTTTTTGGACGATCTTATACACTCTGTACACTAGCCTCACCACTTCTTGAATTAATTTCATTAGATAACATGGTCCTATACATTCTTGATGATAGGTAGAATTAACACTTTATGATACTTTTAAAATCCTCCCACCTAGATACTAGATGATCCCTTTCTAGCCTAAGGGTCTCCATATGGATTTCCCACTAGGTCAGTTTATGGCCATGTAATTTTAAACAAGAAATTGAAAATTTTGGTTCCTCATCTATATGGTGAACATTAAAGTAAAAATATGACTATTACAACACTTGATTTATTTTCAAAGCATCGATATCACCTTGATACTACCTCAATTCCACCTTTAATTCCATCTTGAAGAGGCGTTGTGAAAGGTTCATGGAACTCCAAATCGATTACTCTTTTCAGGTTCTTTTCTAGAATCCTTTGGTTCTTCTTAATCCCCTCATTTACCCTTCAATATGACCTCTGAGTTACAACCTCTGTCTTCTCTGATTCCAAACTTTCTTTCTAGAGCTGACATAAGGAGGTTCATATAACAACAATATATCTATGACCTACAGTTTGAGCCTTGATAATCTCTCCTTTTCCAAATCTTGAGGGTTATTATAAACAAATTAGTTGGCCATGGCTATGGTTTTATGGGTTCTTGATCAAATGGTTTCTTGTATCTTATAAAACTTCCCATAAATGCCTAAAGAAACATGCTCTTATACAATATGATCTGTAGAGTACCATGATTATTCCAATAGATAGTTTATCACAATAAATTTATTAAAATAAATTGAAAAATCTAGCATGAAGGGTGAATTTCTTTAGATTATAGATATATTATTATTGATCTATTTTTTATGCATTCAATACATAAAATGTGGAAAATATAGACTAGTGAAATATAGGCACACACCGATAAAAATGAACACCAATATATGATTTAGGAAAACCTTTCTGAAAAAAACCTAGTTGGAAGGTAAGGTTTCTCTCATGTCTTTTCTTTAGAATGGAAATAATGCAAATAAAAAGGAGAAGGTTACTTGAGACCTGAACTAAAAACATATTACTCTTTTTCGGGTTCTTTTCTAGAATCCTTGATTCTTCCTAATCCCCCAACTTTCTATTTGATATGACCTCTGAAATAGAACCTCTTTCTTCTCTGATTCGAAACTTGTTTCCGAGAGATGCGATAAGGAGGTTCATATTACAACACATATCTATGATCTAAACTTCTAGCCTTCATTATATCTCCTTTTCCAAATCTTGAGGATTGTTATAAATAGATTAGTTGCCCGTGGCTAGGGTTTTATGGGTTTTTGTTCAAATGATTTCTCGTATCTTCTAAAAATTCCCACAAATTCCCAAAGAAATGTGTTCTTATACAAGTATGATCTATAAAGTACCATGATTATTCCAATAGATAGTTTAATAGGATGCACTCAAATAGAATGTAATTTTTTTTCCTCCTAGTGGCCTAGTTATAACACAACTCGATATCAAACTAGTGTTAGGTTTGAATTCTTCAACTCTCAACTAGATTTACAAATTTTACCCTTCTATATTTTTCTTCATAGTCTTTACATGTCTATCCCATTTTTCATTAGTAACGAGGTTGATGTGGCATCCTATTGAATATGTTTGATAAAGCAACAAGGTCACCTTTGGAGTGGCATATATGTTTTACATACACACTCTGTTTCATGTCATTTTTGAATTATTGGAAAAGTATTTGATTGTAGATTAACTCCAAGGTATCTGGAATAAATGATATTTTTTGGACCTGAAAAAAAAATTGTTTAAACCCTCAAACTACCTCTATAAGGTTTCATACACCATTTTTAAAATAGGTCCATAAGAGGTTTAAGAAGGATGTCGGTGCCTCCACTGAGGTTGGAGCCTAGAGAAAGTTGGAGCTTGCTTATTATCAAGGTTAGTGCGTCAATTAGGTTCTAGCCTATAGTAAGTTGTTTCTTGCACACTTTCAAGGTTGGCGCCTCAATAAAGTTGTAGCCTACCACAAGTGGATGCATAAATATTTTGGGGGTAGGTGTGTGGAGGAATGTGGTGCCTACAAAATCGATATAATGAATTGAAGAAGAAGAAGAAAAAATATATTTTGTGGTTTTCTTCCGTATGGGTTTCCACATAAAATATTGTTTCTTCATGTGTTGATGTGATGGCTTGTTGATGTCTTATTGATGTGATGATAACTTCATGATGCATTTATTTATTTATTGATATGCTGCAAACTGTTATGATTGATTGATAATTAATTGTTCTTTAATAAAAAGTTGTGAAATGGTTAAATTTCTCTCACATTGATTCACCCCCAATAACAATTTTTCATACTTTCATAAGGATAATGGATTATATTAAAAGGGTATCTACTCTCTATGAAATTTATCGTGGAGCCTCTATTGGATTCAACCATGATGCAACTTCAACTTAATCGTTGTCTAATAATATAGAGTGAAAAACCTATAGTAGCGTTATGTTTCCATTTCATGTTTTAGTAGTTAATCTCTTTACATTTCATGTTGTAGTAGTTAATCTCTTTACATTTCATGTTGTAGTAGTTAATCTCTTTACATTTCATGTTCATTAGCATATAAAATCTCAAAACTGTGTGTTAAAGCCTCCCTCTCTCACTTCTTCCATTAGAGCTTGAGGAGGGTAGATCTTCACCACAGACCCAAAATTGCTTTTAGTTTATGATTTCTTGGAAAAGTTAGATAGGTTGCTTTTATTATCATGGACATGTAGTAGATGTAGCGGTAGTTCAGTGGATATGGATATGGTTAATAATAGATGGTATTTCCCTTATCCAAAACTTCATGTGGGTTGCATCACTCCCATCACCTCTCCTATTTCCATTTAGAAAATTATTTTTGGGTATATATCTCATATTTTAATCAAGAAAATGTAGTCTTAAATGTTACTATATAGGCATGGAAAAAAATAGAAATATTTATTATAGTAGAAGAAATTTGATTGGTGAATCCATCATTCTATGATACACTTTTTGGTAACGGAGGTGGGTGAAAATGATTTTCACAAACCCTTGATCTAAGTAATTTTCATGTTCTTAATTGAGTCTTAAGTATTTCATCCACTCACTATATGATTTTTGTAACAAGGGTTTGTATTAGATCCACTAGAACCTTAATTGAGCTCTTTTTCATGGTTAATTAAACCCCTAAAATAAGGTATAGACCTTGATCAAGTGTTAGGGCCTCAATGGAGGGTAAAAAGGTGTTTTAATCCTATACACGTTGACCTTATTTCATTTGTCACCAAGTACAAATGCTCAATATAACCATACCTTGATCTAGATTTCATTGATTGACTTGGTTGAGCCTATTGGAGAGAGGTAGGATATTTATTTTCAAAAATAGATTGAAAATTAGTGCAATTAAATTTTAAATATTTTGGTTAAAATTTTAACAATCAACAAAATTTGTTGTAACAATTTTTAACCAGCCATGTATTTGTGAGAAAAAATGCTATATTTATTTTACAATTCAATGGGGATTAAAAATTATCCATTATTAAATGGTAGAAGATAAAACCCACAATGAAAATTTTGACAATTTTTGTTTTGGCTTAGGTAAATGATCAGAATCTAGATTAGGGGCAAAAATTTGCTAAAAATTCAAAGTACTAATAATCGATCCAAACAAGAATGACCGGATAGGCCTCGTCGCGAGGAATATGGTGCAATTTGTTTCACTCAAATTAGAGTATTTATGAGGAATATAGAGCATGTTGTTAATTTTCCTAAACAACTAAATTTTTTGCAAAAAAGACCTGAATAGTGACATGGAAACCTTGTTAGAAAAAATGATATTATGGGAATATTCCTTCATTTTCGCAAGACACTATGCCAAGTGTCAATCTGTGGTTGGATGATGTGTGGATGATTTGTTTCATTTGTATTGGTTTAATTTTAAGCCAATGGGAAGAGGACACGTGGCAAGCCCGGATGCTGCCACATGCCCCCTCCCCCTCATATGCCGAAATTTTTTATTAAGTCCAAGGTAAAATTTACATTATAATTTGGTGGAAAAATTTATCTATTGGTGGTAGGGTGGAGCTTGGGTTCGAACTCGCGACCTCCCCCGCACTAACCATAAGCCATACCATTAGACCACCACTTTAGATATTTATAGGTATATGGGGTTTGATATATATTTGAATTCATATAGATGAACTGGCGATGGTAAGGAGGGGGCTAGCCTCCTCACCACAGGACCATATGCACACGACCAAAGGTGGAGGCACATTTGCAATTGGTAGGGTTAAAATTTAAACGCAGATTAATTACTCCATAACCCAAAGTTTAAAACACTAATCCAATTTTTAATTCAGATTAATTAAAACGTCCTTAATGCGCCTAAGCACCAGTGAAACAAAACTTAACGTTAATTAATCCTGATATTAATTCGATGTCCAAATTGGCAGGTCTGCTATTTGCGGTGCCACCTCCATTTTTGTCTGTGCTAACTAGAGTTCTCTCAAGATTTGGAGGGGTTTCCTAGGTTAGAATTGAATGAGGCATAACTGGAGCATGTTTCGACCAATTTTGGCTCAGAAAGAGTCATTCCTAGATGATTTGGATGCTATGAGCATGAAGGTGTAGGTTGCAGAGCTGTTGGAGCACTTCTGTAAGTGATTTTTCCACTTTGAAGGCTAAATAAGCTATGGCCACGAGGAGGGGAGGCCATGTCTAGATCAGCTGAAGACCATTTGTAGAGCTTGAAGAGTCTATTTTGAGGTTTTTGAGTCTTATGAATCCAATGGAGCAGGTTGAAAATCCATTGGAGCATTGTAGGTGCATCTAATCATAAAATTTACCATTTATCCAAAGAGGGCCTAGCCATTGAAGAAGGTCCATGGAGATGTAGCCCAGGAGGGGTGAAATCCATTATGAGCTATTGTGTAATGTGTTTTCTATGTGTTATTTCTCTGCAATTTATGTGTTGTACATGGTGAAGCTTCCAATAAAGAAGTCAATAACATGTGTGATCTAGTTGGTATGATTGTACTTTATGATAACCTCTTTGCATCAGAGTTTGAAGCATTTAAGTTTGAGAATAACAACTATAATTTTTCATATGAATTAATGCTTTGTAGAGTTGAATGTGCATCCCTCATGAATCCAACAAAAAATTATGAATTTGGTGAAGTTGAAATTGTTAATGAGCACATGCATGCTCGAATATATCACCACAAAGTGGATGAAAATTATATTGATGAAATTTGTGGTCTCTTTTTCGAAACAAGGATTGATTGTGGAAATATGGAAAGTTCCATGTTTGATGAAGAATTGAAGGTTTAAGCTACCACTATAGCAGCAAGTTGTAACATCCCTAATCAAAAATCAATGTAAAAGTTAGTAAAGGTAAAATAAGACCTTGGTCATGGGACACGTATTCCAAGTTGAATGTTGGGAAAAAACATCTTAGTGGGTGTTCATTTCGGATTATTAATGGTTATGGAAGTTAGAAAGGAAATGGAAAAGGCTTTAGAAAGGCATGAGGCATTTATTGGTATTTTATTTATGAAAATAATGGAATATAGGAGAAAAGGGAGGTGAAAGGTGACAAGTTGCATGTGAGGAGGAAAATGAAGGAAAATAATGGAAAAATGAAGAAATTAGAGGCATCATTGATAAAAAGGCTTATGAGGATCAGTTAGTAGCTTTTGCACAAACTTTCTTCAGTTCAGTTTTGGAGCTGTCATTCTATTCTCTCTCTCATACTCTTGGACACTTTGAGTTTTCTTAGAGAACTCTTGGAGGAGTGTGGCATACTTGGAATTTGGAGCAAGAAGGCAAATGAAAAGTAGGAAAGCACAAGAGGACAATGAGATCAATAGCTATAGGGGGTTTTTCTTGCAGGTATTGATTTTCATGTGTGGTTCTCTTACTAGTTTTGGCATGCATGGCATATACATGTGGTTATTTCATTATGATTTGTCACTGACATGGGGGATTGCATGGATTGACAGTGGTTTTTCCTTGCCTTGCTATTTCCTGGATAACCATGTTGTTGTGGGTTTTAATTTTGTTTTCTCGTTGGTTTTCTTGTGCCTTTAGTTGTGGGTTGAGTTATTAGTTCCTATAAGCCTTGGTTGAAAAAATGCTCAGGAATCCCTTGGTAGGTTGAGTTATTAGTCCTAGAAGCCCTGGTTGAACAAATACTCTCAAAGCCTGACAACAACTATGGGTTGAGTTAATAGTCCTATAAGCCCTGGTTGGAGCAAACGTGTTGGAGACCTAGAAAGCTTGGGTAGAGACCAATATGGTGATGGTTAGTGATGTTTTACCGTGAGGTGGAATCACCGATTGAGGGTTGAGGTGGTTTGGCCTCTGGAAGCCTTGGTTTGGTTTTGATTGATTTGTTCTATGAGATCCAACATTCATGCTTGGAATATGGAATCGGTCTTGCAGATGAGATGTCATCTCCGATCTATACTAAGGTATGCTAGTTTTTTTATGATTTGGTTTATCTGACATAATATACCTTGCAAGAATAAGGTCAAATATGACTAACAAGATGGTAGTACACATAGATTCTACCTATGAATTATATGAGTAGCATGGTGTTGGGAACTCTTCTGACTTAGCAGACACATTGAGGAGTTTCAAGGAGGAAATAAGGATTTGCAAAGTATATAATGAAAAAATCATGCAAGCATAGGAAAATATGACTAATGGGGCTTGTGGAAGTGGACCCCATAGTGGGCACAAGTTAGATAGAGATGACACGAGTAGGGATGTCAGGTTCTTAGATACTCCAGAAAGGAGGGGTGATGGACACATGTATTATTATCGTTCTGGTTCTGATAGGTATCATGGTCATCATTGTTATCATCCTTACAGGAGGAGTGATAGGGGATATTTTCTGGATGAGTTCAAGAAATAAAATCCACCTACATTGGGTGGGGAAATGAAGAAAACATAGGATGCAGAAGCATGGTTGATGGGAATGAATAAATTCTTCATATTACATGATTACTCATAGAACATGAAGGCCATGATATCTACATTCAGTCTTAAAGGTAAGACATATATTTGGTGTGAACATGTAAAGAACATTAGAGATATTTATGAGGAGGATTTTACTTAGAGTGAGTTCAAGAGACTATTCAGGAAGAATTATCTATCGAAGAGGTACTATGACGACAAGGAAAAAGAGTTTCATGAGCTAAAGAGGGACTCTATTATCGATGAGGAGTATATTAGCATATTTATGGAGTTGTTGTTATATGTGCCTTACCTCAAGGAGGAGAAGGCCAAGATTCAACAATTCATGAGTGGGTTTTCGATAAAATTCAAATACATGGTTGAGTTTGATGAGCCTAAATAATTGGAGGAGGCCATCCAGAAGCTAAAGAACTGTTATGAGTAATCAAAGCATAGATCTGAGACTAAACTAGACTGGAAAGGTAATGAAAGGAATAAAGGGAAACAATGTAAGAAGTAAGCAAGGCCCTGGGACACATGTAAAAAATAGAATGCAGTATTGCACAAGAAGTTCAATGCATCTAACAAAGGGTAGGGATTTTAGTTTGAGGAGCAGAAAAAGGGTGTAGGTTGGAAGCCTATACAATGTTGGACTTGTGGCAAAGATCATCACATGAGAGATTGTACGCAACGTCAATGTGGTAGACCGCACATTTATTGTGCTTAGGAAGAAAAAACAGTGGGGGATGTTGGACAAAGTGTTCCTTGGATCTATGCAGTGTTGGATAGCAGGCAAGCAGATCACCAAGCGTCTATTATCGAGATGGACAGTGAGATTTGTGATCAAGTTGTTTTTATTTTGATTGGCCCCATATTTAATTATATTAATTTTAATCCCTACCTGGTGGATAAGTGTGGTTTGGATAAAGAAGATCATGCTGAGACTTGGTTAGTGAAGTTGGATATAGGTACAAAGAAGTGAGTTCATCATTGGGTAAGAGCTTATGCATTTGAGTTGAATGGTATGTCTACATCGACACATTTGAATGTATATTCATTGGGTTCATATAACATGCTTTTGGGCATGGATTGGTTGTATCTCCATAGGACCAAAGTGGACTGCTATGACAAAGCTATTGAGTGCTTGGATGACAATGGAGAACAAATATTATTTCAAGTTAAGAAGAAGGAAACATCAGTTATAATGGTGAAAAATATGCAGATGAAGTGTAGTTGCACGAACATGTGTGTGTTATTTGCAATACATATTTCTAGTGACAAAGATAAGGAAGTTGAGGATGCAAATATCTTGAGCAAGTACCTAGTTTTACAATAGTTCAGGATGTATTTCCTGTAGATATTTCATAGTTTTGTCCTCACAGGAAAGTGTATTTTTCTATTAAGTTGGTAGTAGGGGCAACACCAACCATACAAGATGAGCACTCCGTAGTTGGTATAGCTAAAGTTGCAGTTGAAGGAAATGTTGGACAAGGGATACATTAGGCCAAGTGTACCACCATGGGGCACACCGATATTATTTGTGAAGAAGAAGGATGGTACTCTCAGGTTGTGCATTCCTTACATTAAATTGAACAAGGTGACCATTAAGAATAAGTATTTTTTGTCGAGGATTGATGATTTGTTCGATCAATTGAAGGGAACAAAAATGTTCTCGAAGATTGATTTGCAATTAGGATATCATCCAAGAATAGACTATTAACTATTAAGATTTCTCCTAAGGGTTGCAGAACTATGGTTCATATAACAACTTGTATTCTATGGTTTCAAACCCTTCTTGTCTCCTTCAAGTGGTTTTCTTGAGGTCTTCAAAAATACTTCCTTTTCGTAACGATATGGATTGTTTATTTCATACATGTATGGAAACGTAATTTGAAAATCATATTCTAATACATCCAGAAGATGATATTATTGCCAATTGGTATTAACTACACCTTATTACGATACATCATTTTTATTGTACAAGTTGGTACTTTTCTATTGGATGTGGTTGGTGATGTGAAGACTAGTCACCTTCTAGTAAAGATTCATACTAACTCTAACAAGCCAATGGATGCTTGTTTACAAAGGGAGATCCCTCTCAGCTAAGCTCATTGGATTCTTTGTTTGTTCATACTAATTCTAAAGTTTCCTTCTCCAAGGGGTTGAGACTATTTGCTTCATTTATTTTACATGGCTTGGTGAAAGAAGAAGAATGGAGATTGTCTCCACATATTTTCCATTTCGCTAAGTTACAAATAAAAAGAGTCCTATTATATATCCAATAGACTAATAGCCTCTTGATACACCTTTAGTGAGTTATGCATAGCTCTCACCTATCACTATAGCTCAATGAAATGACATCTAATGGCTCTAGCATAAAAGATTTTGATTTTATGCCCAAGACACCAGTATAAATGGACTAGTTGTGAAGGCAACGATCTCCATTGGGGATTTCCATTTTTCTACAATATACAAGAAGAATCTTGGTGTTGGAGGAACAGATAAAAGATGTTTTCCAAAAACACAATATCATCACTCTCCTAGTAAAATGGATGTTCACCCTACAAGATTATATCCTCATGGCCTGAGATAAGGCAACCCTCTATGTCACCCACGACTATTGCATTAATGGTGCATTATTAACGAGTAGCAAAATTTGAATGGATCATTATTTGTGTTCAATTTCATGGATAGTATAGGATATTTTGTTGATCAAGTGTTGTAATTTTTCATCATACTCCTAAGAAATTTCTCTAACCATTTTCTTAATTTCCTTTAGCTTAGTGATTTTTTGTTGTTCAATGTTTAACCTCTAGAACTTAGATATAAATATCACCTTTAATTCGTCCAAGGCCTTAGCTACACCCTAGGGATAAATCTATATGAATGTCATGCACCATTAGAGAAGCTTCCCCCACAATGTGTTAACAAATATTTAACAAAAAATTCTATTTCAAAAATGAATCAAAATGTTATTTATTTGTTAATTTATTTTAATTCTATAATTTAATATAAATTTATAATATAAATAAATTTATAATATTTAAAAAAAATCAAATTCTATAAGAATAAATGTTTTTTAAATTAAGATATTTTGAAATTTTGAATTATTTAAAATGACAAAAAAATATAGCCAAACATAGATGCATATTAACTTGACATTTATCAGTTGAAAATAATTAGTATATATTGTATTAATGGAGAAATGGTTACATAGTTGTAACGTAACTCTTTAAGTTAGGATTAGTTCCTAGGTTGTAGGAGTCACGTAGGAGTTTGTTCCCAACTCCCTATTCTCTTGTGATATATTTATTGTTGTATCATTGATTTATTGAATGTAGAGTGTACGCTCCATTTTGTGCAGTCTCCAGGTGCAGTACTCACCTGAGAGCTATTTTGTTATTCAATTCATTTCTTTCCTTTCAAGTTTTTTTTTTATCATGGTATCATATCTCAAACCGAGTGAGCTTGATTTACCTATAGAGCCTTTGTGGCTACAGAGCCTTCGTGGTTATAGTGCACATAGAGGCCTCAGTGCTCACAACGGAGTAGGTGGTCTGCAGAAACACCACACTCACATGAGGAACTTAGTTTCTCACAGGTCTTAGTTTTTCTAAGCACAAAGCATATCAGCATAGTTTTTGTAGCAGCAACAGTGCGTTTTTCAGAGCCACAGTAGTGTTGAATTGTATGAATCAACACGTTTTTTGGGATCATTCCAGCGCTGATAGAGGCAGCCTTAACGAAATTTTGAACAATGTGGGTTTTTAGCCGATTCCAGTGTTGACCTCTTTTATGGTTCTGATCGTGAGATTTTTCCCGATTCGTGGCAGATCTAAGTAGCAGACACAACAATTTTTCAGATCAGTGGAGGATCTGAGTTGCAGACATTGAGATCAAGTTTGATCAGTTGTAGATCTTTGATCAAGTTCTGGTATGTGTTGAAGTTTTTTTTTGTGTAGCTTGTAATTGTTCACTTGGTTAGAATCGACTGAACATCGGAGGATTTGGAATCCGATTAATCCAAAATGAAATTTAAAAAAAAAAATTATCTCAATGAGACTATAAAAATCAATGGGACCAATTATACTAATTGGAAATTCAAGCTACAAGCGCTGCTTGAGGGAGTGAGCGCATGGTCGATCGTCAGCGGTGATGAGAAGCAGTCAAACAATGCAACAAATGCGTCTTCACTCATACAAGATTGGGATAAAAGGGAGAACAAGGCGAAATTTTTATTGAAGATGTTTGTTAAAGACAATATTATCCCACATATCAGAGATGGTAAATCATCCACTGAGATCTGCGCGACACTCAAGAATCTATACCAGACACTGAACACCAATCACATCTTGTTGCTCAAAGGAAATTTATTTTCGATGAAGATAGAGGATAATGAATCTGCTGTTGGATTCATGGCAAGGGTCAAGTACCCGAAGGACAGATTGGGTGACAATGAGGAGAAGGTGTCTGATTCCGATATTGTCACAATTAATCTGAATGAAATGATGGATGAATACCAGATGTTCATCATAGGCTTGTTTTCACGGGATAAATCCCCTGCATTCAAAGAGATGATGAGAATTCTGTTACAGGAAGACAAGTGGCGGCATAATTTGAGACCATAGAGTGTCGATCTTGCTTTGATGGTGAAGAAGAAGCCATACAAAGGGAAACAGCTACAACAACAGAAAGGCGGTGGAAATTTTCAAAAGAGACCATTTAGAGGTATGTCTGCAAGTAAAAATAGTAAATATTCGGACATTAAATGTTTCTACTGTGGGAAAATCTGTCATCAAGCTAAGTTTTGTTTTAGGAGACAAGGAGATGAGGCTAGAAATAAACAGAAAATGCACACATGACACTTTGCCGATGAAGGTCACAGTCATGATTTTCGACTGTTTGTAGTTGATTGTGCTCTTTCATCTTCTGAGGAGGATGAGGCTGAAATATGGTATGTTGATTCAGGCGCTTTTTGACATATGTCAGGTAATAGAAGCTGGTTTGAGTTTTTTGAAGAAACTACTTGTGGAGCTAAAATTTATCTAGGTGATGAAAAAGGTTATGAGATTAAGAGGTACACTGATATTCTGGTGATGTTGCCTTGCAGTGATATCAGACATATAAAAAATGTAATATATGTACCTGGGATCAAGAAGAAATCAATTTTCGTGTCAATGATAATATATCAAGACCTGCAAGTTGAATTCTTCAAAACATATTGTGTCATAAAAGACAACAAGAAGGAACCTGTTACATCAGGAGTGTGTGTGGGAAGCCTGTATAGATTGAGTGTCAAGAGCATGCCACACCAAGCTCTAGTTTCAACATGATTGACAGCTGAGAATCTTTGGCATTAGAGATTCGGTCATCTTAGTCTACAAGATCTCATGTTGCTGCAAAGGAAAGGTATGGTTGATGGAATTCCTACTTTTCATAATGTTCATTTAGATTGTAATGGATGTGAATTAGGGAAAATGCATAGGGAAGAGTTTCCTTTGAATGCTGATAGGAAGAAAAGGGATATTTTGGAGCTTGTGCATATAGATGTATGTGGACCTATGGAGACTAGGTTGCTAGGTGGTGCATATTATTTTTTACTCTTTACTGATGATTGCACTAGATTCTATTGGATATAATTTATCAACAAGAAGAGCCAGTCATTTCAATGCTCAAAAGAATTTAAGAATATGGCACATTCCATTGTTAATGGAAGAAAGTAGTGAGGATAATCAACAACAACAACAACAGAAAGAAGAAGAGGCAAGTGATGTAGTCAGTAAGTCAAGCCCGCAAAGTTCTGAAGCAGATAGATTTGATGTGAGTCCTTTACCGAGAAGATCAGGTAGGCAGACTCAACTACCATCCATATTGAAAGACTATTCTTTCATGTCAAACATTTTAAATGTTATAGAGCCCACAAATTATAAAGAAGCTAGTCAATCTCATGAGTGGAGGGCTGCAATGAAAGAAAAATTTGAAGCTATTATTAGAAACCATTGGGAACTGGTTGAATTTCCTGAAGGAAAAATACCCATATGTTGCAAGTGTCTTTACAAACCTAAATTTAATGATGATGGGAGTATAGAAAAGCTTAAAGCTAGACTGGTAGCAAAGGGTTATTCAAAGAAAGAGGGACTTGACTATGAAGAAACCTTTGCTCCTGTAGCCAAACTAAATACTATTAGAATGTTAATTTCCTTAGCTACAAAATATCAGTGGAAGCTACACCAATTAGATGTTAAGTCTGCATTCTTAAATGGTGATATAAAGGAAGAGGTTTATTTAGTGCAACCTGAAGGGTTTGTTAAGCAAGGTCAGGAACATTTAGTGTGTAGATTGAAAAAGACACTTTATGGTTTAAAACAAGCACCTAGGTCTTGGTACGAAAAGATTGATTCATTTTTCTTACAACATGGTTTTCATAGGAGTATGAATGATCCAAATATATATACCATGTATGATGAACAGAGGAATATTATTTTTATTTCCTTGTATGTGGATGTCATGATTATAACAGGTAATGCAGATGCATTAATCAAAGAAATCAAATTATAAATGTCACAGGTTTTTTAAATGAAAGACCTCAGAAGTTTATAATTGTCTAGGTCTGGAAGTATGGAGAGACTTTGGGCATAATTTTCTTACTCAAGGGAAGTGTGTCAGAGGGCTACTCAAAAAGTTCAGAATGGAGCAATGTAAGACAACATTAAGATGTTTGCAGCAGAATCTGAAATTGTGACGATGGCTCTAAGGAGGTGGATGTCACTTTGTATAGGCAGCTAGTTGGTAGTATGATATATCTAGCTACAACTAAACCAGACTTAGCATACTCTATTAGTGTGTTGAGCCAATTCATGTATAAACCTCTTGAAAGTCATTGGGTGGCAAAAAAAAAGTGTGTTAAGTTATCTACACGGTACTAGTAATTATGGTATTTTATACACTGATACATATGATGCTATTTTAGCAGGTTTTTCAGACTTTGATTGGGAACATAACCTGGATGTTTGGTGATCTATCACTGGTTATGCATTTAATGTTGGATCTTGGGTCATATCATGGAGTAGTAAAAAGTAGAGAAATGTGTCTTTATCTTCAGCTGAAGCTGAGTACCAAGAATTATGCGCAACAACATGTGAAGCTATCTGGTTGAGGACGCTTCTCCATGATGCACGAGAAGAGAAAAAATATGGAACCATCATCGAATGTGACAGCCAGATTTCCATTAAGTTGGAAAACAATCCAGTGTTTCATAAGAACACAAAACACATCAATCCTCAGTTTCACTTTGTTAGAGAAAGAGTCCAGTCAAAAGAAATCTTTGTTGAATATTGTAAAACATGTGACAATGTGGCTGATATTTTTACTAAGCTTCTTGTGAAAGTGAAGTTTGAATTGTTAAGAGGGATGTTAGGACTATGGGATAATCCTTTCTCCATTAAGGGGGAGAGTTGAAAATAATTAATATATATTGTATTAATGGATAAATGGTCACATAGTTGTAACATAACTCCTTAAGTTAGGATTAGTTCCTAGGTTGTAGGAGTTTGTTCCCAACTCCCTATTCTCTTGTGATGTATTTATTTTTGTATCATTGATTGATTGAATGTAGAGTGTACGCTCCAGTTTATGCAGTCTCCAGGTGCAATACTCGCGTGAGAGCTGTTTTGCTATTCAATTCATTCCTTTCCTTTCCAATTTTTTTATCATTACCTTGTTTGATAGAGATCCAATTTTAAGACTTGATCAATTAGGAGTTAAGATAGACTTAAAAATCTTTATAACTTTTTAATGTTATATACATAGCATACATACTTTACTCCTTTGAATTTGAACGTATGTACAGTTAAGAAGAAATAATTTTTTTAACCATTAAACCATACTAACTAAATTTAAATAAAATATTTAATATATAAATTATTATTTCAATTTTCAACATAATGTATCTAATAAAGTCCCACACATATATTTTCCATTCTATTTTAAATCTAACACTTCATTAATTTACCCATAATGTATTATAAAGCACCGATCATCCTAATAAATAAATAAAATAATAAATATATTATATACCATGTAACTTTACTTCTATTTTAATATTAAATTATTAGATTGGTTGAAACTAAAATCCAAAAACGTTATATAAAATGTGTGAAAATTAATATAAATTCTACCTACCATACAATACATTGTTTGCATAAATTTTTTATATTTTATATAGAATTTTGTATCAATTCCAACTCAATTGATATTGCGTTTTCGAGTCTAAAAAGGTTATCAAATCCAAACCCAAATCCAAGAATCTTACATCAATTTTAATATAAATTCTGTATAAAATCTTCGATCCTACACTACAAATTCTATATAAATCCTTTGATCCTACTAAACTTCAAGATAAAAAATCTGAACCTATAACCGTTGGCTCAGACAATAACTGACATGCGTCAGATAGGGAGTGTGAGTAAAACTTAAAACTCACCCGATTAGGTCACCAGTGTCGCATTAGACGACAGGAAAAACAAATGTCGGGCTTTCCCATATCACCCGACCCAAACACTGTTGTTATTATGGTTGGTTTCATGTTTCAAGAAATTTTTTTTATTACAGGTAATTTTTCTTTTTATTCATCATTTAAATATCATGTATTATATATATATATATATATTTATTTTTGTGAGTATAGAAATAATTTTTTAGTAATATAAGTTTAGTATTTTGTTTTTATAGAATTTTTAATTATGACTTGAACATAAAATATAGACAATATATATGTATATACTTTATATTATTTTAAAAGTATCAAATACATTAATTTTAATTATAGAAAGTTATTTTTTGTTTTAAATTGTGAGGAGTTTATTTCTCTTCTCTTTGCAAGAAAATTCTATTACCTACATTAAGAAGAGAAAAATAGAATTTCACAAAAACACTAATTATTTTAGTTAATTAAATAATAATAATAAATAAATTGAAAATCATCTTTATCTTATTAGATTATTTACTATGATTTTAAAATGTACTTTGCATTTTTTTTATTTTTATGAATAAATGTAATAGAAATAAACAAATTCAAATTAAAACTCATTTACTATTCAAATTCAAATTAAAACAATTAAAATTTTATGATGTGTTTTGGGGTAAGTGTTGAGATGCACAGGGAAGATTTGTTATATAATCTTTTGGTATAAGACTAGAAAGGCTAACTATTTTGATTAATTAAATAAAAAAATAAAAATAAAATTATGATTTAGCTTTATTATTGAATAATCATTTTTATCTTATAGATTATTTACTATGATTTTAAAACATAATTTCAGTCTTTCACAACCATTAAATTTTTATGAATAAACATGACTTTGGAAACAAATAAATTCAAATTAAAACTAAATTACTATGTTTTTAAAAACATATTTTGAGTCTAATGCAACCATTAAAAGTTTATGCTTAAATGTGACTTTAGAAATAAATAAATTCAAATTAACTCACAAGTGTACAATTTATAGTGCTCCTCAGCCCTCTCTTCTCCCTTGCTACCACTTTCTTACCAACTTGGTAGGTTCATAGTCATGAAAAATATGCATACATTAAATAAAATTCATTACTGTCAATTCCAATCAAAATAAATGAATCCTTGAGAAAACAAAATTGTCTTATTCAAACTCTAACAAGTTGAAAAGTTTAAAATTTACATATTTTGCATAAGTGAATGTGTTGTGGTTGACTAGATTGATGTATATAAATGGATTACACTACTCTCACATTCCATAATGGATTTCCTAAAGCCTTTTCATAACAAATACTATGGGCAAAACCATGGTTTGTGAAAATCTCCAACTAAAAAACAGTCAATGTTAAATTATTAATTTTATTTTCTTATCCATAATGGATTTCCTCAAGCCTTTTTATAACAAATACCATGAGAAAAACCATGGGTTGTGAAAACCTCAAGCTAAAAAACAGTCAATGTTAAATTATTAATCTTATTTGTTATTTTATTTTATTTTACGGAGTAAAGTATTTACATAACATAACAAGACCCAATAATTAGCTATGTACTAAACTCTTTGCTATTTTATAAAAAAAATCAAAATTGTGTTACTTTATAAAAATATAAAAAAAACTCATGTATATAAAGCTTGAGAGATAAAATAATTGCATTGTAATGGATATATATATAATTCAATTTTAAGGTCAGATTCAAGTCAAACACTAAATTGGTGTATGAGACCTTTTTGTTTGTTGGACAAGGGACCCATTTCTTTCATCGATTTGACTATTATGTCTACAAAAACATACATACATTTTTGAATGCATAAATAGATTCAGCACTCTGAAAATACATATGTTATTATAAATCTCTGTCGAATAACTGAACAGCCAACAAAAATAAATGCAGAAAAAACAGAGAGTGAATGCAGAGAAGAACAAAGAGTACGTTGTGGTCGCGAAAGGCAAGGAGGCGAACCCCCCAGATCTCCCTCAATCCAATATGGTTGTTCTGCCACCCGACTGTATAATTGTTGTGCCACCCAGTACGTAAATAAAACATAATTGGACATTGGAATGACGCAGATCTCTGGACTCCAACGTACTCTCTGTGAATCTTCTCTGCATTCACCGTAAGGTGAGCTGCCTCATTCTAAATCCGAAGGGGCGGGCCTCTGTAGCCGCTGCTGTCCTTTCGATTTGACTTGGTGGGCCAAGCCCATTCTACATCAAATGTTAAGTAGCTCACGAATATTCCTCCCAACAAAAAAAGAGGCATTTGCCATATATCACATCGCCTCTGCCATGCATTTAACATGATCGACAGTTGTCATTGTTCTTTTGGAGCTTGTACATGATGGGCAGGACAGGAACAATTTTTCACTGTATAGAACCTCGGTTTGGTTTTTATCTCGTTTCCAGAGTACCAAGCACAAAGGAGATTTGTCTGGACATTGGATCCCTATTGGTAGAAAGAGATAGGCCAGGATGGTGCATAATCAGTTAAATAAGGTTTTGTTATCACGATTTCATAACATTGTAATAATTATTGTCGTTGAATTAATATTACCAATGATAGTGTCCTTCTCATACAATTATTCTTGAGTGTAGCTGAAGAAACATGATTTATTTAGCATTATCATTTCGCAAGGCCTTTGGTAGTGTATGATACTATCTAATATTTGGTTTGGATATGTTGTGATATGGCTAATCATTAATTTAGTGAGGAATAATCTAGATAGCAAGTTAAAGTTTCTAAATGATTATTTAATAATGAACGAAGTAAGAATGCAAAGAAACAAGGGAGTTTAAAAAGGAGTTAATCTTGAAAACTTGAGTTTGAAGTATATAAGAATATATAAAATTTAGAATTTGATAGTTTAAGAAATGATATGGATTTATTTATTCATTTTTAATTATTATGCTATGTAAAAGGAGGATGATTGTAAGTATTTGATAGAGATATAGTTCATGAATTGGAAAAAATTGTAATTTCATTAAAACTTGTTTTTTCTTAGTTGTGAAGTTTTATTCTTGGTAGTTTATGTAGTTTATGGTGTTATTTATAAGGATGTGTTTACTTTTAAGTTATGTGAATTTTAAGTCATATTATAATATGAATTTTATGATGTTTCATGGATGAATGGATTAGGTTATTTAAATGATATATTTTCTAAGTTATGGTGAATTGAACACTCTATGTTTAGAGCCAACATTTTGGAGGCATTTTAATTGGAGACACGTGAAAATTGATTAAGGAATCATATCATTTGCTCACATTAAGAAAAACCATCTTGATAGAGGATGTTTGATCATAATCACCAGGAGCAAGTTTAAACAAAAGGTAAAGGATAGGGTTTTCATCTCACAAGAAGCACAATTTAGTGAAGATGTCACTAAAGAGAATCCAACCTATAGCTAAACGAAATGAACATCCAAACAAAAAAAGGAAGGAGCGTAGTGAGAGAGGTAGCCAGTGCATAAAACTATATAATGAAGCACAATTGTTGGAATAAGGGACATCTTCTAAAGAGTTATACCATTTACCCTCTCATTAGAGAATCAAGGGGTGAGTTGAATTAAAGAGACTCGATGAGTAAACCTTTTATGAAAGAAATAGGGATATATTGGAAACAACATCACCAACATGTCAAAAGAACCCCTATTTAATGAAGGGATAGAAATGGAGATAATCACAATTTCTTTTAAGTCACTATGATAAGTAGAAAATGAATTTAATTCAATAATGATATGGGTCATTTTCAGGGATCACTTCGAGGGACTAGTATTAACATGGTATCTAAAGTGTGAGAAGCAGATGCACATTTTCAATGCATGACTAAAGGTTTAACATTGATTTTTTTTTAATATGACTCAAATTAAAAAGTTTATGAACATTCACCTGACTTAGGGAGATGAAACAAAGGGAGAGGTAAGACATCATACACTATGATTCCCGGCTTAGAAACTTTGTTGTGAAGCTTAGGTATGATTTATAGAAGTACATAAAATAGATGGATTCATCACACAGCTTGTTCAATACAATTCAAACATATGTAAGTATGACCAAACTACAATGTTACAAAGACGTAGTACATACAACCATTCAAATGGATGGAGAATAGCTCATTGTAACAAAGAAAAGGAGAAGAAAAAGGAAGAACATGTTGAAAGAATAGAAAAATTGGAGGTACAATTGAATAAGATTAAATAAGTAAAACATGTTGAAATTGACAATAGGAAGAGGCTTCGAATCTAATTTTCCCTAAATTAAATTAGAAGCAAATTGTAATTCCACATCACATGACAACTTGTATGAGTTAATTGAGTTGGGAAGACATAGTTAGCTCAGTCAATTCGAGTTGAGGGTCAAACTGGAGGCACGTAGAGCTCTCCCTTAAGTTTTAGGGGGTCTAATTACAATTTATTTTGAGTTGTAATTATTTAACTTAATTATTTGAGTTAAAATAATTTTTACTAGTTCCAATCGATGGAGGAGCTAGTGAGAGGCCCAGTGAATTATATATGATTTAATTCACATGCATCAATCAATTAGATAATTGATAATTCACTATAAATTGTTGTTGCATGTCAGATTTGAGGAATACCTAGTTGAGATTAGAGTTAAAGGGAAGTATTCTATCAGTTGTATAGTTATAAAATTGTGTATGTCATGCAGAAGGTTAGCACAAGGCCTTGATTGTATTGCACAATCAATTATTGGGAATTTCCTAATTAATACGGGATCAATTTACCTAGGGATTGCGCAAGAAAGGTTCAACATCCAAAGGCAAGAAATTAGTTAAGTATTGGACCAAACTTGTTTTGATCAATGTGAGACAGTCAAAGATAGTGCAAAGAGCCTCAAGTCTGAGAGAAGCATTGTATTGTTTCATATTCTTGACTTAATTAAATATATAGATATCGAGGTTTTTAGCCGAGGCTTTCCCCAGATAAATATTTTTGCTGTGAGATTGAAATTATTTCTCTTTTCTTGTTCATGTGATTTTGTGATCGTAATTTCTTTCCACAATTTATAGAATAGATTCAAGTATTTTGTTTTAACATATTACAAGATCAGTTGAATCTATGTGGATTTTCTACACGGTATCAGAACAAGAATCACTATAGAAGAGAATAATACGAGCTTGTTTTGAACATGTAAATCGAATTTGCAGATTTATTCTTTAGGACCAACAACATAATCATGATATTTTTCTGTGGATTGAGACTTGAATATGACCTTAAGGGTAGTTCAAATAACACAGCTTGGAATGATAATATGGAGGCATTATTGGATGAAAATAGGCTAAAGGATATCATAAACAGTGATATTCCTAGTCCCTCAGCAACAGATGCTCAAAATATTGATGCATGGAAGAAGAATGTAGCAAAGGCTAGAAGGATTCGATTAATAGGAGTTTGATATCATATTGTCTCGAACCTCCATAGAAAGAAAACTCCATATGGTATGTGGAAGACATTAACATATTTGTTTCAGAACAATATTGACCATAGGAAGCTGGTGCTAAAGGACAAGCTAAGAAAAATCAATATGGAGAAGGGCGACACAATACCAAAATATATGACGAAGTTCACTCAATGTCGAGATGAGCTTGGAAGTGTTGGTGTTACAGTTTTTGAGGATAATATGGTGAGCCTAGAACTTATAGGCCTTCCCAAGAGCTGGCATGACTACTAGGATTTGGTAAATGAGAGGGAGAAGCTACCATAGTAGGATCAATTGTGGTCCGGCTTGGTACAAGAAGAGATTTAGCGAAATACCATAGATGGATCCTCATGAAACATTGATTATGAGGAGAACTATGCCTTGGCTAAAAAGGTGAAGAAAGGGAAATGGAAGGCGTCCCATTCCAAATAAGATTATGGTCAAGCAGGAAAGAAGGACTTGTTGAAGATAAAATGTTTTTATTTTCATAAGCTTGGACATTATGCTACAAAGTGTCCACACAAGAATACCAACAAGAAGCCCTCAACATGAGTGGCAGGTGAAGCACTTGCTTCAAAATTCGAGTTGGATTTTATTCTCATCGCATGCATGGTGTCATCAGTGATGGGTTATGTGTGGTACCTGGATAATGGAGCTTGATTCCATATGACCAACAAAAAATAATTCTTCAGTAACTTTGAGGAGAAGGATATCCAAATGCACATAGAGATGGGAGATGACGGGAGGTATAACACGAAAAACATAAGTACAGTTACCTTTTAGAGGGATTTTGTAACTCCTCTCACATTAAAATATGTCATATATGTTTCTGGTTTAAAGAAGAATTTATTTTCAGCTGATATGTTGGAAGACTATGGCTATGATGTGATATTTAGAAAAGGAAAGTCATTCCTTTATCTCAAAGCCACGGGAAAAGTGAAGAATATTGGGGTTCGAGTAAATAACCTCTACAAATTAGATGTAGAATACTGTGTTGCCTTGAGTACAAAAATAGAGAAGGTGCGAAGCCAAGACATCAGTGCATTAGGGGAATTTTTAGGTCTAAAATGGGAAACCTAAGGAAATTATAAAATAATAGTGAAAATAATAAAATAAGATTAGATTACATCATCAAATTTTAGAGGTAAGAAATAAAAAACTAATTTTTAGACTCATATTTTCAATTTATCTCCCTATGGATTTACTCAAATTTTGAGAGGAAACGCTCGTTGGATGCATAATTTGATTCATCATCCAAGAGTACCCATGTTGCATACTTTTGATGGACCCTACTACATGAAAAATGAGAAATACATGAAAAATGTGATTGCGGTCATGTTTTTTCTTGTATTTCTCATTTTTGGTGTGGAAGGGGCCATCGAAAGTATGCAACATGGGTACTCCTTAGATAAGGAATTCAATTTTGCATCCAACGAGTACTCCAACTCAAAATTTCAGTAAAATCTTACTTGAAAATAAGAGTTGAAAAAGTAGTTTTATTATTTTATTATTTTTTAACCTTTTTACTTTTTACTACAAAAATGGTGAATCATCTGCCATGGTTGACATCATCATATTTCATCATATTTGTTCTTATAAAGTTTATTTTGATGTACATTTTTCTTAGGATATTTTAGACCTCAAAAATCCCTTAATGAGTTATGGTACAGAAGACTGGGCCATCTACACCATGGCACTTTAAAGATCATGCTGCGGATTTCTATAGGACTTCCCAATGGTCCACTTGAGTAGCGAGATACATGAAAAGGGTGTACATTGGTGAAGTACACCAAATCCACCTTTCCTAATAAGGAAATTCGAGCAAAGGTGATTCTTGAAAGAGTTCACTCAGATGTGTGTGGACCATTCTCGATAGCCTCCACAACAAAACATAGGTATTATGTGATTTTTGTAGATGATTTTTCATGCAAACATTTGATATTCTTCATGTAGAATAAAGATAAGATGTTCTCAAAGTTTTGTGATTTAAAATCACTTTTTGATAATGATACAAGGAAGAAGGTGAAGGCTCTTAGGAGCGACAATGGTGGAGAATATGTCTCGAATAAATTCATGAACTTCTATGCTTCAGAAGGAATTCTACGAGAATTGATAGCATATCATAGCCCATAGTAGAATGGGGTTGCAAAAAGGAAGAACATAATTATTGTGGGAGTAGCACGAGTGATGTTGCATGATAAGGGCCTATCATTGCATTTGTGGGATGAAGCATGAAACACAAAAATATTTTTGTAGAACAAAAGTCCTCATCGGATCCTTGGGATGAGTACACCAGAGGAAGTTTTTTCAGGTAAGAAACAAGATGTGTCGCATTTAATTTCCTTGGTTCATCAATTTATTTCCATGTAACCAAAGATGCTAGGAAAAATCTAGAGCTAACAACTGAGTTGGGAATATTGTTGGGGTACATCGATACACCTCACAACTATCGGGTGTACTTTCCAGCACACAGGATGAAAATAGTCAGAAGAGATGTGAAATTCGATGAATAGAATGCCATGTGAATTTCCCTTGAGAGGGAGCTTCAGTTGCATGCAGTTGAGGAGCTCTTAGATCCAAAAGAAGAACCTCAAGATGTGGAGCAGCCACAAACAAAGGAACAAAGAGTGGAAGCACCCACTCATGAAGAGACATATAGAGAAGGAAGAAATCACACCAAAGAGGCTGAAAAGTTGGTGCTTGATGCTAGAGAGAATGTGGGAGCACCCACACCACAACACAGGAAGAGAAGGTCCCCCGAGCGATACATTGGCTACATGGATCTTATGAGTGAGAGTGTAGATATTGAGCCATCCTCTTTCGAGGAAGCAGTGCAAAAACCAGTTTGGGTCAATGCCATGGTTGAGTTTTATGACTCCATTATTAGAAACATTGCATTGGAATTTGTCCCAAGACCAGAGGGGAAGTCATTTGTAGTACCCAGGTGCATCTACAAGGTCAAGAAGGTACCAGATGGGAGTTTCAAGAAACAAAAGGAAAAATTGGTGGCTAGAGGTTTCTCTTAGGTGGAGGGAATTGATTATGAGGATACCTTTGCACCAGTCACAAGGTACTCGTCAATGATATCCATGCTTGCACTTTCAGCATAGATGTGATGGCAGATACATCAGATGGATGTAAAGATAACCTTCCTCAATGGAGTGATTGAGGAAGAGGTCTGCATTGAGAACACAGGAGGTTTTGAGATCTTCGACGGAGAGTCACATGTGTGAAAACTCAAGAGAGCGTTGTATGGACTGAAACAAGCACCTCGTGCTTGGTACACCAGGATAGGCAGCTACTTCACTCAGTTAGGCTTCACCAAAAGTGAAGTAGATGCGAAAATTTACCATATTGTGGTAGAAGGTAAACTTTTGATCGTTGTACTTTATGTTGATGATTTGATACTAACATGTAATGATCAGCTCATCAAGTCTTGCAAAGAGGATCTTGCAAGAGAATTTTAGAAGAAGAATATGGGGCTCTTTCATGATTTCCTTCGATTGGAAATTTGGAAAGAGATGGAGAACTCTTTATATCTTGGGGAAAATATGCCAATGTGATTCTGAAGAAGTTCTTAATGGAGGAAATCAAACCCATGGAGACTCTTCTAATAGGGAACTAGAGGAAGGAGGATGCTACTTTAGGCGAGGTAGTAGATACTACCATCCATAGGCAGCTTGTGGGTTCACTCATGTATATTGGTGAACATATGACCAAACATATTCTATGCGGTTAACGAACTTAGTCAAACTATGGTTAAGCCTACCAAGCTCCTTTGTAAGGGAGGAAAGCATGTGTTTTGATATGGTATATGTGAATAGATGGAGTGAAGCTCCAAGGCTTCACATATGTAGTTTGGGTAGGGATTCCATCTGTCAAGAAGAGAACATTAGAGGGCATCTTCAACGTTTGTTCAGAAAAATTTTCCTAGTACAACCAGAAGCAAAGATCATTTGCACCCAGTTCAACATAGGAAGAGTAAATGGCTGTTATTCAAGCATCTTGTGAGGCCATCTGGATGAGGAAGATACATGTTGTTTTGTTTAGTGGGAAGTGGATTCGACAGTGATTTATTGTGATAACCAGAGTTGCATCAAACTCTCGATTAATCCATTTTTCATGACAGGTCCAAGCATATTGATATTCGGTATCACCATCTCAGAGGTTGTGTGCAGAGGAGGATTATGCCGTTAGAGTACATTCCTATAGAGGAGCAAGACGCATACATCTTGACAAACAAACTATCAAGAGAAAAAATCGAGTTCCATAGAGGCAAGATCGAGGTAGCATACAATCCATTTATTGTTGAGAGGGGGTGTTGAAATTAGCAACAAGAAGAGGCTTCTAATTTGATTTTCCCTTAATTAAATTAGAAGGAAATTGTAATTCCATGTCACATGACAGCTTGTATGAGTTAACTGAGTTTGGAAGACTTCTTTAGCTCAGTCAATTTGAGTTCAGGGTCAAACTGAAGGCATGTAGCATTCTCTCTAAGTTTTAGGGGGTCCAGTTACACTTTATTTTTAGTTGTAATTATTTAACGTAATCATTTGAGTTAAAATCAGTTTAACTAGATCTAACTAATGGAGGAGATAGTGAGAGGTCTAGTGAATTAAATATGATTTAATTCACATGAAGTGATCAATCAGATAAATCATAATTCACTATAAATATTTGTTTCATTCTAATTTTGAGGAAGACCTAGTTGAGATTGGAGTTAAAGGGAAGTGTACTATCATTTTTATAATTAGAAAATTGTATAGTTCATGCATGAGGTTAGTAGAAGTCCTTGGATGTATTGGACAGTCAATTATTGCGAATTTCCTAATTAATAGGGGCTCAATTTCCCTAAGGATTGCCTAAGCAATGTTGAGCATCCATAGGCAACAAATTGGTTAAGTATTGGATCAAACTTGCTTGGATTAGGTGAGACAGTTAGAGATAGTGCAGAGAGATCTCAATCCTGAGAGAAGCATTGTATTGTTTCATATTCTTGACTTAATGAAATATATAAATAGAGGGGTTTTTAGCTAAGGCTTTCCCTAGATAAATATTTTGTTGTGAGTTTGAAATTCTTTCTCTTTCTTGTTCATGTGATTGTTGGATAATTGTTTTAATCAATTTGTAAAATAGATTCAAGTATTTTGTTTTATCATATTACAAGATCAGTTGAATCTATGTGGGTTTTCTACAAAACAACATGAATCCATGACAAGACAAGGCTAAAGAATCAAGGAAAATTTGATAGGAGTCACAAATTCAATGCTGATAACTAGTTTCATTTTCTATTGGACCCATAACACAACAAAATACTTATGGAGGAAGAGCCCCAGGAGTTCAAGGAACCAATAAGGACCTTACAAAATTAGGTACCCAAAAGAGAACAACAAAGGAAATTATGAAATCAGGGATTCATAAAATGGTGAAATTGTAGCTTATACAAGGCATAAACATATACGAACCTTAATGACTAGATATTTTAAAGAGTAAAAATAATATGCAAATACTATGCTTGTGGTCCCTGGGAACACTCAACCAAAAATTGCAATTTCACCATCTCAGGAGTCATAGTATGTTTGAACCATCCACTAAGTAACCATAATAGTAAACAATGTTTCAAATTACTAATGGAGCTTCAAGAAAGAAGCGACAAGATAATGTAGGTTGAGAGACAATGGAAGGTGAATAAATCCCTATTCACAACCATGAAAATAATATAACAATGTAATAAAAAAAAATCTAATATAAAGGATAATATATATTTTGAATTACAAGAGGAAATATACAAGAAAGTCATCCTTGTGATTGATAATGAAGGAGAAAGATAAATCAAGAAGGGAATGAAGTAAAAATTCAAGACTTGATTGAATAGCTAAAGTGATACCTAAAGAAGATTAAGGACTTCTTTAATTTTCTTCTCAACATTGATGAAGCTGAAGAAAGTAACTCAAAGGAATTTTGAGAGCATACAATTTACTCTATTTCAAAAGGAAATAAAAATACCTACAATTATGATGGGGGAAAAATTATAAACATAGTAGTAGAATCAAGTATGGAGATTAATGTCATTTTCTTAGTGTTAGGAGGAACTAGGGGGATCACTAATAGAACAAAGAAAAATTGTGATGAGGGTAGCCAAACATATGACATGCACACCCTTGGGAAGAAGGATAATAGTAAAAAATAATGCGTGTGAAGACATGGGTTGCTATATATCAAAATTACCCAAGGAAGCATACAATATGTTATTTGGGAGACCATGGATCTATGGCATGAGAGGCATGATTTTCTTTGAGAAATAAGCTCTTATATTTATAAAAGGTATAATAAAAGTTGAAATACTAGTAGACAAAAAAAAGGAAATAGTTGAACTAGAAACAAATCCAAAGCTCAGAGATGAATCACTAAGATCACACCTTCACTCAGTGAACCTATATCATATGAAAAAGATAAGGAACACAATATTGATTAGCATAATGTACTACACATGGAATTCTCATTAAGGAAGGAATCGAATGAAGTGTTGCAAAAGTGGGCATAGGAAAACCATGGAGTTTAACCCAATACATTAACGACATATTTAGAATTGAAGAAGTAAATAAAATAAAAAAATATGAGTATAGGGAGAACCCATCCACACTTGTAACAAAAAAAAATAAAATGAAAAGAAGACCAAATTCTTATCCACAAAGAATAATACAATAATTCGTTTACACTCTCAAAGAAATACCATTTTAGTGGTGGTGGACACTTTTTTCATTGTGATCACTGGTAACATGGGAACAATAAGATCATTCTCTCTATGTTAATTTCAAAAGACAAGGGAAAAATAAATTGTGGCTATTATGGGGCAATAATATTATATGAATTAAGACTTTTTTTTTCTTTGCTGCACTCTAAGCTCGAGTTGCTGCGCCCTAGCAGCTGGTTGTTTCCTTGCTACCCTTTGCTCAAGCATGTCCCCTCCGGAGTCCTCCCTGGAGGTGGTAGCTTCTCTGATCCAGTCCCTAGACTTCTCTGCTCTTGTCAACTCTTTGACCCCTCCTTGCCTTAGGCTAGCGATCTCCAAATTTGTTAAGAAGCTCGATGGACTGTAGGAGGTTGTTCTTCCACCTTCTCTACCTCGCATGGCTTCCCTTTCTCTTGCTGAGAAGGGCCTCATTAGTCAATTCTCCGAACTCTGGCCCTCACCGAAAAGAGTGCAAAGATGGGTTGAGTGCAACTGGTCTGACAAGATCAACAAAAAAATTTCCATTCACTTCTGTGGAAGGGGATATTTCACCTTTCAGTTTGAGACGAAAGAAGATAAGGACCTGATCTTCATAAATGGACCCTATTTTATGGACACTAGGGGCCTGTACCTCAACAAATGGATGCCGAATTTTGATCCTGAACTTGACATTCCAAATTATGTTCATGTCTGGGTGCGCCTCCTGCACCTCCCTTTACACTGCTGGGGGGATGATTATGTCCGAGCCATCGGGAACGCAGTTGGAAAATTCGTTGACCGTAGTGAGCCAAAGGATAACATGCAAGCTTGTGCCAGTATATGTGTCAAGGTGGACCTAGGAAAAGGCCTTCCCGAGGCTATCAAGCTAAAAGTAGATGAATGGATGGATATTCAGCAACTCAACTATGATAAGATCCCGTTTAAATGCAAGGTATGTCACGAGTATGTTCACTTTGCTAATTGTTGTTAAAAAATTAATTATGTTAAAGCCCTAAAGATTTATTTTCAATGGGAAACTATGAAGAGAAAGAAGATTTCCTCTAACCCTAAGAGTAACACCCCTACAATGCCTCCTCCTAAAACCAACCATTCATCCTCCGTTTATCTCAAGATCTCGGATCGAGTCCATCAAGCTTCTACACCTTCCTCTCCCCCACCCCCCCCAAATCCATGCTATATATCTCCAATCCATTTTCCTCCATCTCTCCCCCTGATGAGGATCCCCCCCTTCTTACCTCTCCCTCCCAACCTGATTCCCCTCGTCCCTCCCCCTTTGTCCCTGACCCTCCTTCCTCCTCCCAACATCCTTCTTCTGTTTGAATCACAAGAAACTTTGTAAAGGAGCATGGAGCAACACTGGAAAATGCTAAAAAGCATGGCCCTGGAAGGAAAACGTCAAAGCAACATCGTGATGAAAATGCTCAAAAGGATATAGCATTGGGAACACAGAACCCCATCGAAACTTACATATTGGGTCAGAATAGCAAGGATACGGGACAAAAGGAACAAGGAGGGAAAGCAACTCTCGAAATAACCTTTTTGTAATTATGAAAGTCTTGTCATGCAATAACAGGGGTCTAGGGCATCCCTTCAAAACAACAACCCTACGAGACTTAATAAATCAAGAGAAACCATAAATTATTCTTCTGCATGAAACAAAACAGGGAGATCTGGAAATTATGACAATAATGGACAAAATGAAGCATTATGGTGGCACCCTATTTGAGTCAAGGGGAACCTCTAGTCGATTAGCCACCCTTTGTAATCACAACATATGGAATCATAAAGACACGACAGTAAACCAAAATTGGATAAAAGTGACTCTAGAAAATTGTAGAGATCAGAAAACAATCATTGTATACAATGTTTATGGCCCCATTCATTAGAGGGATAAAGAACATTGCTGGAGCTCCATTAAAGAAGACATAGACAATGAGAGAAGAAACAAAATTATAATGGGAGGATATTTCAACTTAATCCTCCATGCAAATGAGAAAAGGGGGGGTTGTTTCAATCTAGACCCTTCTCGAGATCAGCTTGAAGACATGATGCAAAACCACGAATTGGTCGGCATTGCCCCAAAAAATCGCAGATACACTTAGAGTAACAGAAGAATTGGGAGAGGAAATATAATGGAAAGACTTGATAGAATCCTGGTTTCTGTCACTCTTCTCTCATACTACTCCATCGCTACTGCCAGCGTTCTCCCTTTTTCAGCCTCTGATCAATATCCCATCACCCTCACTTTTGGTGATCACCGCTCTCATGGCCCCATTCCCTTCAAATACAGTCAGCTCTAGAATGACATCCCGGAAACAAACCAGCTGGTGCATAATACTTGGATGCAGCACATTGAAGGTTCTCCCTCCTTTATATGGGAATCCAAGTTAAAAAAAAACTAAGCTGACCTTGAAGGTCTGGGCCAAAAATCAATACAAAGAGCCGAAAAAGGCCAAGACTGAACTTGAGTCCAAATTGGATGATGTCCACAACATCATTGAAATTCATGGCCTCAACCAAGGTCGCCTCAACCAAGAAAAAGATCTATATTGGCATCTTTATAGAGCCAACAGAAAAGAGGAGAAGAAATGGCAGGTGAAGTCAAGGAATCAATGGCTTCAAGAAGGTGATAAAAATAATTCCTTTTTTCACAAGAAAGCCATAGTTCGAAAAGCCAAGAATAATATTTCCGCCATCATCGATGCAGATGGCCACATGCAAACAGATCCTGAAGTAATTAAAAGCGCTACCACCATGCATTTCAAATGCCTCCTAACAGAGACAAAAATGTCGGTGGATTACTTGGTTCTCTTGCAGCACCTTCCGACCATGATTATTGAGGAGATGAACAATGCACTCAACAAAGAAATTGACGAAGAAGAGATAAAAAATGCGATCTGGGCCTTGCATCCGGATAAAGCACCTAGGCTAGATGGGTTTTCTATCAATTTCTACAGGACTTATTGGGATCTAATAAAAAAGGATCTTGTTAAAATGATACAATGGAACCAAGGGAAGAAGAAAATTGGGGGCTTCACCAATTCTACCTTCCTTGCCCTTATCCCCAAAGAAAACCACCCCTTTTCCTTCTCTAGATTTAGGCCCATCTCTCTTTGCAATTCCTCCTATAAGCTCATCACCAAAATTCTTGCCATGCACCTCAAACATCACCTTTGCAACCTCATTTCGGAAAATCAAGGAGGCTTCATATCCCAAAGGAAAATTATTGATTCCATCCTCCTTGTGTAAGAATCCATTCAGTCAAGCATCTCACGTAAAGAAAAATGATTTATTTTAAAGCTTGATCTTGCCAATGCTTTTGACAGGGTCAGACACTCTTTTCTCCTAGCTGTGCTAAAAAAAATGGGTTTTGATCCAAACTTCCTTGCCCTCATCAACTCCTGCATCTCCGGGCCTTGGATATCTCCTCTCATCTATGGTAGACCAAATCCTTGTTTTCAATCCTCTCGAGGTCTAAGGCAGGGATTCCCTCTTTCCCCCTACCTCTTCATCCTTATGGCAGAATCCTTTCGTAAAGCCCTAGATCATATGAGGTGAGCTAGCCTCATTACAAGCATCAAGTTCAACAACGGTGTTAAAAATATGAATCATTCTCAATTTTCATATGATACTCTTCTGATGGGAGGAGCTTCCATCATAATTGCACATCGGTTTAAAATTGTCTTGGACAAATTCATTCTCTATTCCGGAGGCTTGATCAATTATGAAAAAAGGTGCATTTATGGTTGGAACGCTACTAACCAAACCATACACAGTATTTCTAACATCTTTGGCGTCCATTACAAACCAAATTGGGACCGCTTCACTTACTTGGGCATGCCTGTGAGTGTTGGCCCCTTAAAGGCTGAAGTATGGAATATCACTATTGACAAAATGAAGAGAAAAGTTCAGCAATGGGGCTCATCATGGCTCAATCTAGCAGGGCGCCTTGTCCTCCTCAAATATGGTCTTTCATCCTTGCACTTGTATCATTTCACTCTCCTTCAAGCCCCTGCTATCATCCATCTCAAATTTGAAGCTATCATTAAGAATTTTCTATGGTAGGGAGGAAAGAATGAAAAAAAAAATACAATCTGGTCAAGTGGAGACAAGTAATCCAAGACTAGGAACATGGAGGAATTGGCATTCGCTCTCCCAATCTCCTGAACAAAGCCTTGAGAGGGAAGATTGTTTGGAGGCTAATTAGTGGTAATCAGGCTTGGTGGAAAAAATTCATGGAGGTTAAGTACCTTAACTCTACCTGGTAGCATCTCTTTAACCATGACATTCCTAATATACCTTGCACTAAAATCTAGGCTCTCTGCAAAAAATCCATTCCTTTTTTAGCCCAAAATATTTCCAAAGTCCCCATGGGGGGTAATACCATCAACGTTGGAAAGGACAGAATTATGGGGCAAACTCCCATCATAGACATGCCTGGCACCCATCGCATCATCTCTCACTTCAGTAATATGGGCCTCAGCCTCTTAAGTCAATTTTCCAAATGGGATGATCAATCTCAAATTTGGACTAGTTGGCATTTTCCCAAAGTCCCAGCCCATCTTGAAGTTGATCTTGGCAACATCCAATCCTACCTCTATGGCGAAGCTCCTATAAAAAAACACAACATTGATGAATTTCGATGGGACCCCTCGAGCTCGGCATTTTCCATCGAATTTGCCTACCAGCATCTCTGCAATGACTATTATCCTACTCCTATTTGGCTCAATTGGGAAGCAGTATGGAAATCGAAAGCAATCCCCAAGATTAAGACCTCCATATGGACTCTCTTGAAGGAAAAAATTCTAACTTCAGAAAATCTCAAGAAAAGAGGTGTGCTCGTACCAACAATGTGCCCAAATTGTCAAAGTGTTGAAGCTCTCCATCTCTTCATTGGGTGCCCCTTTGCTGCACGCTACTGGACTAAGCTCATCCCTTCCTACCAACCTTGCTGGGTGCATCATGGCTCTATTGCAGAGGTTCTCCATTCCTGGAAAAACAGCTACCCTTGGGGGCAAAAGAAGAGCAAAATCTCGAAAAGGATCTGGGATACCCTGCCATATGAAGTTTTATGGAACATTTGGCTTACTAGGAATAGGAAGATATTCAGGAACAAAGAGCCTTCTTTTAGGAAATTTTGCAGCAAGTCATGGACCCTCACCCTTGAAACTATCTCTGCGAAGTGCAACAACAGAATTGACTACAGTGAACTCTGTGTTGAGGAAAGGTGTTTCCTTGGTGACCTTTTGGATAGAGCTAACAAAATTAAGCCTCCTTCTAATCAGCCCTCCAAGCTGGCATATTCGGCTCAAGGAAGTGGAATTCACTGAGTGGATAAATAGTAGTGCCAGACCATCTCTTTTAATTGATGGTGCTTCAAAAATGAATCCGGCCATTGCAGGAGAGGGAGGCATCATTAGACGTGCGAATGGATCCATTCTCACAAATTTTGAATGGGGTCTTGGCACCCTCTCCAATAACAGAGCGGAGGCCTTTCCCCTCCTCCAAGGTTTGTATCAGCTAAAGAAGCTCAAGATTTCAAATGCTATGGTTTTTGGCGATTCCTCTATTGTTATCAACTTGATGAATCATGATCTCCCAATAAAAAACATAGCCCTCCACTAGATGATCAACAGATGCTGGAACCTTTAAGGTATGAAAGGCGCATCCTTCTATCATATTCTCCGTAAATACAAAAAGGATGCCGATCTTCTTTCCAACAGATCTTGCGCTCGAAATATAGGGCAATTCATTTGTAATAATGTTCTAAATATCTCTCCTCTGCCATTATATTGCTTCAGTCTGTATTTATATCTCATGCGATCCTTCACTCTGGCCTCACTGCACTGCCATGCCTTAACCTTACTCTCATCCTTCGCCTTCCAGTGATATTATTACTTTAGGTCTCCCCCGGAGCTACCTCCCTCTTCTTCCAATGCTCTATTTATTCTTCTACTCCCTGATATATCTTCCATTCCCTTGCTCACTATCCGCGTGGTATTTTCCTCCCCTGTTATGCTCCCCTGAGTAATTCTTTGGACTCTCCCTACCTGACGTTGCGCTCAACTATTTAGGCACTATCTCTTCTGCCTTACTTAGGCGTTACTCTTCTGCCTTCGCAACTGTTGGCTGCTCCTCAACCTTCCACCATCTCATATGATGCTCTTCTCACCTCCCTTCTAAATTTGTGCTCCTGTAATACTTTCCCTTCTCTGCCTTCTGCAGACTCTGGCCCCCCCCCCCATGACTTAGCATTCACCTCCAGCATGGCTCGCAGTGAAGATTGCCTCCACTGCGCGGAACTTCAATCTGAGCTTGAACAAATCAGAGCTCACCAAAAAATCCTTGATGCAAAGCTGCAAACAGAGATCAAAACCTTGGATGAAAAAATGAAGCAGATGTTAATGTCTTCCTCCACAAGGTCACCTCTCTTTAAAATTAGTTTAATACACTCTCCAACTAGTGTACACACGTAGAAGAATCAGTTCAAATCCTCAAATTCAGGTTGGAGAAGTGCACAGCTCTGAGCTCCAGCTCCAACAACATGAGGGATGCTGGCAATGAAGACAATCCTGATGTCTCAACGGTGCGCCACATCAGCCATATAAGCATTGATTAACTTCCCCTCTTCTATTAAGCATGTCTTTTAAATATGTCTTACTTCTATCTCAGTTCGTCCAAGGAATGATTTGGCCCAAGAGAGATTAACACAATGTCAATTAATAAGAAAAATAATAAAGTAGAAAATGATAATTTGAAAAGATAAACATGGCAAAAAAAGGGGAAGAATCTAGGTACATTGAAATAGAAAACTAGTGGAATGAAAAAATAGTGCCACGAGAAATTGTATTGTTCACAAAAGTTCAAATGGATCTATATATAACTAGGATAGATCCATCTTAACTTTAGATATACCAAACACCAAGAGGGATCAAAATATATCAAGGTGCAAGCCTATTTTTGAATGAAAAACATGAAGAAAGGTTTGCAAATTGAGAGATTTAATTACTCTCGACACTTGGTAGATCTAGAGTTAGGATGGATCTACATTGGTTCTTAATAATACTAATTTTATTCTATATAAATTACACACACACATATATATATATATATATATATATATATATATATAGAGAGAGAGAGAGAGAGAGAGAGAGAGAGAGAGAGAGAGAGATGTTATTGTAAATATTAAGCTTTTATATGTTTATTAATTAAATTTAAATATGAAGTTTTGAATTATCATGGTTACGAATATGAATATGATTTTTTTTTAGAAGAAATTCTTTGTAATTTTATTAATACAAATAAATTACAATAAAAGAAATTTAATTGAATCTACTTTTTTTTCTTTTTATTTATTTTTTTATAATTGAGGTGGCATTATGTTTTATTATTGTTTGATCTGATACCTCACTACAACATCTTATCTAATATGCCACTACAACATCTCCCCCATATTCAGCTGCAAAGCACCTCTTAGAACAATTATTAATACCTTAAACAAATATCTAAGGAATTTGGTGAATTTGTGGTTGAATTATATCTTGAACCAAATATAGTGAGACATTGATGATATAAAATGGATTTTTGATACAAGATAATTGCAAGAAAATAACTAGGCACGAATAATATATGAGATAGAAGAATTGAATGGGTTTCACCTATCGTGATATATAAGTAGAAGAATGAAAAGTTAAGAATATGCACATATTTTAGAAAGTTAAAACTGATCATGATTAAATATCCCTCACTATCACCCTTTTCAAAGGAAAACCTCCAACCAATAGCAAGAAATGGTATCTGCTCATTTCTAGATTATTATTTGAGATATAACTAGGTGTCAATAAAAATAATAGACCATCCTTTGACTACATTTGCAATTAAATAGGGATATTTTACATACAAAAGAGTGTCACTTCTTCCAGTGAATGCATTATAATTTTTTTTTATGGCAAAGTGCCACAATAGAAGCTACACATGAACTGGAACCAAATAATGTAGTAGAAACAGATTTTTTTATTAATGAGGGAATTCGGGACCTTTGCCACTTATTGCTTGGCCCAACAAATACATTAAACTCCTATTTAGACTTAGAGAAGGTAAGATATAGAATTATCAAGAGATAATTCCTCTCCTAAACATTTGGAAGAAATTGAGAAAAAATCATATTTTAAAGAACCTATCATAACTTTTTCCTAAATAAGCCATATTTTTTTTTCTTCTTTTTTTTAACATACTTTTCTATTTTTTTTTTAAATAATATAGAAATTATAGACTTAGAAAATTAAATACACATTCTATTAGGATGCTCATGCATCAAACTCTTTCATTATAAAAGTTGCATGGCCTCTTGGTCATGGGTTTCAATATATTACCGTGTTGTTGTAGACGCTTTTCCTCTTGGATCCCAAACTTGATTTTGCTTTTATCCACTTATTTTACTATTATTTCACTACATTATTGTTTCCTGTAAACTTCTAAGACCACACACTTTGTCTTCTTTCTACTTTGTGTAAGATTTCCTACTTCCATCTCTTTTTGCACGTACACAAAACATAATAACTTTCTTTTAATATTGTTTATCAATCCACCATGTAGTAGCTTGCTAGTCTTCCTCTTTATCCTTCACATAACCTATTAACTCCTTTGGAATCCTCAGTTCTTCTACAACCTTTATATATTCTTCACGAATTTTGGGATTTTATAGCCATTCCTCTAAAATATTTAAATCCTCATCATATGTTCCTCTTGCTTCAACATATGCATTCTCTATCAGAAAGTTACTATCTTTCATTTCATATGCTAGGGATTTTCTTGCATCTGTCCTTTTCACTTTTTCCTTTTTGAGACAATTCTACATTTTTATCTTCCTTTAGTGGTTGTCCATATTCATAAACTACATAACCTGTATACACACACAAATCCTTAGTTTCAAAATTATGTGGCTCCTTGGTCTTTGTTGATGCTTCTAGCATCTCTTTGTTGTATTTGTCTAAATCCTCTCAACACTCCGTAATACTTTCATCAAGTCTCTATTCATATTTTCCTTTGTTTTAACCAACAATTTCAACCCTTGTATCACCTTCCTTACATATGGTTTCACAATAGGCAATTTAACTATTTTTTTAAGATTCCAACCACAATTCAAGCTCTCTCTTAGAAATTCCATCAAAACATGAAGTCTCTCCTTAAAATAAGCTATTTATTTGTCCAATTATTCATCACTCATCTTCTTCCTGCTCACTACCTTGACACCTTCTCTCATCTTGCTACTACCTATATGTCATGCAAAAACACACATCCTTTCTTATCCACACAATGTCTTATCTTCTTCAACATCATGTCCTCAAATTTTAGAAGATTAAGCAACTATGAAACAAAAATTGATGGCAGAGTGCTACAACCGAAGCTACACACACAAATAAAAACTAAATGATGTAGCAAAAAAAAAAGTACTCAACAAAATAATATTATATTCACAATTCACATTTTTATCCATGAAGGAATTTGGAACCTTTTCTCATTATTTCTTTTCCCAACAAATACATTTCATTCCTATTTATAATTAGATAAAAAAAGATCTAGAATTCTAAATATATCATTCCTCTCCTAGACTTTTGAGAAACAAACCCTCATAAATTTTACCTAAATAAAATAGATTTTTTTCCTTTTTCTTTTACTCTTTTTATTTTCATCTTCTCTTTTTTTTTTCATATTGTTTCTAGACATTTTATTAAGATCTAAAAATCTATAATTCTATAAAAACTTCTTAGAAAAATACATATTTTATTATGATGCTCCAACATCACTTTTCAAAAAGTTGTTGTGGATATTTTGAAAACTTCATTCACAAATCCGTGGAAGTATACCTAGATGATTTGTCACTATTTAATTGCTTTAAAAACCATGCCATAGGATTGAGGATGACTCTTAGTATATGCAAATATATAAGAATTTTTCTTAAATGTAGAAAACAAATCTATTTTTGGCAAGTTACTTGGAGATATAGTTTCAAAAGGAAGGTATGTTGGTAATACTCATAGAAATTAAAAGTTATTAAAGAACTAGAACCACCCATAAACTCCTCCAAGGTTAAATGTTCTTGGGCCATACAAATATATTATAGAAAATTTGTGAAAAAATATTTCAATCTCACGTGTTGGAGTAGCTACTAAAAAAGAGAAATCATTTCAAAGGACACTAATTTCCTATTGATAATTTGATGAACTCAAGGAAAACATTATAAATAAATTTATCTTAAAGTTCCTCACACTCTTAGGTACATGTGGAAATCATGTATAATCATTGGGGCCATCATAACACAACTATAGAACAAGAAAAAGGGAGAAATTATCCCATGTGGAAAAACTCTATAACCAAGAAGAATTAAAATAATGTAAAAGGAAAATTCCTAGGTATGATTTATGATTTACAAATTTTTGGGAATTATGTACTAGAGAATAAGTTCATTTTTACATAGATCACGTGACATTAAAGTACATTTGAAAAACCAATTTTAACAAAGAAGAATAAGCATATGAGTAATGTCATTTCAAGAATATGATTTTTAAGTCATTTTCAAATAAAAAAAACACATGTGGGATTACACCATTTATGAAGAATAAAAAATGGAAATAAAATAAAACAAACAAATATTTTCCTAATATATGAGGCATTGAGATATTTTAAGGATTTTATAATGTTTTTTTAGTTCCCTATAAGATCAAACCTTTTATATTACTATAAAAAATATGTACATGGATAATTATCACAAGCTATTGGTTTGCCACTTGAGAAACCAAACCATTAGCATAGTTTAATTTTTTTTTATTGCATATCTCATATTCTACTATAATATTTTTCAAATTAAAAAAATAACCAAGAAATAAACTAACCTGAAGATAATAGACATGGTAGTGGTAGTTCCATTATATATTATTTTCTTAAAACATTTGGCTTGCTTGATCATTATTCAGTTGGAGAGTTCACCGGGTTCAGTGATTGTGGCTCACTATCAACATATAAGGAATTAAAGCCAAATTTTGCTAATTTCTTGGCCATAATTGAGACTTTCTTGTTAATCCTATCCACTTTTTCCATTAGTTCAGCTATGAAAATTATCATTGCTTGTTGAGTTCCTTCTCTATCTGTAGGCACTCTACCCTTGAGAGTTTTAATATGCCAATATAGGTTGATAGTTTTCATGTCAAAGGAAAAGTGAGATCTAGAAGAGTTTCCAACATTAGAAATACAATCCTTGGTATCCTGATTAACCTTCCTATCAAGAATGAATCTTCTAACCCATCTAACTTGGTCTACAACATAAAAAATCATTGTCTCGAATACTTGAGGGATGTTATCCTTATATCCGACCATAGAAAATTGAGCCACAATTTGAGCATGGGTCTAACTAATCAAGGGGGTATATATATTAGTGTCAGCAGTGGTGCTACGATGGACTCACTTGCCTCCATGATGACTAGAGGAAAAACAGGGTCTATACATGGCATGAGAAGCACAAAGGGGGAGGAAATGGAGGTGGTACACATAGAGAGGGAGGGTGGAATTGTTATAAATGAGGAGTCTAAGAAAATATATAGTGAATAAATATGAGGTGTACCATGAGAAAGAGATGTAAAGGTAGTAGGCCAATAGGATTAGGAGAATTTGAGAAATCTAAGCTTGCTAAAATCAGGAAAGAGAGACCAAAGTGGTGAAGGGAAAGACCTTTAGGAAAAAATATTAGATGGATATTGAAATAAAAAAACACCCATAATTAACAACCCAAGGATGGGATGAAAAACCATAAAATTACTAACCGAAGAATCATACAAAATGCCAAAACCAAGAAGTTCACTAGTGAATAAATATTCAGAACTGAGATAAAGATGATTTTGAACCTAAAATTCCTTAACCAAGTATGCAAGAAACCATAGGTGATGAGCCTTGTGCTAGTAAATTTCCAGCTGAAAACCATAACTAAGCCTACATGCAACAGAGGCTCCATTGAGAAACTGACATTGACCTCTCCTTTCTTTAAACCAATCCATTCAATAAATGATAACTCTAAAAAATCCCTTGAGAGACCACGAGGAGTGATCATTTATGATACTAGAGGAAATAAGTCTCAGTAAACTCATCTATAACCTTCACCTACCACCTTGTGTCATAATACTTAATCAATTTCCCAACAATTTCTATGATTGTGACAAAGATTCTTCTACAAGGAAAATTCATGATGGATTTTCCTTAGATTCCCACATGAAAAACACAATAATTTTATCATCCTACCATGAACTAACTAGCTTCCCTATCGGGTGTGAGTGTATTATGTTACATGCAAAACTCCATTTCTATATATGTAAAACTTTGTAGTTAAGAGGGACCTATACGAGCTCTCTCTCTCTCTCTCTCTCTCTCTCTCTCTCTCTCTCTCTCTCTAAATATATATATATATATATATATATATATATATATATATATATATATATATATATATATATATATATATATTAAAAGTATTATTAATTGCAAATTTAAGGATAATTTGTGGGATGATAAGGAGTTAGGAAAAGGAAGCTAAGGTTTTTTAAGGAGGTGATCAATCCCAATCTTGATAATGTGAATGATCTTTTTGTCTTGACTAGTGCTAAGAATAAAATGAACATTTCCAAGATAATAACTAATTCTCATGAGCTTCAAAGTGAAATTGGGTGTTGGACTATTCCTAAAACACAATAGGACAAAAGAGTCTATCACCTTTGTGATACTAAGAGGGTTGGAGATGATTTTTTTATCTATTTATCTTGGATTGCCCATCTCTTACTCACATTTGTTCTAATTTTCAAAATATTTGCCACAGTACCAACCTTCTAGACTTGTTAAGTTAGTGAAACTATGGTGATCTAGGAACGATTCTCTCTCTCTCTCTCTCTTTATCATAGAAATAAAATATCAAAGAACCTCAACTAATCTCTTATCTTCTCAAGGTCTCATCATCATCATCATCATCATCATCATCATCATCATCATCATCATCATCATCATCATCATATATATATATATATATATATATATATATATATATATATATATATATATATATTGTTTAAAGTGAGTTTTGAACGCATGAATGGACTGAACGCATTGCAAACCCCCTTGGGGATTTGGATTGTGTAAATTGTACAACTTAAACTTGCAATTCTGCCAAATCTTTGTTGAAAATGAGACAAAATTAAATGAAAAATATACATGAAAACTGACCAATATGTAAAATAGTGAGACAACTTAAATGTTTTAACCATAAAAATTACTTATTTCCAATTGCTTTATATAATATATACATAGTTTTTTTAAAACCATATATAACATATATAAAATTCTAATTGAGATATTTTATTTATGATCCACATTGATTTATTTATTTATTTTTATTATTATTATAATATATATATATATATATATATATATATATATATATATATATATTAAATGCCACATATAAAATTTATATTAAAAATTCAAAGAATTACACATGTCCCTCTTATCACAAAGTTATTGAATACTTTCAACTACTTTTTGTTTTTGAGAAAACATTTTATTATGTTCAACATTAAATTGCCTTTTTCGTAGTTTCTCTCTATATACACATATATATGAAGTTGATATTAAAATATATTAGTTAACATGGATATTCAAATAGCTTATTTAAGTCTTCTATTGATTTTTTTTTTAATTATAAGAATTGTAGGTGAAGGCACGAGCGGGAGGAGTCATCTTTGTCCTAATTTTCCTAGGTTTTAGGAAGATAAACCAATAATGAAGCATAATTTTAGCACTGTGGCAATGCATGGAGGTAGAAATTGCAATGTGGATTCCTCACTTGGTATTTTATTAGGATTCATTGTTTTTCATACAAAGAATTCACAAAGTCAAAGAGCTTCCAGAAAATGATCTTTCTCTAATGATCCTTATAATTCGGCCTCAACTCTAGAAGTTTGAAAGTGTAGAATTATACCACGTTAAAAGGAAGAATAATAAAATAGTGGATTTTTTAGTCAACCAAGGAGAAAATTTAGGACAAGGAATTTTTGTTCAAGATCAGGGGGCCTCAAATATATCATATATCCCATGATATAAAAAAATAATAGTAGTATTTGGATCTCACATCCTTAATTATTCGTATATGGAGATTGCTTAACATTAAAGTGGGGATTGTCAGGTCATTTATTGACCACTCTAATCACAAGTTCTTGAAGCTTAATGTTAGGAATTCCTCACCTAATATGAATGTCATTAGTGGATCCACCATATGGGATCTCAAAGCATTAATATCCAATACTATGAATGAACATTCTTGCGTTCTACAAACTCTGAGAGTGTTAAATTCACTCTAGCTTCATAGCAGAATGGAAGATACATTTATGAAAAATATTGTCAAGTATGGTCAAGAGTAGGAATATGAAATTTAATGTGTGAAGGAGATCATTGGATGGAGAGGTGTTGGAGAGAGAGGTTATAAATGGAGATTGATGGTAATGCATATGTTGTTGAATCACATCAGTATTGGAGTTCTTTGCAGAATGGAGCATCCATCCAGACAAGAATGTGATGAATATGTGAAGGCACAATTGGCCTCAAACATGTCTTATTTATCATCACTCATTTCTAACCAAGAAATGTCCCTAGCCCACCATAATATGGCCTGAAAACTGAGAACTCTCCTACAAGAAGGTGTATTGAATCCTCCAATAAAAGTTACAAACTCAAGACCAAAAACAATGAGGCTCGACCCCAAAACCCTCAATTAGACTAAAAAATATACCAAAGTCCAAAAAACCTCCATAATGCTCAGTTTACTCATTAAAATGGTCACATTCAAATTCATCTAAGCACATGTCTGTGACTACAAGACAATGGTAGCTCTCTAACCCCACAAATATTACCACATAACCCACTACTCCATAATGAAAACAACTAGCTCAATGTGTCAAGGGAGAGGATCGACATAGACCCCTCTAGATGAACCCCTCATACCATTAAAAAGAAACTGAACCCCAATAACCTAGACTAGACAATGATATATAATACTACCAGAATTAACATACAAACCCTACAACTCCCAAATGTTGAGATTGCAACTGGAATGAATAATAATTATGAGATAAAAACAAGCAATAGAACCATTATTCCATACCTTTTTTTGAGCTTGGGAATCTAGAGAAGAATTCGGTTGATGATCCAACATGTATAAAGCCACCAAAAACACTACAAACCCAACAATCCACTGATAAGTAGCCAAGTAGAAACTCCTTATGCCAGGGTCCCAATTGTGCTTCCACTAGGTAGACTTTCCTTCATCACAAGCTCCCTAAGCTCCTTAGTTAGGTCACTGGGAAACCACTCTCAAACTACAAAAGAAAGCTTCTCTCTACAACTTCGCTACTTGCTCAGTCGAGGCAAGATAGAGTTGCTCACCACCATGCACACATGTCAATTTTAGGAACGCAAAACAACAATATTGCCACCATGCATGCTTTGAAACCACAGTAACATGACCCATCGTCCCATCAACTGAATGAATCATCATGCACAATGAAGGAGATAAGTTCACGTGGATATTTAATTAGTTTATTTAAGTATTATATAATAGAAAGTGAAAAATATAATATTTTTTTAAATTTTAATTACTATATGTCATTTTAAAATTGATATAAAATTACTTGACTCACAAGTACATTGAAATATTTTATTTATGGATGAGAGTGAAAGTGAAATATTTTCATGTGACATTTAGTTCAAGCTTAGTTGTAATATCAACAATGAATAGAGTGAGCACATTGAGAGTAGGATTATTGATGTTTTATAATGCTTTTGATTAAAACTAACCAAAAATGTATATTCATTTTTTTTATTATAACCAATATATATATATATATATATATATATATATATATATATATATATAAAACTTGTCAATTTGTGGTTGAGCATAAAAAGAATTACACATTTTCATCATACCAGAATAAATAATACACCTGGCTATTTAACAACTTTTTATTTGTATCTTAACAAAATTAATATTTCTCAAAACTTATAGATATAGAGTTAAGATATATATACTAATATATTTTAAAATTATACATTTTATCAAATATTAAAAAATAATTTTTATTAAAAAAAAATTGTATGATGAAAAAACACATAATCAGGGTCAATAGAAATATTGTCATCATTTGCCATTACTTAGTTATCAAGAAAATTGGTTAATGTGGCCATGAATAATATTAGTGAAGTTAAAAACTTTATTACATCAAATTTAAGTTCAATTTTTAAAATAATAATATGATTAAATTTGAAGAGAAAAGTTATATTTTAATTTGCTAAAATATTTATTTTAAACTAAAATAAGTTATATATATAATTTTAATTGAATAATTAAGAATATATATATATATATATATATATATATATATATATATATATATATATATATATATAATTTTACATAAATTTATATTTTTTTGTTAGGGAGAAAATTTCTTTTTATTCTAAAAAAAAATCTTTCTATATTGGTTAGATCTAAAATTAAAATAGATTTAAATTAGTTTAATTATTAATTATAAAATATTACAATTATAATTATATTTATTATTATGTTTTTAATGTAATTTAATTGAGTCAAAATGTTTAACAATATACATATCATTACAACATCTTATACTAGAAATTACCTCTCTACAAAATTATTAAATTACAAAATATCTTATAAATTTGTATAAAATAGAATTTCAATATCACATTATAACCATATTTTTTTATAATTATTAAATTGGAACTTCAATAAAATTACTTAAATGTTATATAGTAAAATTGAATTCTGAACTGGACATTCAAGTTTACTAACATTTCACCTTAAATAAACAAAAGAGTGTCCTAACTTAAAGTAAACATGCTAATATATGAGTTAATTAAGTATAATTTTTATTATATAAGTTGTAAATAGTTCATTGAGTCCAGAGGTTCATTTTACAAATCAGTATAAATGGATGTGTAAGTTTCCGTCCTTTCCTTTTTAAAATAAAAATAAAAAATAAAATTTATATTCTAAATAGAAAAATAATGTTGATTCTTCTAAAATAAAAATAAAAGCTAAAAATTATGTTCTAAATAGAAAAATAATGTCGACTATAATAAAAAAATGAATATGTTATAAAGTAATTAGAAGTAAAAAAATGTGAGTAAAATGTTTAAAACTTATAATTTGGTTATTGATAAAATATTTTAATACTAATTAATATTGATATATACTTAATAATAAAAACTCATTTTAATTTTCCTCATAAAATGTCTCTACGTACATGTTACGTACAATATTTTAATGTCAATTGGGTATGCATTATATATTATTCAAAAAATATTATAGATATATCCTAAAAAAATTAAGTTTTATGATTAAAACGTTTATTTGGTCCTATATATGCTCTATATAAAATTCAAAAATACAATTTAAATAATGAAAAATAACACATTGTATTTTACACTCTAAAGAAGTTTGCACATGAAGAAATTTGATCCATCTAGGCTCATGTTAGATGTGTACTTAAGATGAATCTATGCTAGTAAGTATGAATCTATGCTAGTGTATGATTGAGTCAAAAGGCTCATTCTACAACCCATTATGAGAGGGATATGTAAGTTTTCCATCCTTCCGTTCTCTTTTAAAAATAAAAATAAAACTTAAAAATTATGTTCTAAATAGAAAAATAATATCAAAAGTAATTAGAAGTAAAATAATGTGAGTAAGATGTTTAAGTTTTATAATTTGGTTATTGATAAAATAATTTAGTACTAATTAATATTGACATATACATAATAATAAAAAAACCATTTTAATTTGCATCATAAAATGTCTCTTTTAAATGTCTGTTCTATGTGCATGTCATGTAAAATATTGTAATGTCTATTGGGTGAAAAAATTAAGTTTTGATTGTTAAAGCATTTAATTAGTCCTATATATACTACATAACATTCAAAAATACAATTTAAACAACGAAAAATAACACATTGTATTTTACATTTTAAAGAACTTTGCACGTGAAGAAATTTAATTTCTCTATATTCATGTTAGATTTTTACTTAAAATAGAACTATGTTAGTGTATGAATTAATTAAATTGTGATTAATTGATACTTTTCAATGTGCAAGTTGTGCAAATCTCATACTAAATCATATCCTTGGATATACTTCTATAATCTCATACTAAATCATATCCTTGGATATACTTCTATTTTAAGAAGGTAAGTTTTACCAATATTAATTGTTATACTAAATATTATAAAAAGAAACATAATGTTCAATCAAAATTAAAAGAGAGTAAGTCTTACTATTGTTTTTAAGTATTATAAAAAAAAAAAGCCATTTTATATGTATATAGTTTAATTAAAATTAAAAAAAAAATATTAATATATATTTTTTGAAATCTCAATATCACATATTTTCTCGCAAATAAATATAAGCAGTGAAGCTCGTGTCACGAAATTTGCAAGTCTAACTGAACACCATCAAAAAAAAAAATATCGATACTAAATGTATAAATCGAATACTATTTAAGAATAAAATATCAATTGAAAAATTTGATCATAGTTTCCATTGTCTTTTGTTTGTCTTGAGTAGCAGGAAAAAAATGCACATGTGGGACTACTAAAGATGAGAATTTCACCATTCACAAATCTAAATAAGCAAAGCAATTACAAAGTCCATGCAAGCTAAGTATGTAAAAAAATATGTAGAGGGGGAGCTAGGAAAGATTGTTATGTATGGTTTGTAAATCCAATTTCTTTATTTGTATCCTCAATTTTTGGAAAATTATGAAGTTCTTCTATCAAGCCCTGAGATTGATTTGAATTAGAATTATTATTATTTTCTGAATTGCAAGAGGATGTTACAACTGACCTAATTGATTTTTTATAAATATTATTAAAATACAATTTAAGTAAATAGATAATACATATATGTATGATTTTTATGATAATATAATTATATTGTATAAAAATGATAATATATATTTTTTTTGGGTTGCAGTTTAAGTATTTGAAATTGGGCTAATTTTCTAAATATATTTTCAGATTAAATTTGCTCTAAATCTATAGAAAATTTATTGGAATAACAGTTTTGAAATATAAACTCTGCAAAATTCTAAAGCTCAATTTTTTTTTCTATAATAGTTATAGAACACTACCCAATTACACAACTTTTTTATTTTTTAATATCTATAATAAAAAAAACCATTTATCAAAAAACAACCTTATATCACAATTTTGAAGTGATTAAAATTGCCCAAAAAAATCCCATCAAGAATAATCGATTCTAAGAGCCCTTTATGCTGTAGACAGTTCACAAAACTTGCACGTCATGTCCAAGCTGTTGTCCAAGCTGTGAGCAGTCCTTAGTGATGACGACATCTGTGGAAGATGTTGAATGTGGCAGACTTTATACTTTATAGCTATTTTTATTTAAAAATTAGTAGAATAATTTAGAAATTTTGGTTAAAGATTTTTAAAAACTTGAGTTATAGTGGTTAAATTTCAGTATTTTGGATGACTTGATTTTTTGATGGTGCTGAATCTATTTCCACTCTATAAAATTCAATTCAAACACTCTAATTACCTGATTTTTTGAATTTTTTTTACCAGACTCAGACAAAAACCTATAATCCAAATTATTCTGTTACGTGAATAAATAACTCCAAAAAATATTAATGAAAAAACAAAGTTTATGTATTTTTCGAAGATCCTGTTCCAAAGATGGGGTGAAAACTTTACACTACTGAGCAGTTTGCCACAGAATTTATGACTTCAATATGCAGACAGTTCTGCATCTCAGAACTCCAAAGAATGACACTGCTTTAACAAATCAAATCACGAGAAAGGCAAATAAAAACTCACTGATCACATGGACTGGCCCACCACTTTCCATACATATTAAATAAGAAGAGAAGATTTATGGGGGCCATGTTGAAGTAAATAATACATGAATGACAGTGCCTGACTGGACAAAAGGAAAATGAATTGGCATTGAGTAGCTGCCTGCATAATAACATCACACTTTTCACTTTTGGAAGCAAATTAATGACAACACTACATTGGTGAGAGCCGACCCCGCAGATTCAGATTATGATTGTGATTGCACAGTGAGACTGCAATTTGTTGAAAGTGATTTCCGACATTGCTATCTTCCGGACTACTGTGTTGTCAATGCTCCTCTGTATATTCTTGTAACTCAACCATCATCTTCAGAGCATTATTTCAAATGGTTAGTTGTAGCATCGATATATTTGTAGACCCAAAAAACGGCTGTAACAAAATTTCAAAAATAGAATGATGAAATATTTAAATAATTTTTTAATAATAAAAATAAATTTAACAACAAAATTTTAAAACTTTAATCTTATAAAAATTTCTATTATTTTCTGAACTAATTAATGAGCTTTTAAGATTAGGCTGAAAAGAACAGACTATGTGCGCATCACGTGACATAGTGAGCTTGCTTACGTAAGCTTAATAATGCTCTCTGAGTTACTACCATGTGACTATTTCTTTTACACATTGGTTGAGAGGCTCTGTAAGTTGGGGGATACATATTTTTTGAGCTATAAGAAATATAAATGTGGGCACTATATGTTATATTTCTTATAAATGTGGGCACTATATGTTTACTGTTAGATTTAAATTTGTTTAAATCTAATCAAGGTGTGTGAATTGAATTACAATTAGGTTACAAGAATGTGAAATAATTTCATAAAAATTTTAATTATGGTTTGATTATAAAATAATTTTTTTATGTTTTATATTGTTTTAAAAATGCTAAATTTAAGATTTTTGTGATTCATAATTTAGAAAAATGTCTTTTGGATTAATCACACTATTAGGATTTGTTTGGTTGACTTTTCGAACAAGGTGAAGATATCGATCAATTCATTAAGATCGATAATATTTTCACCTTGTCCTGAGAATGAACTACATTAGATGGTTCGAATCAAATCCTAATAAGTTACTTTTAATTATTGAAAGTTAATTTTTTGAATTGTGAGGAGATTATTTCTCTTCTTTTTTTTGCTTAAGACAAGAAAATGATCTTGCTTACATTAAAAAGAAAAATAGAATTCCACATAAGAAATTAATTATTTTAGTTTATAACAAATAAATTAAAATTATGATTTAACTCTAATTATTGACTAATCATTTTTATCTTGTTAAATTATTTACTATGATTTTAAAGTATGTTTCCAATCTTAAATTCCAATCTTACAAAACCATTACTTTTTTATGAATAAATGTAACATAAATAAACAAATTCAAATTAAGGCTCTTTTAATGTGATTTTAAAGCAAAACTATTAAAGTTTTATGATTTTTTTTTAATGAATAAATGTAACAGAAATAAACATATTCAAATTAAAACTCATTTACTATGATTTTAAAGCAAAACCATTAAAATTTCATGAATTTTTGGGGTAACTTATAGAGATGAGGGAAAAATTAGTTGTATAATCCTTTGCTATGATAAAATTAAATTAAAATTATGGTTTAGTTTTATTATTGAATAATCATCTTGATTTTAATAGATTATATACTATGATTTTAAAACATGTTTTCGGTCTATCACAACCATTACATTTTTATGAATAAATGTAAATTTGGAAACAAATCAATTCAAATTAAAACTAAATAACTATGCTTCTAAAAACATACTTTACTTTAAGTCTAATGCAACCTTTAACATTTTATACTTAAAAGTGACTTTAGAAATAAATAAATTCAAATTAACTCTCAAGTACAATTTATAGTGCTCCTCATACTTCTCCTCTCCTTCGCTAAAATTTTCTTAACAACTTGGTAGCTTCACTTAGAAACTGAGCATACAAACTCTATTATATTAATCAAACAAATAGAGTTACATATATACATGAGGTACAGTCTCAAGTAGAGAAGCTATCTTAGACGCACAATAATTTGGTTGAGAGAATATCTCAACCTCACTCTAAACTAGGAAATAACCTATAAAATAGGAACAGACTCTATACATAGAGAGAATCACAATGGAAGACAAGTAGGAATTACATATTCCAACACTCCCCCTTAATGATTACTTGTCTCAATATCCGTCTGCAAAATCTACCATTGTCCTGTTTGGTAATTACACTGGTTTTGTTTGGTAATTACACTTTAAATCATGTCCATGTTATTGTTGATGTCCATATAAAGGAACAACCATCTACCGAAATGCATGGGTTCTAACCGCTGCAATCGCCTGTCTACTAGGAATTCCTTCACATACATGGTTCATCCAACCTCTCGATTAACTCCCCATTGATATAAAATTTCACCTTATGGAGTCTAAAACCAATACGGCCCACCCAAGTGTATCCATCCCGCATGACACACTCTTCCGGGGTGTTAAAACTCTCTGACAGATGGAACATATAACAAAGGGGTATGCATGCCTCTCTGGGTCTTACAGCACATACAAACAATAAATGACATGTAGATTTGCTTCTAATTACAAACTATGACTCATACTCATGGTCATGAGTCTATTCCAAGAAACTCACACAAAACAAAGCATACAAACTCTATTATATTAATAAAAAAAATAGAGTTACATATATACATGAGGTACAGTCTCAAGATAGAGAAGCTATTTTAGACGCACAATAATTTGGTTGAGAGAATATCTCAACCTCACACTAAACTAGGAACTAACCTATAGAATAGGAACAGACTCTATACATAGAGAGAATCAAAACTGAAGACAAGTAGGAATTACATATTCCAACAGCTTCATAGTCACGAACAACCTACATACATTATATAAAATTCATTAATATAAATTCTCATCAAAATAAATGAGTCCTTGGCAAAACAAAATTGTCTTGCAAGAAATCTAGCTAGTTGAAAAGATTAAAACTTGTATATTTTGTGTTGTGCTTGACTAGATTGATGTATAGAAATCGATTACACCATTCTTACATTCCATAATGGATTTCCTTAAGACTTTTCATAAAAAATACCATGGGAAAAGCCATGGGTTGTGGAAACCTCTAACAAAAAAAAAAACAACCAATGTTAAATTATAAAAAAAACATTTACATAACATAAAAAGGCATTACACCATCTTCTTTGAGAGCCTCTTGGTTCAATAATTAACTATGTAAAGAATCAAAATTTTCATTATTAATTATGGAAAAACTATTCCTAATATCCTTACTATTTTATAAAAAAAAACAAAAATATTTTGTTACTTGGTGGAAAAATCAATAAAACACACACACACACACACATGTATAACCAAAAAAATGTGTAAAAACTGTCATATATATATATATATATATATATATATATATATATATATATATAAAAGGTTTTAAAAGATTACATAAATTTCATTAATCAGTTGCAAATTTTAAAAATACTAATAAATGATGGTTAAAAAAAGTGAAATATCACTACAAGGAAAAGACCCTCTAGCGGATGTTTTTGAGGAACCCCTTATAAAAATACCCTTGACATCCGTTTCTAGCAGAGGTTACTAGAGGAGGTCAGCGAGCGGAGGATTTTGCGAATGTTTTTCGTCTAGTGCGATTATCATCTTAAACCGCACCAGTACATTCAAAAAGAGAAAGCATCAGTGCACACAAAACATTGGCACACCGGACACCATGCGCTCCATACACACCCGCCTGGTGTGTCTTATTACTGTAGCGCACCAGTTCTTTACAGCTCTTTTGCACCAGTGCGTCATAAAACACCACGTCAAAACAGAAACCGCCTGATGCGCCTATAAAACCCACACATTAGAACCGAGTTAAATTTAAAAAAAAAAAAAAAAAAAATTACAGCCAAAAAACCACATTTTTCACTTTTCTCAGTGCTCTAGAGCTCTCAAGCACTGGTGAAATTTATCGTTGTCTGAGCCGCCCTAACATCGGTGCTCCCATTGCACCTATTGCACACTCTGTTGCTTTACATTTCCCACCAATATCCAGCTTGAATTTTGCAAAAATGTGGGCAAATTTTCATTTGCAAATTCTACAGCCAATATGCCTCCTCGACGGCCAAATCTATAGGCATTTTTCTTGTTTTTCCATAAATAAGTCTTTTAGCAGATTAGAATTTCAAATAACCTTAAAATTAACAATTTAAAAGAAAAAAAAATTTGTCGTGCAGTGCGCTCAAGTCGTTCGACTCCCATTGGTAAGCGGTGTTGCCACTAAATTTACAGGCCGCACTACAACCGGTGCTAACGATATCCGCATCGGTTCCGGGGTGGTACCGAAATGCGCACTATGTTATTTTAATTTTTTTTAAAAAGTGTGGTGCAGTTGTCTACCTAGCCGCACCGTTGAACATGTGGAATAGCAGCAACATGGTGCGTTGATTTAAATATCCGCCTTGAGGTGGACATTTTTGTCAGTGCACCGCGTTCGGCATTTTGACGGGGTCAACGGTGCGGCCTGGTAAAAGACCACAATGTGGACTATGTAATGATGTCAGGAGGTCGGTGCGCTGACACAACTATATAACCCAAACGTAGAGTTTAGTGAGCGCAACGCACTTCTAACACTGTACATAGTCAATGGTGCTCTGCAAATTTTCAGGTGTACCGTCGCCACTGCATTGAATATCATCTCGTGCACCACCGCCGGTGTGCGAAAAAAAAAAGACGCACCAGAACCGGTGCATGATTGTTTTTTGTGGCGCATCGACTGTTTTTTTTTTTCCAAAAAAAATTATATATATATATATTCCTAAATACATGTCTCATTTAATAAAAATATTTTATTTAATATGTCAATAATTTAGAGACGTGAAAGGAGAGAAGAGTGGTAACAACAACAACAGGTAGAGTAGTATGACATGGTTCGCTTGTAGGAGGCACGAGAGAGGGAGACAGATGCGTACCCTCGCCCTATTATAGCATCTACCCAGGGGATCCTAAGGCAGGTAGGCCTCCTCAAGTTCTATGAGGAGGCTACTTTCCTAAAGGGCCATGGTGTGTTTTTGAAACATCTTATCCGTAGGTGGAATTTCCACTGACAGGCTTTCCGGGTTGGTCCTAACCAGTGGTACATGCCCACTGAGGAGGAAATATATTTCATTACAGGGTTATCGAGGAGAGGGGTGGATTTTCCCTCGTTCCCAGAGGTTCCAATTGCTTATGCAGCAGGGATTTAGTTGGTGTACTCCCAGAGATACAGTAGCACAGATATACTGTCTCCTTCAGATTTTTAGGTCTCCGGAGGTCAATTACATATTAGTGCATTTGGTAGTGAGGAGGTGAGGTGCCTCTCACTTCTGATTTCGACCATTTCACACAACACCAATGATGAGCAACACATTAGTTGCTCACTTCTATATTATGTTGATTATTTAGTACAGGAGCCACGACCTGTCAGGTGGTCTGTCATTTTTTTGCGGCAATTCTGTACAGCCTTAGATAGATGTCGTGCTCATGCACAAGGGAGGGTCAACTTCACTTTTGCTTCAAAGCTTTTTTGTTTATTTTTTGAGAGGTTTCTAGAGACGAGACCTACTTTTGTTCGGCAGCCTCGTAGGCCGGTGTTCGAGGCACAGATGAACATGTGGGGGTAGATGATGCCCAAGAGGGGCGAGACTGTGTTTCCAGCAAGTATATCGCATGATGCACTAGAGTTGCTAGCCAATGTTGATGAGAAACATCCCTTCATTATGGTCCCCTGTTGTAATGATGGATTGGATTGGCAAGGGTGTGTCAACATCCTCTTCACAGATGATGAGCTGTCGGATGATGGAGGTAATATTACTATTTTATTTAAGTTTATTCTAACATGTTCTTTAAATTTCTTTTATTAAATTGTGTAATGAAATTGTCCAATTATTGTTGTGTACTTGTATATATTTTGCAGACATTGGGTATTTTGATGGCGAGGACATGCCGGCACCACCACATGATCTAGGTGTAGATCCTGATGATGATCAAGGCATGCTAGATGCCAAGGATCATCAGGAGGCTGGTGCAAAGAGACCTGCTCTTGCTGGTGCACCAGTACCACCTTTTTCTAGGAGTGGTTGGCTTGATAGTAGATACAGGATGGAGTTGGGCAACCAACTCACTGCATTGATTATTGAGGCGGGCATCAGGCCTGCTAATATGAGAGACACACAAGCCGATGGTAGGCTATTACATAAGTGGAGAGGCATGTCGCGTGACATGTACATCCTGATGCAGCATGTCGTAAGAGCTACGACCTTAGTTACGCTGCTGAGGAGGACCGTTGCACGTTATAGGCGTGGTCGAGATGCAACACGTGATCGACAGTCCACGAGCAGTGACTCATCATATGATGATCGTTCACCTCGTGCCACGCCAGATGAGCAGCCTCCACTAACATCTAGTAGCAGTCATCATGGAGAGCATGCTGGACCATTGGCCATGTCTAGTCAGTAGCCTACAACATCCAACAGTACTTATGATCATGAGCAGGCTGGACCATCGACCGTCGAGGCTGCACCATTGACTGAGCAGGCCTCGACTAGTGCTGCTATTGATGTTGTACCACCAGCTGATCCATGAAATTTATATTACAGTTGTATATTTTTGACATTATTCAGTTATATATATATATATATATATATATATATATATATATATATATATATATATGGTCTTATGTTCATGTTGCAGTTGTACTTAATTTACCTATTGGTGATCATCATGATGTGTATATTGTTAGGTCATGTTAGATATGTTCATTTAATGTACATCTTGCAGATATATGTGTATGTGATCGCATGAGTTATTTGACATGAGATGTATATTTTATTTTTTTATTGTGATGATGTTATACAATGATAATTGTGTTTTGTTAGATGATCATGAACACGATGACATTAGCGAATTTGAATGTCTTTTTTAGTCGAATATGATGTTTGCACGATGGTTATCATGATCATGATGTTTATTAATTAATTTAATATTAAATGACCATGATATTTATTAAATATTATGTCGTGATTGTAATTGAAATTTAATTTTAATTGTATGTAAAATTGTAAACTTGTATTTGTATTTGTAATTGTAATTTAAACTGTAATTGTATGTAAAATATTTGTAAAATTTTAATTGTAATTGAATATATGACAAATTGTAAAATTGTAATTCTAATTCTAATTGTATGTAAAATTCTAAAATTGTAATTGTATTTGTAATTGTAATTGCATGTAAAATATTTGTAAATTTGTAATTCTAATTCTATGTAAAATATTTGTAAATTTTAATTGTATTACTATGAAATGATTGTAATCGTAATTTTAATTGTAATTGTATGTAAAATATTTGTAAAATTTTAATTGTATTAATGTGAAAATTTTAATTGTATTAATGTGAAATGATTTTATTAAAATTTGTAAATTTGTAAATTTGTAAAATTGTAAATAATTGTAAAATAATAAATCTAGAATAATATGAATTTTTGTAACATAATAAAGTTTAGAAAATAATGGAAATAAATTCATGTACTTTAGAATTATCATTATTTTATTATGATCTTACATACAAAAGAAAATAACTTTATACAATACGCCATTTTTATTGAGATCAACATAATTGCAAATTATCAAGTGAAATATTGATTTTAACATTAATTCAAAATACAGATTATAATGTTTCAAAAAAAAGAGTCTTATAAGGTATAACTTAATTAAGTCCTCTTCTTTATAAAAACCCATTTTAAAAAGTATAAATATTGATGAATTAATAACACATGTACCATTTCACACGTACTAATTCCATTGAATAGATTTTAGAAGAATTCAAGTATATTACCATTGCATTGCCTCCTATGGATTTTATTTCCATGAACAAATTTTAGAAGAAATTGAGTGTCAAGAATGCAATAAAAAAAAAAAACACATTTTTTGACTATTTTGCATTTTATTAAAATGTTTTTAAGATTTTTTGTGGGGTTTATGGGTTCATGGGACAGTAGATAGTACCGACCCTGTCGTATTGGTATTTCAGTTGAATTTTGCATAACAACGATATGACCGAATCTTGTAGCTATGCATTTAACAAAGAACCCATATATTTTGAGAATATGATTGAAGACTGTTCTCATATACTTGAGCACTATTCCATTTCTTCACCATATTAGCACAAAATAGAAAGAATAATTTCTTTCACCATAATAACACACAAATTTCAAAGAAGAAAACACTCCATTCTATGTTTCGAGGCATTTTACGCAAATGATAGGAATTTCTATGGAGTTTTATCCATATTCTGCAATTTAATTAGGGTTGGAGGGAGCTTACAATCCTGTATGTGTTAGTAACTACACCCTTCGAGAGAACCAAAGAAAATTCAGGCAGATTCCTCAGTGAAGTAGACTGGCCATAATCAATTCCTTCGATACCTCAATAGAAGAAATATATATGCATGTCAGAGACTCCTATTGGCACCTTTTCTCATTGCACATTGTGGAAAGGTTCAAGTTTCTTTTTATGAAATAAGAAGAGGTGTAGTTTTGAAAATAAATGGGCCAAATATTTTCACAACAAAATGTACATTTCCAACATGTCTAAAAACTAAAATATATCCAACTTCAATAAACTGCTTCGAAACAAAAATTTCCCAACCATTTCTGAAAACTGCCCACATCTTAGCATAGCATAGGTTCACATGCCATAATTGCCCACTTGGGCCTTGTATTATTGCATCTTCACACGCCCCACATTGCATTCTCTCCACATAATCAGTGGGGACCTCCTAAAATAAACAAAATGCATTGGAAGAATAGTTATTTCCATCAAGAATTTATCCAATTCTAATTCTAATTCTCATTCTCAAGAATAAACAAAATTCTAATTCTAATTGCATATTTCCATCAATAATAAATAAAATTTTAATTCTCAATTTGTATAGTTGGAATTCACTAAATTCTGGTGTACACACCTAAAAGTAATTTCGTAGCCTTAACCCCAAATCGGTGCTAATGTATAGAGAACCGCACCGGTGTGTTTTAGTTACTGTGCACCGATGTCGTGTTATCAATGGATGCACTGGTGCAGTTCTAGTAAGTGACGCACCTGTGACGAATAACCGCAAATAAAAAAATCGCAACTCTATTTTCTTTAAGTGAAAAAAAATGGTAAATTGAAAAATGGGTGGAAAAAATATTTTCAAATATCTAATTTCATAAAACAATTCTTTAAATACTAAACACTTTTCGTTATTTCACTATTTTTGCAAAACAATTCTGCCAGAGATTTGCAGGAGACATATCTGGAGCAAGAGAGCACGAGAGCACTGTGGAGCAGCGAAATAAATTCGAACAGAAGTATTTAGACAATCAGAAATCCAAAACTCTGGTGATTCAAACCCTGTAGCATAGAATTTCAAATGATCTCGTGATTAAATTTCTATTATTTTTTTTACATTTTCTACAGTTTTTTTACGAAGTAAGAAAAAAAATTCAAATTGTTTTTCATTTTCAGAAACAAAAAATAAAAATTCCATTTATTCTCTGCCCTTTCTTCTCCTTGTTTCTGCCCTTTCTTCTCCTTGTTTCTGTGATTTCAGAATTAGGGCTTTTCATTTTATATTGACATCCAACCCATGGGACGACTTGCATAGTCTGATCCCAATCCATATCGGCCCTTGCGTGAATTTTTGAAAAAAAATAGATTTTTTTATCGGTGCACCATGAGTAAGCTAGAGCACTGGTGCGCTGTATTATCCCAGCACACCGTGCAAGAACTATGTAATAAAAAAATTAAAAACATTTTTTTTAACCAGTGCGCCATATCTAAAATAGGGCACCGGTGCGCTAGGTTACGAAGGGTGCACCGATAACATGCTATTTCACTATGGCGCACCGCGAATGTGCTGTTTCACAAAAATATGTTTTATTGTGTTAATCGATGCACCATGTAACATATAACGCACCACACCGGGTCTCCTAATTGACAGAGAGCACTGTATGGTGGTCTCTTGTCTGCGCAAGGCGTTTATGCTACAAAAACTAACACTGGACGATTTTATTATTTTCTCTGTGTTAATCGGTGCGGTGGTTAACATGTAATGTATCAGTGCTCCTTGTTGACATAGAGCACCACTCGGTCTATTATACTATTTGTGCGGTGCGTTTATAAGACCCCCACGCACCGACGTCAGTGCGTACATCATTAAAGACGCACAGGTTTATTGAGATTTATTTTTTACCTCAAAAGTTGACAATTTATTTATAAATATATTAATGAATGATATGGTATAGGTTTTAGATTGATAAATAAATGATTGACAAGAGATCAAGTAACAAAAATACTGATAAAACATCAAGAAAAGAAGAAAAGGCAAGTTCTTTGTAAATTTTTTACAAAAAATATTATTTTTGAACTATATGTAAGTTTAACTAATATGTATTGTTTATTGTGTATCATGCAGAGCGACAAAATGATGAAGCTTGATAAGATTATTTCTGATCTAGGACCAGAAGAGCGTAAAAGCTTGATGGAAAAATTGCAAAAGGATGATTCAAGTGAATGAAAAAATACTATTGATCCAATATGAGTTTTTTTTTTTAATTTTCATTAATAATATAGTTAAAATTATTAGATAGCATGTGTCAAACAATCTATTAATTCACATCTAGTTAATGTTATACAGGGACCCACAACTCAAAAAATGAATGTTGTTCTAAGAAAAGAAAAAAAATAGAACATGCAAATGAAAATGAATTGCTCCTTAGCTCATCTGGAGTGGTGTTAGAGGTTAACGAAAGGGGGGAAAGCTTTTACAAAAGTTTGAGGGATCTAGTGGAATGAATTTATAGATGTTTTATCCACTTATAATACAAAAATCAATCCAATTATTCCAAGAACCAAATTTTATCTAAACTACAGGAAGAGTTTCCAGAGAATTGGTCAATGAGACATGTCAGACTTTTAATAGCAAAAGCGTACAACAACAAAAAAGAAGGAATGAAAAAGTAATATTTCTTTAAATGTTTTTCTAGAATGATTTATAAATATCACTTTTGTTTTATTTACTTTTCATATATCGATATAAAAAATAAATATTTTATTGTCATGTTACATTTTCAAGAAGATTATGAAAATCTCAAAAGATGATTGAGCTAATATCAGAAATATGCCAGTAGGAATGTTCAAAAAGGTGTACAAGGAAATGGTCAAAGAAATGAACAAAATTGCATCGCAGGAGGAGCCATCTCAACAACAACGTGCTTCAAATGTAATATGTAATCATTGAATTTTTCGATCATTAGGTACAATAAATAAACAATTTAGCATTAAATATTAATTTTCAAGTATTTTCTTGCAGAAAAGAAAAGAAAATGGAAGCCACTCAGCACATAAAACAGGACGACAAGGAAGAAAAGGGTTGATGTCTAAGTTTGTGAGTAATTGTTACTTCCTTATAACAATTTAACTAGATTTTTTTTATTTTGTTTAAGTTGTTTTACAAAAATCATCATTGAATGTCTACAAACAGGTGCTAACATACAAAGAAGAACCATCCGAAAAATGGATTGAAATTGGGTTAAATATGGGTTGTGAGTATATGTTGGCATATTAGAAATTAATTATGGAATTTGTAAGCATCTATCGATCTTGTTTTACTTACCTCCATCTATAATTAATAGAACAAAAAAATCTTTTATATATTAAATATATGATTTGTTATCGGGCATAAAACTTGCAGGAAACAAAGTATGGAACTACACCAACACATGAAGTTTTGAAAGATGGCATGGTACATGGTTTTGAAAGAATGTGTATAGTTTATGTGTCAATTGTTGCTATGGTGCGTCGTTTCTTTTAGATTTAAATTGATGTAATATATTATTTAATATTTCAATTTTCATTATTCTCACCAATGTATATACACTCATTACAATTTATTTTTATGTTTTTAGATGGAAGGTGAAAAAGAAGAAGAAGACAATCAACATCGTGAAAAAAACATTCCTGAAAATAACCCAAGTCATGGAAGTAGCTCTAGTAGTGACAACAGTTCAAGTGAATAATGATGATCACTATGTTTGGATATCAAATAAAGGTGTTGTATTTTTTGAAATACTTGTCTGTGAAATCAGACGTTTTGTTTAATGTAATGGACGTAATGTCCCCATTGAGAGACAAAAGGATACCAATAACTGTCCCATTTTGTATGACAAATATTGTCTTATATATATATATATATATATATATATATATATATATATATATATGTTTTAATGTATTCTATTGTGTTTTCCATTGTCATTCTCAAATGCGCTAATAAAAATTTAATTTATATGAATATTCTTATAAGATATATATGTGTCAACTTTTGATGAATAATGAATTTTAAAAAATCACAATAATTATGATATGATATAACAAATTAATCCAAACATCACATTCAAATGCATTAATAAAAATTTAATTAATATGAATATCGTCATAAGATGTGTCAACTTTTGATGAATAATGAATTTAGAAAATCATAATATTTTCACTGTCATAGGTCGATGTTTCTAAAAAATACAAAATGAACATCGGTGCATGTCAGTTATTGTACATTGGTGCGTTTGTATGTTGCAGCACACCGGTGTGTTTCTACGACCTATGGGCACTGCACAAATACCAAAGCCAATTAAAAATCTCGGTGCGTTTGTGCGATACTACACACCGTTGCTTTTATGTGAGACTATGCACTGGTGCATTTGTACGATGTATGGGCACCACACAAATACCAATACCAATTATAAATATCAGTGTGTTTATCTGATATGGCACACAGGTGTGTTTCTATAAGTCTATGTACCGGTGCGTTGATATGACCTATGGGCACCATACAAATCCTAAGACCAATTAGAAAGGCCCCGTGCGTTGTATCACCAACACTGCGCCCGGTGCAGTTTTATACCTTAACGGCCAGATGCAGGAACCTTCGACCGCCCCAGGGCCACCGACTAGATGACATGCGCCAGTGCATTGAAACCTTAGTAGCGCACCGATGAAAAAAACATCTGTAATAACCCTTGGCCACCCAATTTTTTTAGTTTTGTTGAATTTCCTTTAAAATCTCCACCAAAACCTCCATAACCATAAACGAATGTTGTAGCAAATGTTTTTTTGACAATTTTGGCCAATTTTATAACACTTAAAACCTCCTTTATAACCTCCGCTAGAGGATCTTTTCCTTGTAGTGTATTGTAAATACTCATCAAATTTAACCACTGCCTCCATTCCCTTCCAGAATCCCTTGGCTTCACTAAATTATAATGAATTTTTTTATTAGTAAAAGTTATGCACCATGTAATAAGTAAATCATTGTTTCTTTCTTTTTCTATCTTATTCATTGAATAATATTATTTTCATGGAATGGATAATATATAAAGAAAGTAAAACAATCATTAACTTATTTCACAGTGCTTAATATTTCCTTTGAAAACATGCAGAGTCCCATTGCCATAACAACCATAGTCTGCAATCTCCAAGTCTCCGAGGAAGTTGAATGGTTGTTTTTCCTTTTAAAATTGAAGTGTGATGCTAAGGGAAAAATTATAAATCTCTGTCGATTGTCTAATAAGAACAAAGAGTACGTTGGAGTCGCAGCAGGCAAGGAAGCGAACCATGAAGATCTCGCTCAATCCAATATGGTTGCTTGCCACTCAACTGTAAGAAGATTTTTGGGAGTAGCCCAATATATGAGGAATTTTATTGCTAATTTCTCTTTTATCGGAGCTCCATTACATGCATTGACAAGTGTGAAGTAGGTCTTCCATTGGGGAGGTAAACAACAAAAGGCATTTGATGCATTTAAAGAAAATATCAGTTCAACCCCAGTACTTGCACTTCCAGACTTGAGATATGCATTTGAGATTTAGACTGATGCTAGTGATTACTCCATTAGTGTGGTCCTCATGCAACATGGTAATCCTACCTATTTTCATTCGGAAACTTTTAATAGTGCAGTGATTAACTATCCTACATATGATAAGGACTTGTATGCATTGGTGAAAAGTGTGAAAAAGTGGAAACATTACTTGATGGGTAAGGAAACAATCATTCACACTAATCATCAACCATTGCAATACTTGCAATCTCAAACAATGTTGCAACAATCAAGGCACTTCCGATGGATGGGTTTTCTTCAACAATCCCACTTGGTGATAAGGTATAAGAAAGGTATCTACAATAAATTTGTTGCATGCTTTCTAGGCCTATTGTCAGTGCTACTACTATTCTTAAGCATAATTCTATTTTGCATGAGATCCATGTTGAACAATATGATTTAGATAGTGATTTTCAAGATGTATATGCAACTTTAAGTCAAGGGAACCAAGTATAGGAATTGGATTATCACATGCATGATAAATTTTTGTACCCTCTTGGTAAGCTTTGTACTCCATAGGGAGAAAGAGTTAACATTATAAGAGAGGCACATAATTCTTTTATTGTTGGTCATTTCGGTGTATGTAAGACAGTGGCACATCTATATAGGTATTGTTATTGGCCTCGTATGCTTGAAAGTGTGTCACATTTTATTAGAGGCGGTTTATTATGTGTTCTTAGTAAGCCTAGCAATAGAAAGTTAGGATTGTACACTCCACTTCATGTACCTTCTCATCCATGAGAGAGTGTTTCTATGGACTTTGTTGGATTTCTTTCTATGTCAAAGAGGATTCATGATTATCTTTTTGTAGTTGTGGACGTGTTCAACAAAATGTGTATTTTGATGCCATGTAAAAAGAAAATTACAGCTGAAAAAACTACTCAATTATACTTTTAGAATGTATGGGTGCATTTTGGATTGCCCACATCCATTGTTAATGATCACGATTCCCGCTTTGTTGGGAAATTTTGGTCAAGCATGTGGGGATTCATGGACACCAAATTGAAAAAGAGTATTTCATTTCATCAGAAAATAGATGGTCGAACAGAGGTGGTGAACAAGACAGTGATACATATTCTTCGTGGTTATTGCAACAAGCATCCTAAGTTGTGGGATGAAAACTTGCACTACATTCAACAATATTAGAACCGGGCAAAGCACTCTTCAACTTAAGCATCACCATTTGAGGCATGTTTGGGATACTTTCCTAAATATCCTTTGGATGTCATTTTTGGAAAGGATGTTGCTATTGATGATCATAGTGACATAGATAAAGCTAAAAGGTTCATTGAGCAAATCCAATTGGCGCATCAAGTAGTCCAAGAACAACTAGAAAAGAGATAAATCAATTACAAGACAAGGCATGATAAGCATCATGTAGATCACAAATTTCAAGTAGGTGATGAAGTTTGGTTTCCAATTAGCAAAGAAAGGCTTCCAGGAGAAGGTAAAAAACTGAAACCAATTCGATATGGTCCATTTATAATTTTAGAAAAGATTGGTGATAATGCCTTCAAGTTGGATTTGCCTTCATATATGAAAATTTATGTTGTTGTTAATATTGAGGACTAAAGGTTGTATGAGCCGCATTTGATTGAAGATCAAGGATAAAATGTTTAGATTCCTTCCATTGAGGATTTTTCGTGTGAATACCTTGATGAACTATAGCAAGACACAATTCTTGACAGAAGAACAAGGCCTTCAAAAATAGGGAATGTGGAGTACCTTCGTGTGGGGATCAAAGGCACAAATAAAAGCAAGACCAAATGGATCGAGATTGGAAAGGTGAGGGAAACTATATACTCATCTGCTGAACATCTGAAAGTGATCTTTTGGGGTCCAAAATATTCTACTGGGGAGGAGTGATCAAGTGCTCAAAATTATGCTAAAAAATGAAATTTTTTACAATGGCATTAAACCTGAATGATCACGTAGATCTCGTCGTTCTGAATTCGGAAAAACTTGTTCCCCGAAAAATCGACACCGTATGCTCCTAGAAACGTGTTTTGTCTGTTTTTTCAAACACAAAATTTGTTTTTTTTTTAATGCAAGACAATCCAGTCCGTAGTCTGTATGGCTGACTGGGCATGCCCAATGCGTAGGTTGACTAGTCAAAGGCATTTCCTCCTACGAATCAGGTAGTGCCAAGTGGCACGATTTCAATGGTTTGATGTGGCATGATTTGATTGCGTTAAGGGTGGCCAATAGCAGGTTTCCACGTGGCCCAGCCATGGGTCACCACATGGAAACCTGGGGGCCACCAAAACTATGGTCAAGGTCCGAGCAGTGCAAGTGGGAATCGAGCCCACGACCTCGCAGTTCACAATGCAGAGCGTTACCACCATGCCAAGCCATTGGTTCTTAACCATATGGTTTGAAATGTTGATTTAAATTTTAAATTTTCGCTGATTGGGGGTAGAGGGGGCCAACCCCCACATTAAATATTATGACATGACTGTGCCAACAAAACCGTCGTTGCCCTGAACATAACTCGTTTGTGTTAACCTCCCACATGTGAATGGGTTTGCAGTTTTGTATGACCATGACAAAGGTAAAAGGGAGCTAGCGCCCACACCATATGACCCATGCACCGTGACCAAAGTTTTCAGACATAATACATCATTGGGAAAATTAAGGTTTCGACAATTTCGCCTGGAATTTCGGGAAATTGTTGCCGAGTTATTCGAATTAAGGGTGAAATTGTAGGATTGGTCCGTATTTTGGGAAAATTATGGAGCCGTAATAGGAAAACTAGGGAGGCTCATAACTTCTCCAGTTTTTAACCAATTTCGAATAAAAAGAGGCTAGATAGGAATTTTGGGCATTCTAGAGCTGATGGAATAGGTTTTGAGTCATTTGAGCACTGCAAATTTATGTAATCACTATTTTTTAGCATAATGAAAGATGTTCAAGCGATTGGAAGAAGGACCAAGGAGACATAGCCTAGGAGGGGTGAACTCCTTTGCCATCTGTTGTTTTGTTGTTATTATTATGGACCTGCATTTGTTTGTTGTTTCCGTATATTTTAGAGTTTATTTACATGCTTTATGTGTTTAAAATTTAACATAAAATATCTCAAAAACTCATTTTAAACACTTGTAATTTGCAAACCCTCAAGAAAAATTTGATTAAGATCTCATACAAATTTCCTATCCTCCTGATCGAAGCTGGCCTCTCCCCTATTGAAACCAGAGCTATGTTAAGTATTTAATGTATATGAGGAAACTTTACAACGTGGAATCTAAGAGGCTTCCTAAAATTGCTTCTAACTTTAGTCAAAAACCCCACCTTCGCCTCAAACGTGGGTGGCATAAAAATGCCCAGTCTTGGCTCAACCATTGGGGGATAAATGAGGAGATCATCATGGGAAGCAAAGATAGTGTTAAAGATACAATCACCTCCAAATTTAAGTATAAGCTATGGGATGATAAGGAGTTGGAGGGTAAAATGAAGCTAAGATATTATAAGTAGGTGATCAACCCCACCCTTCAAAACCATAATTATCTTTTTGTTTTGATCAGGTTGAAAAAAAATATGAAGATCGCTAAGATTAGAACTAATTCTCATGAGCTTCGAAGTGAATCCAGGTGGTGGTCTATTCCCAACACTCCCTGGGATGATAGAATTTGTCAGATTTACGATACTAAGAGGGTGGAGGATGAAAATCACTTTCTTTTAGATTGTCTGACCCTTACTCACATTCATTCTCATTTCCCTAATATTTTTCATACTTCCAATCTTCATGACTTGTTAAGTTAGTCTCACTTAGTGATCTTGGTGCACTTCTTTCCCTTCTTTTGTAACATAGAAATAAGATTCTAAAAAATTACAATTCTTCTTCTTCTTTTTCTTCTTCTTAAAATCTGATAAACCGCATTGGTCTTAGTAGACATTAACTGTCATCATAATAAAATAAAATAAAATAAAATCTTAAAAAAATATTAAAAAAAATATATATTTTAAGAAAATGAATCAAAATGTTCTTTATTTGTTAATTTATTTTAATTTTATAATTTAATAGATATTTATCATATAAATAAATTTATAACAAAAAATTATAATATTTTTAAAAAATCAAATTCTACAGGAATAAATGTTTTTTTAATTTTAATTTTAAATAAGGATATTTTATTTTTTTGAATTATTTAAAATGACAAACAAATTATAGCCAAACATATATGTATATTAATTTGGAGATTTATTATGTTTGATGGAGATATGAGGATTTCATCAATTACAGGTTATGATGGATTTGAAATTTTTTATAAATTTTTAATGTTATATACATAGCATATATACTTTACTTTTTTGAATTTTAACCTATATATGGTTTGGAAGAACTTTTTTTTTAACAATTAAATTATTATTTATCTTTAAACATAATGTATCTAATAAGAATGAAGTCTCACACATATATTTTCCATTCTATTTTAAATCTAACACTTCATTAATTTAATATTACACTACAACATGTCCCATAGTGTGTTATAAAGCACCTATCACCCTCATAAATAAAAATAATAATAACTATATTATATACCATGTAAATTTTATATCTATTTTAATATTAAATTATTAAATTTGATAAAATTAAAATCCAAAAGTCTTATATAAAAGGAGTTGTTCTAGCACCTCAATTTTTTTGCTGGAATTAGATAATTTTGTTTTCAAAAAATCAGGTAATTGGAGTGTTTGAATTGCATTTTTGATGGTGGAAATGGATTCAACGCCATCAAAAGAAATTTCTAAATTATTCTGTAAATTTTTTTTACCACAACTATATAAAATATATTAAAATTAATACAAATTCTACATACCATACCATACCACATTGTTTGTATAAAATTTTTGTATTTATATATAGAATTTTGTATCAATTCCAACTCGATTGATATTGAGTTTTTGAGTCTAAAAAAGTTATCAAATCCAAACCCAAATCCAAGAGTCTTACATCAATTTTAATCTAGATTCTGTATAAAACCTTCGATCCCACACTAACTTCAAATTCTATATAAAACCTTTGATCCTCAAGATAAAAAAAACCTGAACCAATAAACTTTAGGTAAGACAATATCTGACATGCGTCAGATAGTGAGTGTGAGTAAAACTAAAAACTCTCAAATTCTATATAAAACCTTTGATCCTACAATAACTTCAAGATAAAAAAGTGAACGTATAACCTTTGGCTCAGACCATAACTGACATGCGTCAGATAGTGAGTCTGAGTAAAACTAAAAACTCGGCCGATTAGGTCACCAGTGTCGGATTAGACAAAAACAGATGTCGGGCTTTCCCATATCACCCGACTCAAACACGGTTGTTATTATGGTTGGTTTCGACAAATTTTTGTATGACAGGTTTTCTTTTAAAATTGTTTCTCACATGACTTTTAATCTTTATTTTTACTTATTATTTAAATATAATGTATTATATATAAGAAGAGATTACAATCAAGAGAGGCAAGAAACCGCAATCAGAAATGATAAATAATCGACTGAGATAAATAATCAATCTCGGTTCCAAAGGGTGAACATGAAACAGACAAAAGAATAGTGAAGCTTGATTAGGAAACAAAAGAAGAGAGAAACGAGGTTCTTCCCAGAGTGGTAGCATCCTCCGTGTGAGATTTTTTCCTTTTATTTTTGTTGACTTTTACACATCAAGCTTGGTGCTGATGGCTTGGGACCACTTGAAGATAGTGAATTGAGTAAAACTAAAAACACGACTGAAAAGAAGAGAGAAACTAGGTTCTACCCACAGTGGGCAGCATCCCCTTGTAAGATTTTTTCCCTTCCTTTTTGTTGGCTTTTACCCATCCAACTTGTGCGGATGTGCTGGAACCACTTGAAGATAGTGAATCTGAGTAAAACTAAAAACTCGGTCAGCTTTCCCATATAAACACGGTTGTTATTATGGTTGGTTTTATATGTCAAGACATTTGACTACTTTTTTTTTAATTGTTCTTCACATGATGTTCAATTTTTATTTTTACTCGTCATTTAAATATCATGTATTATATATTCTTTGGTTATTTTTTTTGTTACAAGTATAAAAACAATTTTTTAGTAATATAAGTTTTGTGTTTTGTCTTCATAAATTTTTTAATTATGGCTTGATCATAAAGTATATCTATTCTTTATATTATTTAAAAAATATCAAATAGGTTATTTTTAATCATATTATTTAAAAAATATCAAATAGGTTATTTTTAATCATAGAAAGTTAATTTGTTTTGAATTGTGAGGAATTCACTTCTCTTTTTCTTTTCTTTAAGCCAAGAAAATTATCTTACCTACAGTAAGAGGAGACAAATAGAATTCCACATTAAAAACTAATTATTTTAGTTAATTAAATAATAATAATAAATAAATTGAAAATCATCTTTATCTTATTAAATTATTTACTATGATTTTAGAGTATATTTTGCAACTTTTTTTTTTTTTTTTTTAATGAAGAAATGTAACAGAAATAAACAAATTCAAATTAAAACTCATTTACTATTCAAATTCAAATTAAAACCATTAAAATTTTATGATCTGTTTTGGGATAAGTTATGAGATGCAAAGAAAAGATTCATTGTATAATCCTCTGGTATGAAACTAGAACTCCATTCTCTCCAACTGATTGTGAGTAAAGATCTCCAAACCCCCGATCAAGGTGTACACCTGTCTGACAGTAGTCCATAAGTGTTGATAGTTGGCGGTTGTTCGTCCTCCAAACAATCACAGTTCATAATGGCACATTGGTATCCCAACTCATGGCAGTATGTGAAAGATCGCCCTTTAATGATTTTGCAGGATCGACAGCCTATGCTGTCAGACCGCTGACGGAATGTTTCTGATATGGTAAGTGGGTTTCCTCCCTTCTTTCATTCGTTCTCGCATCGCTCCTTGCATGCAAGCGTTTGGAGGCAGCGAAGGAAGCATGGCATCATTCAATCTGTCAGCTACTCAACCTGGTGGGGGTATGTATATGGTTTTCTTCTTGCTCTCACGGTTGTCGTTGCTATGGTTTCGTGCTGCTTGGTGTATAATGTGGCGGATTTGTTTTTCTTCATGGTGTTTAGTTCTGTTACTCCTAAATTGAAGCCGGTTAAACCATGCTTCCGTGACCCCTGCAACTCGTTAGTCAAACCTACTTTTTGTATTGCAATTCCTGTTAGTTCTGGGACCAGCGTCAGGTTAATCCCGTCAGGCACTTTGCAGGTGGTGGGGTGGCATTCTGTGGGCAGGGTATGGAGCTCTTGGTTTCGGGAAATAGGCATGGTTACCTACAGTGGTATCTGTTGGGTTGGTCAATGTAGTGGGTGTAAATTTCATGCCCAATAGGAAAATTTGAGTCGTTTCTGCTTTCAGTCTCTCCTGTATCTTCTGTATTGGGGTTCTATTAGGGCGAAGTCCCAAATGTGTCCCGCTCCTTCTAAGGGCCCAGTTATCACCCCTATTCCTGCTCACTCCGCGAGCTCGACCACAAATCCCTGTGTGCGATCATTTCTGCTACAGTCCCTCCAGGTTATCGCTCAGAAGTTTTGTCTTTGGATTTGGGTAACAGGGTCAACGGTCTTTTGTGCTTCGGGTAGTCAAACTGCCCTTATGTACTGCTATAGTATTCGAGTCCTATGGATAGTAGTTCCCTTCTTGTTGCGTAGACGCACCATCGATGCTCATGGGGTAAGTTTCGGATGGTCCTATGATGTTTTTCACTCCCTTATTGTTTTTTGCTGCCTGTTTGTGTTGATGTTTAGGCTTCTATCCAATATGGGGAAGCGTCGGTCTAATTCTCAGCTTGCAAAAGGGAAAAAACAGGCCCAGTTTGAGCAAGATCCAAAGAAGCGAGGTCGAAAATCCAACTTAGATATTCTTAAGAACCTAGCTGCCAAATATGTCATGGGAAATTCATCCACAGTTCGCCAGGAAATTCGTGGCTGGGAACGGAACATCCAGACTGATCCTGAAGACAATGAAGCGAAATCTAAAATCTTGGACTTTATAACCGGCCCTGGCAACACTCGGGGCTATCTCACGTTATTCCAACAAATTATCCATACGTACTGGATAGTTAAGTGCCTTCTTGCAAAGGCTATACAGAGTTTCCCCCCTGGCCAGGTTCAGCAAGACTCAACAAAGATTGAACTCCGCCTTCTAGACATGCTACAGGATATGCAGAACCAGCTGCACCATATCAAGATCACCCAGTATCAGGCAACTAACCATATTAGCATACTAGATGATCTAGTAGGCCGTATGGAAAAGCAGCTCCAGCAACTTCAGCAAGTGGATATGCCAGGGTCTACAGTGAAAGACCCAGCTCCAGTTTCTTCTTCAGATGGCTAGTGGTTCCTTTTATAATGTTGTTTTATGAAATTTTCAGTTTTGAATGAACTTATTTTATATTATCAATGTGTAGATACGTATGCACTAGAACAGATAGCTCATGCGGGTTATAGATGGATGAAACTATTTCAATTTTGGTTTGCTTTTCATGCACTTTAAGATGGCCAACAGACCTGGTTTCCTACAGGCAGGTTGAGGCCACAGACTGAATTTATAATTTTGTAACCTGATTTACAACTATAAATAGAAAATAGTGAGGCCCTACTATATTTACAAAAAAAAAAAAAACTAGAGAAGCTAACTAATTTTATTAATTAAATAAAAAAAATTAAAAAAAAGTTATGATTTAGCTCTATTATTGAGTAGTCATCTTTATCTTATTAGATTATTTACTATGGTTTTAAAACATATTTTGAGTCTATCACAACCATTAAATTTTTATGAATAAATGTGACTTTGTAAACAAATAAATTCAAATTAAAACTAAATTACTATGCTTTTAAAAACATACTTTCAGTCTAATGCAACCATTAAAATTTTATGCTTAAATGTGACTTTAGAAATAAATAAATTCAAATTAATTCTCAAGTATAATTTATAGTGCTCCTCATACCTCTCCTCTCCTTTGCTAAAACTTTCTACACAACTTGGTAGCTTCATAGTCACCAACAACTTGCATATATTAAATGAAATTCATTAATATCAATTCCCATCAAAATAAATGAATCCTTGACAAAAACAAATTGTCTTATTCAAACTCTAACAACTTGAAAAGATTAAAACTTACATATTTTGTGTTGTGCTTGACTGGATTGATGTATAGAAATGGATTACACAACTCTTACATTCTATAATGGATTTCCTCAAGCCTTTTCATCAAAAATACCATTGGAGAAACCATGGGTTGCGAAAACCTTTAGCAAAAAAACAATCAATACTTACATAACTTAACAAGGCATTACACCATCTTCTATGAGAGCCTCTTGGCTCAATAATTAACTATGTAAAAAAACGAATATTCCATTATAATTATGGAAAAATTATTACTAAAACTCCTTACTATTTTATAAAAAATAATCAAAACTTTTTGTTACTTTATGTAAAATAAATAAAACGTATATATATATATATATATATATATATATATATATATATATATATATATATATAGTCTAAGTTATAAACGAAATAACCTTTTTCACTGAAATTTACCAAAATTTGGCAATACAATTTCAAGATGTTTTGCTGTTTAAAATATATTTTTGAATGTATAAATGTAATCTAACGAGATAACCTTTTTCACTGAAATTTACCAAATTTTGGCAATACAGTTTCAATATGTTTTGTTGTTTAAAATAAAGTTTTCAATGTATAAATGGATTATGCACTCTGAAAACCCCTAGGACACTGGAATTATGAAAATTTTACAATTTAAACTAAGTTTTATTGGGTAATACAATTTCAAGATGTCACACCTATCATATCATTTAAACTTTACCATTAAAAATAAATTTACTCTGTTAAGTCCCTATATTAATAGTGTAGTCCCTTATTATGTTTTTTTTTTTTGCTAAGTTAGAGTAATCTATTAACAGAGAGAAATATAGAACAACTGGCCTAGGCCATTACAGTGCCTGCAGAGAAGCATTTTAAGCTGACAGTGACAAGATTTTGGCTGCCCTGCAAGGGGCGCCAGCTAATATTACCTGAGACAGAAAAAATCCCACGCAGGGGATCGAGCTGGAATGTCATGGACCTGAAACTGGGAACATAGCTATGACACTGGACCGTAACAAGACTAGACTGAAACTGGTCTTTTGCAAAAATAGGACCAGAATTGAGAGAAACATTGAGACAGCAAAATACACCCTCAGAGAGGGCCGAGACAAAACAAAAGAAACAAGAAAGGAGGGTCGGATTACTCATCCGGAGGGTCCCTTATTATGTTAGTGTAGACCCTTTTATTGTTATTGTTGTACCCCTGTAACCCCCATATTGTTATTATTGTGCGCTTACATTATTATTGTTAGGTTGGCTAGGATTACATTGTGGCCCCACTAGGATTATATTGTGGCCCCATGGACTCCTATGTATAGAAGGAGGATTTGGTCATTTGTATCATCCAAGAATTGTTCATTCATGTAAAGTATTGGACGTTGCCCCCTCGAAGTGGCTTATTTCTAAGGCATTGATATCTTATTTCTTCTATTTTTGGAGTTGGTTACACAACATTTGGTATCAGAGCTTTGGATTCTAGGGTTTCGCTGCTCCAAACAGGTCATCGTGGCATTTTCGCTATAAATTTTTTTCTACGAAGGTTCAGAAGCTGAAATTTTAAGAGTGCGAACAAGAAATCCTAAGGCACCTCTTCGCAAAATTTCATAGTTTTTTTCAGAATATTTTCAGAGATATGATCTGTGGAAGGTAGGGCTTTTTGCAGGCTCATGAATTTCACTTAAACATGTCATTGCAACATTTTTGCTATACATTTTTTTCTACGAAGGTTCGGAAGCTGAAATTTTAGAGCACTAAACCCAGATACTGAGGAACATCTTTGCAAAATTTCAGAGCTTGGTTCGCAATATTTTCGGAGATATGATCTGTGGAATTTAGGTATTGTTCAGGCTCCCTAATTTCATCTCAAAGAGGTGATCTTAGGAAAATATTCATAACGCTCTCTCTGAGCACCGGATTGGAATTCTATAAAAAGTGACTGGAAGTACACAGACTGTAGTTTCCTGTCTATAAATTTCAGAGGTAAAGGAGCAAATAGTGACACGTGGCAAGTCGTACAAGTTCGCTCTACTGAACTAGTCCATAATTAGGTCATTGTGGGACATTGGACATAAATTTTTCTTGAAGAATCCAAATCAGGTCAGACCTGTGGCATTCGAAAGAAGATTTAGAGGGCTACTACGGGGCTGAATTTTAGCTATTGAGGATCTGAAAGAACATAGATAAGTCAGTTTTAATATCGAGCTTCTCAAAAGAAAGTAAAAGGTGTGTATTTTTTTTCCCGAATTGCATAAGTCTTGTTTGAAGAATAAAGTTGAACTGATTCCAAGGGAATATTTTAGAATTTTTATCAGTATTGGGTTCTATAATGCCTTAAAAAAAATAATTCCATACCCATTAAGCCCTCAAAAAGCTATACTATGACACATGAAGAGGAATAATTGCAGTATGAGATATCAAAATTACGATACCAAGTGCAACAAATTTCAATCTTACAGAGAGCAACCGAAGATGACATAGATGGTTTAAAAGCAGAAATGGAGACTACGTTGAAGGGTTTGAGGGATAAAATAATAGCTAATATTGATGATAAATTAGTGGAATATCACATCGAACATCAACAACAAGTTCTCCAACTCTCAAAGGATAACCTAACTTTGGTGCAGAATCTAATGAAACAATAGGAAGATCAACATCACATCGAAAGAAGTTCTGAAGTAGTCACAGAAACAAGAAATCGACAAGTAAGATCAATTTTAGAGTATCTCAGCAAGTGGAAGAACTTTCCTGTGGAAGATTCCACATGGGAGGATGAGAATTTTATACAGAAGCATCAAGAAATAATCAAGCGTTGAGGACAACACTTGTTTGAAGGAGAGGAGCATGTTAAGTCCCTATATTAATAGTGTAGTCCCTTATTATATTAGTGTAGACCCCCTTATTGTTATTGTTGTACCCCTGTAACCCCCATATTGTTATTATTGTGCCCTTACATTATTATTGTTAGGTCGGCTAGGATTACATTGTGGCCCCACTAGGATTATATTGTGGCCCCATGGACTCCTATACATAGAAGGAGGTTTTGGTCATTTGTATCATCCAATATTTTTCATTCATGTAATGTATTGGAGGTTTTCCCCTCGAAGTGGCTTATTTCTAAGGCGTTGATATCTCATTTCTTCTATTTTGGAGTTGGTTTCACAACATACTCTCTACTATATGATTGGAATAATTATAACATTTATATATATGTTATATTTAACAATACAAAACTTACACTACAGCAGAAAACCTTGTCTGCACATAAGTTTTGATTTCGCATTTATTTATTATATTTGAATTAATAGGCATTTATTATCGTAGATACCTTGGAATTTTCATATAGTCAAATTGCTTATACTTTGGCTCTAACCCACAGTTGTCATTGCATGAATATACTATCTCGTATTAAATATTTGTACTAACTACACTTAACAAGTACTACCAAATTCAATTTCTAGAATCTGTGGATGGATTTGATGGGATTTGTGTTTACTTTTCCATTGGTCACCTACCCATCTCCTCTCTGTCCGATTTCCTTTGCAATCGACAGTGGAGATTTTCGGCAGGAAGGGTATAGGTATAATCTAGAACCCTAAATATTTTCCCCATTGTTCTCCTCTAGCCGCGTGATGAATCTACTCTGCATCCCTCACCCAGACTTCATCGCCTCTTTTCATAGTCACGAAGGTTTCGTTGATGGGGTTGCTTACCCAGGATTATCCCTTCTGCTTTGAATACCCGTTAATGGAACTTAACTCTGCACCCTTATCAATGGTGGAGTTTTGGGGAAAATCTCTGCATTGTTTCATGATTGGGAAAGGATTTTTGTTGCTGCAAATTCGGAAGTTTGGGGAAGTTCTTCCTGTCGTTATGCTCGAAAATTTGTACTAGATTAATTCCAGTACCCAAACATAGGTAATTTTCCATTTTGGGTGCATTAAGGTGTTTCAATCTAGTTACTATATTTTCCAACTTTCAGTTTGTATATTTTTCATCTGGTTTACAAGTATCCAACCCTCACCTCCTGTTGTTGGGTTGCCACTCAACTAGTTTGGTAGTCAACAACATCCTTAGAGTTTTCCTTAATCTCCAGGTACATATGTTTACGATTCACTCGTTCTTAGTTACTTTTAAGCTTTAATCCTGGATAGGTTTCAGTAGCCTTCACTTATGGTTCATGATTTGTTGGATTTGCAGGTACCCTCTCTTACTGTAACGTGGACTGTCTATCAACTTGGTTACAGTGTCTCAGCTAAGAAATTATCTCTTTGTTTCTCTAGGTACTCTTCCATCGAATATGCTTGCCTGTAATACCGTCGACATGTTAGTTTAATTACAGTAGGGTTATTAGACTTCAACTTTTAGAACCATCCCATATTCTCTGTGGATCTCGTTTAGCTCATAAGCACCAGATTCAGTGTTTTTATTGTAATTTTTATAACTATACCTAGCTATACTTAATTTCATTTCATTTCTGTCCCTAGATGGGTTCCCTCCGAACCATTTTCTTAGGGTCTTAGTTGGAGTTTTCCCAACTTCTTTTATGAATATTACGTATGTGAAGCTCTATATAACTATGACTATATTCTACAAGATTTCCTAGTTTTTGTTGAATGTGATGTATATTTACTCAACGCAATTCTTGTTTATGCTTAGTATTAGCATTCTCATGGCTATTATGTTAGATAAAATGTGTTACCTGTATATTTATGATATTTCGCCGAGCTTCTGGCCAGTTCGAGTAATTAATATCTCGTTTGTTATTTCTTTAAAAGAGTATATTTTTAAATAGAATTTTCATATACTGTAGATGTTTTACTGGCATATTGTATATTTCCGAAAAAAGACAGTTCTTTATTTCTGCACAGTTATTCTCTTAAAATTAACATACAAGGTTTCCTTTATTTTTGGTTTTTGGTGACTAGACCACCTCAGTACTTGTTTGTGTATAGTTTTAGCAAGAGGAACGATGCGTTCTAGGTTTGAGGTTCTACCTCATGTCCAGAACCAACAATTCTCTCTAAACAATTTTCATATCCTTACATATTTTGATTTCTGCACTTTAGTTCTGCATGATGTCTTTATTGTTTTCTAAAGTAAGATAACACCACTATATTCATAATCACAGTAGCTTCTATATTTTATTTAACACAATTACCTCTATGTCTACTTTTAAATATATCTCACATTTTCTTGCTGCTTTTACCCTAAGATTGGCTATATATTGTTGTTTGTTTAAAGGCATTTTTTTTCTAAATTTCTACAGCTATCGAACCCAGAAACACATTATAATTTTCACATATAAATTACAGATCCTGTTGCTTAATCATAAAGGAATAAAAATTCCCAGTCCATTTCAAACAGTTATCTTTAATAAAATTGATGTCCGTGAATTTAACTAAGTACATATCTGTAAACACACTTAATGAAATCGTTCTTGTTTTTTAATTTACTGGATTGGACAGATACTTATCTGAATGTGAAATTCGTTGCTGATGTCCACCCAACCTTCAAGAGAGGTGATTAAGTCCTTCTCTTTCCCCTGTTCTCCACACCTAAAATGTACAGGTTGACAGTACTTTTTGTTGTGACCTCAGGACCACAAGTCCAATCTGTACCAGAAAATTTCAAGAACGCTGAGTGGTTTCCACTGGTCTCTACCAGCTCAGGAAATTTCCTCACTCTCTTCCTTAGTTTCTAAATAGAACCCCTATTATTCACTGGGATCAGTCTCTTATCCTTAGAGGAACATGTAACTGTTCAAACTTTCCAACCGCCTTTCAGTTCTTGCAATACTTTTACCATCAGCCTTTTTTACTTTTTGTTGGGGTTCCCATGTTTTGGCCAGATTGGTAAGACCAAAAGATGAGACAACATCAGAACCACTTTCAGACCTTAGGATCTAGCCCTCCTAGGTCCAGAGAGGGATATCTCTATATAAGCAAAGGTTTTATGTCTTTGAAGCTCAAAGTTAAGATGTTAGGCTATTTATAAGGCTCGGGGTTTTTTTGATTGATGGTTTGTTTAGTTGTTGGGAATCAGGAAAGAAGAGTTCAATATAAGACAAGGATGAGAAAAGAGGATCTTAGGCAAAGGAGGAACCACTTTCAGACCTTAGGATCTAGCCCTCCTGGGTCCAGAGAGGGATCTCTCTATATAAGCAAAGCTTTTATGTCTTTGAAGCTCAAATTTAAGATGTTAGGCTATTTATAAGGCTCGAGGTTTTTTTGTTTGATGATTTGTTTAGTTGTTGGGAATCAGGAAAGAAGAGTTCAATATAAGACAAGGATGAGAAAAGAGGATCTTAGGCAAAGGAGGAATGATTCAGAGAACATTCAATACCATTGGGCAATGGAGTCAGGAAAGGGTTTACTTGCTATTCAATGTGCAGGCTTTCAGTTGGGCTAGTCATCTAAAGCATTGGATCTTAAAGATGGTAGTGTGGCATGAAATGGTAAGAGAGAAGGTGAAAGAAAGGAAAACCTCCAAGGTGACCTTCAGAGATCAGATCCAGGGATAGGAGATGCCATTGGACAACCTGTGATATAGAACCTAAAGGATAACTCTTCAGACAAGGAAACATCAAAGATTTGGACACAAAGGTGAAAACTTGAGATCAGAGAGAGACTTTGAACTCTCAATGCTTCGGCCTCCAGCTTAAGGGATCTTAGGAAGGTTCAATTAATTGAAAAGGATCCTAGTGAGATAGAGACATAGTTCTAAACTCCCAGTATCCCAATTCATTCAATTAAAACCTACCGAGAACATCTAAGAACAGATTCGTTAATTCATACATCAGCTAGCAGCATATGGAACCACCACACTGGTTAAATTAGCTTGAAACCAATCCTCAGATAAAACATACAACAGAAAAAGAAAGAAACATAGGGTACCTAACAAGGGGTAAATCCTATGCTAGATTTATGATGCGTGCCAGAAGAAGTGAAATGTAATGAACTAAAAAGGAAAAAGATAGACAAAGACAGAAAACATCATCACTGCTTTAAATCAGGATCCAAAGAAATGTGCTTGTCATATTAAAGAGCAACACCAGTCAAGTACAACATTACCAATATCTTGATATTCAGTCTGAAAACATCTTCCTCAGCCTATCTTACAACTTTACACAGAGAAAATGTCTCAAGATAAACAGCTTGCAATTCACAGATAGCCGATCAACAACACTCAGAATGAGTTTCCTCATGAATTTTATAGTTGAAAGAGAGGCATAGGAGGTAGGTGAAAAACTAAATGTAGCAGTAATAATCAGAAGAGGAAGAGGGCTGAGGCCCCATTCTATTTTAAATTCTGAGCATTTATCTCTGGTACTCTATGGATGAAACAGTGATCTTCGTCAGGCTGCAATTTACTCCAGGTATGAATTTGATGTACTTGCTATAACCCTCTGCAATACTTCTGGTGAACTAAACAAAAAGGTAGAATAATGATGCCAGGGCCTGCCATACTGGGTAACAAATGCTTTTGACAGCCTAGGACTGTTGTTAGGGTAGAAATCTCTTCAGGAACACGGGATTTAATGGAAACAACATGGGCACTTCGTCCTTTCGCAGGGAGGAACATTCTGCTGATGGTGACACTGATACATATTGCTTTCTACGCCCTAAGACATTCTCTGATCTTTCACTGATACTCTTTTCCGCTCCATTACTGTCTCCGACTGTGAAAACTTCGAGTTTTAATGGTGCTGGGCAGTTTGACAGTGTCGTGCATCGTAAAATGATGAAATCTTTCCTGTTAAATCCCTCCCAAACATTTTTCTGCAATATCAGGCTCGAATAGTGGCCTTCTCTGCGCTCTATGTCACTGGTACAGTGACTGTGAACAGTGGATGTTTTCACCACCTGAGACCCTGCAAAACACGAAAACTCGTCAAGAAAATCCATGCATGGGGTGGGCGGACATAATGGAGGACTGGAGGACAGGTGGCGGGATCGTGGAGATGCATTTGGAAGATGGCGAGAGAGGGAGTTTTAAGGTAAAACATTAAATATTGACCTTCGAATGAAATATGAATGAAAATGCGATGAAAACACATGGAATGGTGATGTGGCGGGACCGAGTCAGTGGCGAGCATGCCGTCAATTCCAACCATCCGATCTCATGAGGAGATCGATGGTGGAAAACGCATCGAAGGGTGACAAACGATGGGCCATGGATCCCTTTTTGATTTGATTATCCCCCAAGCATCTTGGAGGAGCGATCACCGTCGGATGGCCCGCCCCAGATTGGACGATGTACAACAATATTGCGCCGGATTTGCGGACGAATGTTAATGCACGATGGGGGGGCAGTTTTTAAAAAGTGCTCGAAGACGCGTGTCCTGCGATGAATGGCATCGCTGTGAAATGAAAAATACCGCCCACCTTCCAAAGGCGCTGCGATAGAAACCAGCGGTTTGCAGCGGTGACGTGATTGTGGGGGCCATCGGGGCAGGATGAGACTTAGCGACAACCATTGGATTATAGGAAATCGACGGTGGGAAGAACGCTTATGAACCATATTAATCGGATCGTGATAAGCGCTTTTTGGGCTAGCGCGTGGTTTTAGCGCCCAGGTCATGTGGGTGAAAAGTTAGACCGAAGTGGGCTAGGCCCGAAATATGTTACAATATGGATTTTCAGCCCTTTTTAATGCAATTTAAGGCTAGGGAAAGGTTGCGGTAAAAGGAATAGGGGGTTTTAACTCAAATAAGTGGTATTTGAAGGTTTTAAGAGGGGAATGTAGGTGACTTAGAAGGTTTTAGGGGGGTAAAAGGGATACTTTGACACAGGTGAATAAGGTTAAAATGGGACACACTACAGGGATAAGAGGGCAAATGCAGACCTCTTTGAGCACCGTTTTTTACAATCAGTGAGGCTTTTTGGCTTAGAAACAGTTGTGGAATTTTACCAAAGGGTAGAGGGTACGGAGAGGCTTTCAAGGATGATGTGTTTTCAGGAAAAATGCATTCCTTAAAGGCTCAAAAACAATTTAGCCTCCTTCTTTCTTTTCAGGTAATTTATAGGGGGCTAACACTTTTTATGGAACTACTTTCCATAACCAATTTTATTTCTAAACGATAAAACAAATAAACTTTTCCAGAAATAATAATTGTTTTAGCCTTCTCTTTTAAAGAAAATAACTAAAATTTTAGATTACTAGTTAACAACTAGTTAATGCCAAATTCAGCTGTTACAACTTCCCCCCTGGAAGTAACACCATCCTCGGTGTTTCACTCTAGCTAAAGAAAAAGCTTTGGGTAAGCCTCAAGTACAAATCCCTCATTTTCCCAAGCAACCTCATCTGGGATGAAGTGCTTCCACTGCACTTTAACCTGAGTGATAACTTGCTTCCGGAGCATGATTTCTCTCCTATCGCGTATACGTTGAGTCTCGACCAGAAACTCACCGTCCATATCTACCTGCAAACAAAAAAGTTTTCTGTCAAATTCACATAAAATAATTCATGCTTCAAGTTAGGATTTTCTAATTCTATCCTAGCTGAATATTCTGCTAATGGATCACATGTTTTGAATCATGTACATATCACTTTAGTAGGGACACATGAAACACATTGTGCACCCGAATGTGGTTGGGTAAGGCCAACCGATATGCCACAAGTCCCACCCTTTCAAATATCTAGAAGAGTCCACAGAACCTAGGGGCTAACTTGGCATAAGAGGCCCATCTCAAGGTGCTCTTCTTTGGTTTGATCCTCACATACACATGTTCACCCACCTCGAATTCTCGATAATTTCTTTTCATATTTGCAATATCTTTTGCCAATCTTATGTAGCTTTTATATTTTTCCTGATCTTCTTTACTTCCGATTCCATTTCAGGAAACATCTCTGGTCCAAGCATTAATCTCGTTTCGGGGCTACTCCAATTTATGGGAGTGCGACATTGCCTCCCATATAGAGCTTCGAAAGGACTCATCTTAAGGGACTCCTAATAACCATTGTTGTAAGAAAATCCATCTAGGTGTAAGTACTGTTCCCATTTAGTTGGCTGATGCATCACGTACATGCACAACATGTCTTCCAAACCCTGATTTACCTGTTCTATTTGACCATCCGTTTAGGGATCATAAGAAGTCCTAAAGTTTATTTGGGTCCCTAGAACTGTAAACAAAGTTTTCTAGAATGTTTAAGTAAACTTCACATCTTTGTCTGAAATAATAGTCTTTGGAATGCCGTGGAGTCTGAAAATTTCTCTCATAAAAGTATATGCTATCTGTATAGTCTTGTAAGTAGAATGTACAGGTATAAAATGTGCAGACTTACTCAACCTATCGATCACCACCATAATAGAGTCATTGTGCCTCTTTTATCATGGTAAACCCATAATGAAGTCTAGGGATATGACCTCCCACTTCCATTCAGGTACTGGTATGGGTTGTAACAATCCTGCCGGGTGTTGATGCTCCACCTTAACCTGTTGACACTCAGAACATTTGTTTAAGTATTCAGCAATGTTTCTTCACATACCAGGCCAGAAATATATTTTTCTAATTGAAATTAACATTTTTTGGTATCCCAAGCTGCCTGCATAATTACTTCGATGATATTCATTCATGATTAGTTCCTTTAGATCCATACGGTTTGGTATATAAATTTTTCCTCTAAAGGTTAGTATTTTCTCTTTGCTAACTCCATACTCAGAAGTGTTTCCTTTTTTTCTGGCCTCTTCCATTTGCTGCCATAAAAATTGGTATTATGTATCATTTTGTGCTTTCTCTTTTACTTGGTCAAGAAATTTGCATTCAAGCTGGTTATAGCACAACTAATAAACATAGTGTAGTTTTCTACTTAGGGCGTCTGCTACATGGTTTTCTTTCCTCTTCATGTGATGAATGTCCATATCAAACTCACTTAGGAAAGCATTCCATCTTGCCTGTCGATATTTTAAATCGGCTTGCTTGAACTAACTTGTCAAGCTACTATGATCAGTTTTTAATACAAACTTCTTTCCTAACAGGTAATGTCTCCATACCTGGAGTGCATGTACCACTGTTGTTAACTCCAAATCATAGGTTGAATATCTTTTCTCATGCTCTTTTAACTTTCTTGACTCATAGGCCACTACCTTTCCTTCCTGTGACAAAACTGCCTCAACACCTTCCTTACATGCGTCTGTACAAACCTCAAATTCCTTGTTGGGATCAACTACCCTCAACATAGGAGCAGTGGTAAACAGCTGATTCAACCTTTCGAAACAATTATGGCACTCATTAGTTCACTTAAATAATTTTCCCTTTCTCTGCAAAGGGGTGATTGGAAAAGAAATTATGGAGAATCCTTCAATGAATCTTTGATAGTACCCAGCCAATCCCATAAAGGATTGTATATCCGCCACATTTTGGGGAACTCTCCATTCCATTATTGTCTTAATTTTCTCTGGATCAACCACAATCCTTTCTGCTGAAATAACATGGCCTGAGTACTGGATTTTTGTTTTGAAGAAATCACATTTGCTGAACTTAGCGTACAGCTGGTGTTTTCTTAACATCTCCAGTACAATTCTTAGATGTTATCTATGTTCTTCTTGGTTCTTAGAATAGATTAAAATATCATCAATAAATATGAGTACAAAGCTATCCAAGAATGGGTGAAATATACCATGCATTAACCTCATAAATGTTGGCGCATTTGTTAACCCAAAGGGTAGCACTACAAACTCATAATGCCCGTACCTGGTACAGAAAGAATTCTTATAAATATCTTCATCCTTGATCCGGATCTGGTGGTATCCAGACCTTAAATATATTTTTGAGAATATTGTTGCCCCCTTCACCTGATCAAACGGATCACCAATTTGCAGTAAATGATATTTATTTTTTACTGTTACCTTATTGAGTTGTCTATATTCTATGCACATTCGCATCATTCTATCCTTCGTTTTTACGAACAACTTTGGTGCTTCCCAAGGGGACACACTTGGACGAATGTATCCTTTGTTCAGTAGCTCTTGCAACTACATTTTTAATTCAGTTAATTATGGATTACTCATTCTGTAAGTAGCTCTTGACACAGGTGATGCTCCTAGCATTAATTCAATGGTGAAATCAATATCTCTTCTTAGTGGTAATCTGGGTACATCTTCTGGAAATACATCCATGAAGTTTTGTACCACTGGTATGTTTTCTATCATAGGATATTTATCCTTCGAATTGTCATATCCCACCTAGATAGCATAAATTTGACATCCCTTCCTTATACACTTATTCATTTGAGATGCTATAATAGGACGCAACTGTAATGGTTTCTTGATTCCCTTAATCTCTTTGCATGTTCCATCTTGCATTCTATAGTATATAATCTTTTCTTTACATTCCACCAAAGTCCAATGTTTCTCTAGCCAATCCATACCCAACAAAACATCATAGGACCATGATGGAAATATGTTCAGGTCCATGTTTAACTGCTGGTCTGGAATTTCCAATGTGCAGTTTAGAATTTTGGTACTTACTTTTCTTTTTGCTCCTATGGCTAGCTGTACTAGCCAAATATTTTTGAATTTCTGGCTTTTTAATTTACATACTTCTACTATTTTGGGGTTTACATAACTTAAACTTGCACCTGGTTCAACCAAAATAGAAATAGACTGAGATAGTAACTTACCTTCCAACTCAATCATCGTTGGCTGATAATCTACCTGACGATCTTCCAACGCTGCGTTGATTCGAGGTATGTTTCGAGCCACATCTCCCACTGTAGAAGCTTCCTACAAATTAGAAATTGTTTCTCTTCTCCCTCGCTATGGGAAATTCTTATAATAATGCGCCTCACCACACCCCCAACACTACAGAGGCAGTTTGGATACTTGTCCTTGCTCAAGTTTGCTAGAAGCCTCTGTAGGCCTCTCTTTAGAAGGCCACCTGATACTTTGATTGTTTTTGCCAAATTTTTTGCTTCCTAAACTTCTCGTAGAATTTTTAAAATTTTTACTTCTAACACCCTTGAAGTTTGAACTGTTTTTTTGTCCTTTTCTTGGCTGCCAAATTTTGGCCACTTCCCCTTTTTCCTTGGACTGCTGGTATCACATTTGTGTCTTACGAATCACTTCATCCATGGTCCTAGGATTTACAAACTCAATTTTATCCTTCATGTGGGTTGGCAGACTACTCAGGAATCTTTGAACCTTAGCCTTTTCATCCCTGAGGTAAGGAACATATCTTAATAAGGAATGAATTTGGTAATATACTCGTCCATAGTCATTTTACCCAGCTTCAAGTCATGGAATTCCCTGGCTTTTTCGTCATAAAAATGTTTTGTCAAATACTTGTCTTTAAATTATTTCTCGAATGAATCCCATGTAACATCTTGATCTTCAATATTGCGGACATTCTTTACCTCCTCCCACCATAGGGTGGATTTTTCTCGCAGTTGGTAAATGGTCAATCTGGCTTTAAGGTTGTTGTTGTACTCATACACTTGAAAGTACTTATTCATGTTTATCAACCAAGCCTCTGCCACCTCTTCTCCATCGAAGGTAGGTGGTTTTATTTTTTGAAACTCACCTTGAAGCTCTAATTTTTTCTTCTTAATTTCCTATTGATCAGACACATTTCTAGACTCTTCTTCGTTATAATTTCTATTCTTGTTGCGTCACTAGGAAGGGCCCCTACCCATTCTGTTCATGGTTTGGTCCTTGGTTTTTTGTTCATTTTCTTCTTGCATACCCCTATCAGGACTGGGTTGTAACACCCCTTGATTCTGCTTGTCGAAAAGGCTCTTAAGTATCCTTTCATGTTCCTACATCAGGCACTCATTATCACTTCTCACACGAACCATCTCCTCCTGCAACTTTTGTACATTACTTAACAGTATGTTGGTCTAGTGTTGTTGTTCCACCAACAGTCTACTAGTCTACTGGTGCTGATCCCCACTCAACTGAATCCACATTTCAGGAGTCATCTCAGGTTGTGTTTGAGGTGTAAGTTCCCCGGTATTCCGAGGTGTTTGTCATGTCGATCCCCTTCTCATAACATCCTTCGCAGCAGCACTTCTTTTCTGTGCATCAGTATATACACATTTTAAACTGTTAGGTGACCCCTAGGGTTCTAGTGTGAAAACGTTGCTCTGATACCGCATGTAACACCTATCATATCATTTAAACTTTACCATAAAAAAAAAAAAAATAGTCACTACTATATGATTGGAATAATTATCACATTTATATATATGTTATATTTAACAATACAAAACTTACACTACAACAGAAAATCTTGTCCACACATAAGTTTTGATTTTGCTTTTACTTATTATATTTGAAGTACTAGGCATTTATTACCGTAGATACCTTGGAATTTGTGTATAGTCAATTTGCTTATACTTTTTCTCTAACCCACAGTTTTCATCACATGAATATCCTATCTCGTATTAAATCTTTGTACTAACTACACTTAACAAGTATTGGGAAATTCAATTGTTAGAATATGTGGATGGATTCGATGTGATTTGTGTTTACGTTTCCATTGGCCACTTGTCCATCTCCTCTCCATCTGATTTCCTTTGCAATCAACAGTGGATATTTTTGGTGGGAAGGGTCTACGTATAACCGAGAACCCTAATTCTTTTCCCCATTTTTCTCCTTCAGTTGTGCGATGAATCTGCTCTGCAACCCTCGCCAGGACTTCATTGCCTATTTTCACAGTCGTGGAGGTTTCGTTGATGGGGTTGCTTACCCAGTATTATCCCTTCTACTTTGAATACTCGTTATTGGAAGTTAACTCTACGCCCTTATCAATGGTGGAGTTTTGGGGAAAATCTCTACGTTGTTTCATGATTGGGAGAGGAGCTTTTTTGGTGCAAATTCAGAAGTTTGGTGATGTTCTTCCTGTCATTATGCTCACAAAGATGTACCAGACTAATTCCAGTCCCCAAACACACATAATTTTTCATTTTGGGTGCATTAAGGTGTTTCAATTCAGTCACTATGTTTTTCGACCTTCAGTTTTTATATTTTTCATTTGGTTTACGAGTATCTAACTGTCACCTTCTGTTGTCGAGTTTACACTCAACTAGTTTGGCGGTTGGCAACATCCCTTGAGTTTTCTTTAATCTCCAGGTACATATTTTTATGATTCACTCGTTCTTATTTACTTTTAAGCTTTAATCTTGGATAGGTTTCAGTAGCCTTCACCTACGGTTCATGCTTTGTTGGATTTGCAGGTATCCTCTCTTACTGTAACGTGGACTGTCTATCAACTTGGTTATAGTGTCTCAGCTAATAGATCCTCTCTATGTTTCTCTAGGTACTCTTTCGTCGAATACGCTTGTCTACAAGCTCTTCGACATGTTAGTTTAATTACAGTAGGGTTATTAGACTTCAGCTTTTATAACCATCCCATATTCTCTATGGATCTCGGTTAGCTCATAAGAGTCGGAGTCAGTGTTTTTATTGTAATTTTTGTAACTATACCCATCTGTACTTAATTTAATTTAAGTTATGTCCCCAAATGGGTTCCCTCCGAACCATTTTCTTATGGTCTCAATTGGAATTTTCCCAACTTATTTTATGGATATTACATATGTGAAGCTCTGTATAACTATGACTATATTCTACAATATTTCCTAGTTTTTTTGTAATGTGATGTATATTTACTCAACGCAATTCTTGTTTATGCTTAGTATTAGCATTCTCATGGCTATTCTGTTAGATCAAATGTGTTATCTATATATTTATGATATTTTGTCGAGCTTCTAGCCAGTTCGAGTAATTAACATCTCCTTTGTTATTTCTGTAAAAGAGTATGTTTTTAAATAGAATTTGCATATATTGTAGATGTTTTACTGGCATATTGTATATTTCCGAAAAAATATAGTTTGTTATTTCTGCAAAGTTATTCTCTTAAAATTAACATATAGGGTTTCCTTTATTTTTGGGTTTTGGTGACCGGACCACCTCAGTACTTGTCTCTATATAGTTTTACCAAGAGGAAAAATGTGTTACGGGTTTGAGGTTCTACCTCGTGTCCAGAACCAACAGTTCTCTCCAAACAATTTTCATATCGTTACAGATTTTGATATCCGCACTTTAGTTCTGCAAGCTGTCTTTACTGTTTTCTAAAGTAAGATAACACCACTGTATTCATAATCATAGTAGCTTCTGTAATTTATTTAACACATTTACCTGTATGTCTACTTTTAAATATATCTCACAATTTCTTGCTTCTTTTAACCTAAGGTTGGATATATATTGTTCTTCCTTTAAAGGCATTTTTTTTCTACAGCTACCGAACCCATAAACACATTATAATTTTCACATATAAATTACAGATCCTGCTACTTAATCATAAAGGAATACAAAGTCCTAGTCCCTTTTAAACATTTATCTTTAATAAAATTTATGTCCTTGAATTTAACTAAGTACATATCTATAAACACACTTAATGAAATCGTTCCTGTTTTTTTATTTATTGGATAGCATAGATACTTATCTGAATGTGAAATTCGTTGCTGATGTCCACCCAACCTTCAAGAGAGGCAATTATTTCCTTCTCTTTCCCTCGTGCTCCACACCTGAGAGGTACAGGTTGCCAGTATTTTCTGCTGTGACCTTAGGACCACAAGTCCAGTCAGTACCAAAAAAATTTAGGAATGCTGAGTGGTTTCCACTGGTCTCTACTAGCTCAAGAAATTTCCTCACTCTCTTCCTCAGTTTCTGAACAGAACCCCTATTCCTCACTGGGATCCATCTCTTATCCTCAAAGGAACAGGTAACTGTTCAAACTGTCCAACCACCTTTAGTTCTTGGAACACATTTACCATCAACCTTTTTTATTTTTTATGGAACTACTTTCCATAACCAATTTTATTTCCAAATAATAAAACAAATAAACTTTTCCAGAAATAATAATTGTTTTATTCTTCTCATTTAAAAATAATAACTAAAATGTCAGATTACTATTTAAAAACTAGTTAATGCCAAATTCAGCTATTACACAAGATGTTTTTTTCTTTAAAATACATTTTTTAATATATAAATGGATCTATGACACTCAAATTATGTATATTAAACAATTTAAACTCAAGTTTCTAAAAATATTTGTCTCATTTTGATTAAAACTGCATCCAATGCCTTCGAGAATATCTTGGCTTCACTAAATTATACTAAATTTTTTTATTAGTAAACGTTATGCACCATGTAATAAGTAAATCATTGTTTATTTATTTATCTATCTTATTCATTGAATAATATTATTTTCATGGAATGGATAAGATAAAATTACAGTAAAACAATCATTAACTTAATTCCTCAAGTTTGCAATCTACAAGTCTTCGAGGAAGTTGAATGGTCATTTTTCTTTTTAAAAGTGAAGTGTGATGCTAAGAACCACATTATAAATATTTTTTGAGTGTCTGATAAGAACAATATTACATTGGGGTCGTGGAAGACAAGGAGGAAAACCTCGGAGATCTCACTCAATCCAATATGTTTATTCTTCCACCCGATTGTAAGAAGATTTTTGCGAGTAGCCCACTATTTGAGGGAGTTTATTGCTAAGTTCTCTTCTATCGTGACTCCATTGCATGCATTGAAAAGTGTGAAGCAGGTCTTCCATTGGGGAGGTAAAAAACAAAAGGCATTTGATGCATTAAAGGAAAAGAACAATTCAGCCCCAGTACTTGCACTTCCAAACTTGAGATAGTCATTTGAGATTTAGACGGATGCTAGTGATTACTCCGTTGGTGCGGTCCTCATGAAATATGGTAAGACTATCTTTTTTCATTCAGAAAATTTTAATGGTGCAATGATTAAATATCCTACATCTGACACAGAGTTATATGCATTGGTGGAAAGTGTGAAAAAATGGAAACATTACTTGATGGGTAAGGAAACACTCATTCACACTGATCATCAAAAATTGCAGCAACCAAGGCACTTTTGATGGATGGGTTTTCTTCAACAATTCCACTTAGTGATAATGTATAAGAAAGGTATCTACAAAAAGTTGTTGACATTCTTTCTAGGCCTATTGTTAGTGTTGCTACTATTCTTAAGCAAAATTCTATTTTGCATGAGAGCTATGTTGAACAATATGCTTTAGATAGTGATTTTCAAGATGTATATGCAACTTAAATTTAAGGGAACAAAGTGAAGGAATTGGATTATCACATGTATGATAATTTGTTGTACCATCTTCGTAAGCTTTGTATTCCATAGGGAGAAAGAGTCAACATTATAAGAGAGGCACATACTTCTCTTATTTTTGGTCATTTCAGTGTAGGTAAGGTTGTGGCACATCTACATAGGTATTGTTATTGGCCTCGTATGCTTGAAAGCGTGTCATGTTTTATTAGAGATTGTTCATTATGTGTTGTTAGTAAGCCTAGCAACAGAAAGTCAGGATTGCACGCACCACTTCCAGTACCTTCTCGTCCATGGGAGAGTGTTTCTATGGACTTTGTTGGAGGTCTTCCTATGTCAAAGAGGATTCATGATTATCTTTTTGTAGTTGTGGATAGGTTGAACAAAATGTGTATTTTTTATGCCAGGTAAAAAGCAACTTACAGCTAAAAAAACTACTCAGTTATTCTTTTAGAATGTATGGGTGCATTTTGGATTGCCCACATCCATTGTTAGTGATCGAGATTCTCTCTTTGTTGGGAAATTTTGGTAAAGCTTGTGGGGATTCATGGACACCAAATGGAAAAAGAGTATTGCATTTAATCTACAAACAGATGGTCAAACATAGGTGGTGAACATGACGGTGATACATCTTCTTCGTGGTTATTGCAACAAGCATCTTAAGTTGTGTGATGAAAAATTTCACTACATTCAGCATGCTTACAACCGGGAAAAGCACTCTTCAACTCAAACATCTCCATTTGAGGCATGCTTCGTATACTTGACTAAATCTGCTTTGGATTTCATTTTTGTAAAGGATGTTGCTATTGATGGTCATAGTGACATAGATAAAACTAAAAGGTTAATTGAACAAATCCAATTGGTGCATCAAGCAGTCCAAGAACAACTGGAAAAGAGCCAAGTCAAGTATGAGACAAGGCACAATAAGCATCGTGTAGATCACAAATTTCAAGTCGGTGATGAAGTTTGACCATGGAAAAATTTATGGGCTAATATTCGCAGGTGGGCTCTATTTCCATGATTTTTCCAAAAAAAATATTCGCCAATTCCCATTTTTTTATAAAAATGATTCACCAAAATTTTACAATATAAAATTATTTTACCTTAAAATTCGCCAACATTATATAGACAATATATATAATATCATTATAAATTTGAATAATTTTTCATATGCATCAATAAACATTTTATACTTTGCATATTAGGGACTAGTGAGATTTGCCAATTTTTTAAACTTTAAAATAATTTTCCATCCTTAAAATTTTCCCTGAGTTTGAATTCACATAAGAAAAGAAAGGCTTCAATGGGAAGGTAAAAAGCTGAAACCAATTCAATATGATCCATTCAAAATTTTAGAAAAGATTGGCGATAATTCCTTCAATTTGGATTTGCCTTCATATATCAAAATTTATGTTGTTGTTAATGTTGAGAACTTAAGATTGTATGAGCTACCTTTGGTTGAAGACCAAGGAGAAAATTTTCAGATTCCTTCCATTAAGGATTTTTCTCCTGAATACCTTGATGAAATACATCAAGACACCATTCTTGACAGAAGAACAAGGTCCTCAAAACGAGGGAATGTGGAGTACCTTCGTGTGGGGATCAAAGGAAAAAATCTAAGTAAGGCCAAATGGATTGAGATTGGAAAGGTGAGGGAATTTTACCCTCATCTATTGAACAACTAAAAGTGATCTTTTGGGTCCAAAGGATTCCAGCGGGGAGGAGTGATCAGGTGCTTAAAATTATACTAAAAATTGAAAGTTGTCGAAATGGAGTGGAACTTGAATTACCGCATAGATCTCATCATTCTAAATTCGACGCAACTCGTTTTGCAAAAAATTGACACCGTATGTTCCCAGAAATGTGTTTTGTCTTTTTTGTCAAACACATAAATTATTTTTTGAAAACAAATGCAGGGCATGCCCAATTGGCAGGTTGACTAGTCAAATGTATTTCCTTTGACGAATCAGGTGGTGCCAAGTGGCATGATTTTAGTGGTTTTATGTGGCATTATTTGATTGGGTTAAGGGTGTCCAACCATAGTCTTCCACATGGCCTGACCATGGGCCGCCACGTGGCAACCTGGGAGCCATCAAAATTATGGTCAAGGACCGAGCAAAGTGGGTGGAAGTCGAACCCGTGACCTCCCAGCTCATAGTGTAGAGTGTTAACTCCATACCACGCCATTGGTTCTTAACCATATGGTTTGAAATGATTATTTAAAGTTTAAATTATCGTCGGTTTGGGGTGGAGGGGGCCAACCTGCAAATTATATGTTACCACATGACCGCGCCAAAAGAACCGTCGGTGCCCCAAACATAACACATCAATGTTAACTGCCTGCATGTGAATGGGCTTGTAGTTTGTTGTGACCGCGACATAGGTAAAAGGGAGCTAGTGTCGACATAATATGATCCATGCACCGTGACCAAATTTTTCGGACTTAAGGAGTCATTGGGAAAATTTGGGTTCCGATAATTTCCCCTGAATTTCGGGAAATTTTGGCTGAGTTAGTTGAATTAAGGGCGAAATTGTAGGACCAATCTAGATTTGGGGAAATTATGGAACGGTTAGCAAGAAAACTAGGGAGGCTCATAACTTCTCCATTTTTTGACCAATTTAGGGATCATAAAGAGGCTAGACATAAATTTTTGGGAATTTTGGAGTTGATGGAACATGTTTTGAAGCCATTTGAGCAATGTAAATGTATGTAATCACTAGTTTTGAGCATAATGAAAGAGGGCTAAGCCATTGGAAGCTGGATCAAGGAGACGTAGCCCAAAAGGGGTGAACTCCATCATCTGTTGTTTTGTGGTTATTATTATGGTGCATTTGTCTGTTTTTTTGTATAATATTTCAGAGTTTATTTACATGCTTTATGTGGTTAAAATTTAACATAAAATCTCTCAAAAAGTCATTTTAAACACTTGTAATTTGAAACCCTCAAGCACAATTTGATTAAGATCTCATACAGATCACCTATCCTCCTAATCGAAGCTGGCCTCTCCCTTATTTAAACCAAAGCTATGTTTAAGTATCTAATGTATAAGAAGAAGCTTTACAACATGGAATCCAAGAGGATTCCTAAAATTGCTTCTAACTTTAGTCAAAACCCCCACCTTCGCCTCAAGCGTGGGTGACAAAAGGATGCCCAGTCTTGGCTCAACCATTGGGGGATAAATGAGGTGATCATCCTAGGAATCAAGGATAATGTCAAAGATACAATCACCTACAAATTTAAGTAGAAGCTATGGGATGATAAGGAGTTGGAGGGTAAAATTAAGCTAAGATATTATAAGTAGGTGATCAACCCCACCCTTGAGAACCAGAATTAACTTTTTGTTTGGACCAGGTCGAAGAAAAAGATGAACATCGCTAAGATTAGAACTAATTCTCATGAGCTTTGAAGTGAATCCAAGTGGTGGTCTACTCCCAAGACTCCCTCGGATGATAGAATTTGTCATCTTTGCGATACTAAGAGGGTGGTGTCATCTTTTTCTGGCCCTTACTCACATCTGTTCTCATTTCCCTAACATTTTCCACACTTCCAATCTTCTTGACTTGTTAAGTCAGCCTCACTATAGTGATCTTGGTGCACTTCTTTCACTTCTTTTTTACTAAAGAAATAAGGTTCTAAAGAATTACAATTAGATTCTTCTTCTTCTTAAAGTCCGATAGATGTCATTGGTCTTAGTAGACATTAATCATTGTCATAATAAAATAAAATGTTAAAAAGTATTTAACAATAAATTATATTTTAAAAAATTAATCAAAATGTTATTTATTTGTTAATATATTTTAATTTTATAATTTAATTTAAATTTATAATATAAATAAATTTATAAGAAATTTATAATAAAAAAATATAATGTATAACGTCCCCTACCACAGAAGATGGAACACAACAGTAGTGTATGTGAGACTTGAATTAGGGGTGAGAAGAATGAGAGAAGCATTGACAGTAGACGATAGCAAAAATAAGTGTTGGGCTTTTTCATATCACATGACTCAAACACAGTTGTTATTGTGGTTGCTACAGGGAGGTGGGTCTCTTGTCTCACAAACAAGAGGGTTTCATATATTAATTTGGTGTGTGGCTTGGCAGTGATTTTAAAATTAGATAATAATAAAATATGTTAAGAAAATTTTTTATGACGTTTTTTTTTTAAATTGTTCTTCACATTAAGTCTATTTTTTTATTTTTACTCATTAGTGAAATATCATGTATTATATATATATATATTTTGTTAATTTTTAAAAAATATCAAATAGGATAATTTTAATCATAGAAAGTTTTTTTTTTTTTTAACTCTGAGGAGTTTACTTTTCTTTTTCCTTTCTTTAAGGCAAGAAAATTCTCTTACCTACATTAAGAGGAGAAAAATAGAATTCCACATAAGAAACTAATTATTTTAGTTAATTAAATAATAATAATAAATAAATTGAAAATCATCTTAATCTTATTAGATTATTTACTATGATTTTAAAGTATACTTTGCAACTATTATTTTTTTTATGAATAAATGTAACAGAAATAAACAAATTCAAATTCAAACTCATTTACTATTCAAATTCAAATTAAAGTCATTAAAATTTTATGATCTGATTTGGGGTAAGTTATGAGATGCACACGGAAGATTCTTTGTATAATCTTCTGGTCTGAGACTAGAGATGCTAACTATTTTGATTAATTAAATATTAAAATAAAAATAAAATTATGATTTAGCTCTATTATTGAATAATCATCTTTATCTTAATAAATTATTCACTATGATTTTAAAATACACTTTCAGTCTTTCACAACCATTAAATGTTTATGAATAAAAGTCACTTTAGAAACAAATAAATTCAAATTGAAACTAAATTACTATGTTTTTAAAAACAAACTTTCAGTCTAATGCAACCATGAAAATTTTATGCTTAAATGTGACTTTAAACATAAATAAATTCAAATTAACTCACAAGTGTACAATTTATGGTGCTCCTCATACCTCTCCTCTCCTTTGCTACAACTTTCTTAATAACTTGGTAGCTTCATACATTAAATAAAATTCATTAATATCAATTCCAATCAAAATAAATGAATCCTTGAGAAAACAAAATTGTCTTATTCAAACTCTAACTACTTGAAAAGATTAAAACTTACATATTTTGCATCAAGTGGTGTGTTCTGCTTGACTGGATTGATGTATAGAAATGGATTAAGGAGTTGTCTTTATTTCCGGTGCCTGAATCCCGTGAAAAAAAATGAGGTGAAATCTTGATTTTTTTTATTTAAATTGGTTTTTTTCATTGTATATATGGATTCAGCACCCTAAAAAACCCTTGTGGCACTTCGATTCTGTATGGTTGCGCATCAAACTTCCCTTTTCAATGAATTCCTGCAAGATTTTAGAGAAATTAGATCGTGGAAAGCCTTCAAAAAGTAGCACTAAAGACAACTTGATGGATTACACTGCTCTCACTTTCAAAAATTGTTTTATTCAAACTCTAACTAGATGAAAAGATTAAAACTTACATTTTTTTGCATCAAGTTGGTGTGTTGTGCTTGACTAGATTGATGTATAGAAATTGATTACGCATTGTGCTTTACTAGATTGATGTATAGAAATTGATTACACCGCTCTCACATTCCATAATGGATTTCCTCAAGTCTTTTCATAACAAATACTATGAGCAAAACCATGGGTTGTGAAAACCTCTAAGTAAAAAAAAAAGTCGATGTTAAATTATTAATTTTATTTACATAACATAACAAGACCCAATAATTAGTTGTGCACTAAAGCTCATTATTAATTTTATTTGCATAACATAACACGACCCAATAATAGCTATGTACTAAAACTCCTTGTATGAGACCGCCTTGTTTATGGGACAAGGGACCCACCTCTTCACAACTATTTGATTACTATGTCTACAAAGGCATACATACTCTACCTTCCTTTGGTTTTGAACATGTGACTTTTTAGGAGGAAACACATGCTCTTAATCATCAGGCATATATGTGTAGTCTAACTTATACACGAAATAACCTTTTTCACCTGAATTCACCAAAAAACCCCAACGACACTCAAATTATGCAAATGAAACAATTTAAACTCAAGGTTTTAAAAACCTTTATCATATTTTGATTAAAATTAACCAAAAAAAAATGTGACGAAAAAGTTTTCGTGTACAAATTAGACTAAGTCTATATATATAATGACTTGCAAATTTTAAAAATACTAATAAATAATGATTAAAAAAATAAAATGCTATAAATACTAGTCAAATTTAACCACTGTCTTTCTTGACTTCACTAAATTATAATCAACTTGGAGAACCTCTTGGCTTAGTAAATTATAATAAATTTTTTGATTAATAAAGGTTATGCGCCGTGCACTAAGTAAATCATTGTTTATTGCATTTTCTATATTATTATTAATAATATTATTTGAGTATAAATAAAATAGAAAACAATAAACCAATCATTAACTTATTTCACAAAAACTTGAGTTCCATTGCCATAACAACCATAGTCTGCAATCTGCAAGTCTCTCAGGGAGTTGAATGGTTGTTTTGCTTTTCAAAAGTGAAGTGTGATGCTAAGGACAATGTTATAAATCTCTGGTGTGATGCTAAGGACAATGTTATAAATCTCTGTTGACTGGTTGAGCAGCCAGAAGAACAGAGAGTACGTTGGGTAGCGGACCCCGGAGATCTCGCTCAATCCAATATGCTTGTTCAGCGAGCCTTATTTCCGCTGCTATGCGCCCATTAATGCGCCCAGGGGTGGAATGGCCGCCGTCAGATTAAAACCGTAGATCATCGTGCGGTGGCCATTCCACCCCTGGACGCATTAATGGGCGGATAGCCGCTGAAATAAGGCTCGCCTGCTTGTTCTGCCACCCGACTGTATAATACGATACAATACCATACACAAAATTAATTGTTGTGCCAGTACGGAATATTTGCCCCAACCTTACAACTTACCTCCAATCTCAAATAAATAAAACATAATTGGACATTGGAATGACGCAGATCTCTGGACCTCACCTCCTTGCCTTCCGTGACTCCAACGTACTCTCTGTGAATTTTTTCTGCATTCACCGTAAGGTGTGCTGCCTGATTCTAAATCCGATGGGATTTTCATGAGAAGGGCCGGGCCTTTGTAGCCATTGCTGTCCATGTGACCGCGGATCTTTTTATTTCCTTTCGATTTGATTTGGTGGGCCAATCGCATTCTACGTTAAATGTTACGTCGCTCACGAATATTCCTCCCAACAAATAAAGGAGGCATTCCATGCCATATATCACATGGCCTCTGCCATTGCCATGCATTTAACATGTTCGACAGTTGTCATTGTTCTTTTGGAGCTTGTACATCATGTGTGTAAGGTTCAATCACAGGAACAATTTGGTCTTTTAGTTGGACAGAAACTCAAACAGATCTCGTTTCCAGAGAAGCAAGCACAATGGAGACTTGTTTGGACATTGGATCCCTATTGGTAGAAAGAGACAGGCCAGGATGAAAATCCATATTCCTATCGGTGCATAATCAGTTAAATTGTAAGAATTATTGTAGTCGATCTAATATTACAAATGAGAGTGTCCTTTCCATACAATTATTCTTGAGTGTAGCTGAAGAAAAATTATTTATTTAGCATTATCATTTTCCAAGGTCTTGGGTATTGTATGATACTATCTAATAGGTTGGGATATGTTGTGATAGGGTCATCAGTAATTTAGAGAGGAATAATCTAGATAGCAAGTTAAAGCTTCTAAATGATTATTTAATAATGAATGAAGTAGGAATGCAAAGAAAATAAGGGAGTTTAAAACGAGTTAATCTTGAAAACTTGAGTTTCAAGTTTATGAGAAAATATAAAATTTAGAATTTAATAGTTAAAGGAATGATATGGAATTTTTTATTATGCTATTTAAAAGGAGGGTGATTGTAAATATTTGATAAGGATATAGTTTATGAATTGAAAAAAGTTGTATTTTCATTCAAAATTGTTATTTTCTTAGTTGTGAGGTTTTATTCTTTGTAGATTATGGTATTTTATATTTGGAGGTGTTTATTTTTAAGTTATGTGAATTTTGAGTCATACGATAATATGAATTTTATGATGTTTTATGGATGAATGAATTAGGTTATGTGAATGATATATGTTCAAGTTATGGTGAATTGAACACTCTATGTTTAGAGCCAACATTTTGGAGGTATTTCAATGGGAGACATGTGCACGTTGATGAAGGAATCATATTATTTATTCACATTAAGGAAAACCTTCTTGATAGAGGATGTTTGATCATAGTCACCAGGAGCAAGTTTAAACAAAGGGAAAAGGAGAGGGTTTTCATCTCACAAGAAGCACAATTTAGTGAAGATGTCACTAAAGAGAATCCAACCTATAGCTAAACCAAATGAACATCCAAACAAAACAAGGAAGGAGCATAGTGAGAGAGGTAGCCAGTCCATAAAACTAGATAATGAAACACAATTGTTGGAATAGGGGACATCTTCTTAAGAGTTATACAAAACCCTCTCATTAGAGAATCAAGGGGTGAGATGAATTAAAGAGACTTGATAAATGAAACTTTGATGAAAAAAATAGGGATATATTGGAAAAAACATCACCAACATGTCAAAAGAACCACTATTTAATGAAGGGATAGAAATGGAGATAATCACAATTTCTTTTAAGTCACTATGATAAGTAGACAATGATGTTTATTCAATAACGATATGGGTCATTTTGAAGGGATCACTTCGAGGGACTAGTATTAACCTGGTATGTAAAGTGTGAGAAGCAGTTTCACATTTTCAATACACGACTAAACGGTTAACATTGAATTTTTTTTTTGAAATATATGACTAAAATTAAAAAGTTTATGAACATTCACATGACTTAGGGAGATGAAACAAAGGGAGAAGTAAGACATCATACTCTATGACTCCCAACTTAGAAAATTTATTTTGAAGCTTACGTATGATTTATAGAAGTACATAAAATAGATGAATCCCTCAAAAAGTTCGTTCAATACAATTCAAACATATGTAAATATGACCAAACTACAATTTTAGAAAGACGTAGTACATACAACCATTCAAATGGATGGGGAAAATCTCATTGTAACAAAGAAAAGAATAAGGAAAAGGAAGAACATGTTGAAAGAATAGAAAATTTGGAGGTACAATTGAATAAGATTAAATAAGTAAAACATTGACAACAAGAAGAGGCTTCAAAACTAAATTTCCCTTAATTAAATTAGAAGGAAATTGTAATTCCACATCGCATGACATCTTGTACGAGTTAACTGAGTTGGGCAGAGTTAATTAGCTTAGTCAATTCGAGTTGAGGGTCAAACTTGAGGCATGTAGAGTTCTCTCTAAGTTTTAGGAGGCCTAATTACAATTTATTTTTAGTTGTAATTATTAAACATAATTATTTGAGTTAAAATCAATTTAACTAGTTCCAATTAATGCAGGAGCTAGTGAGAGGTCGAGTGAATTAAATATGATTTAATTCACATGCAGTGTTCAATTAGATAACTAATAATTCACTATAAATTGTTGTTTCATGTCAGTGTTGAGGAATACCCAGTTGATATTTGAGTTAAAGGGAAGTATACTATCAGTTGTATAATTAGAAATTTGTGTAGGTCATGCATGAGGTCAGCAGAAGACCTTGGATGTATTGCGGAATCAATTATTGGGAATTTCCTAATTAATAGGGGCTCAATTTCCCTACGGATTGTGCAAGTAAGGTTGAGCATCCAGAGGAAAGAAATTTGTTAAGTATTGGAAAAAACTTGCTTGGATCATTATGACATAGTCAGAGATAGTGAAAAGAGCTTGTAGAAATTAGTATACACTAAGCACGCATACATCTAGATTCCCCTGATCTCACAATATTCAACTTCTTGCAAAATACAAAATCATTCCACTATTAATCTTTTGTACAAATTTAATTACAAACACATGTGAAGCATAAGTAAAAACAATCGCACATAACACAGTTGTTTAATGGGAAAGCCTGAAGCTGAAAACCCTAACTATCATATATTATGTATCATGAAGATCATGTAACAATCTCATAAAAATCTTAGTACATCAAGCTCTCAGTACAATCAATCGTCACACACTAACATACAGGAAATCTGCAAATCCATGCACCTATTTCTGTCCTCCTGCTAGCCTGCCTCCACTGTGCAATCCCTGCTGAAGAATAGCTTTGAATGGATTCGAATTACACTTACCTTGACTGTGCAATCCTCATTGGAAACTCCAATGTGTGTGTGGTGCAATCAATGCATCACTATAGTCACAACAGATAGTCCATCTTTCCCTTTCACCTATCTCTCCACTGGGTCTCCACTGGAAGTGACATGCACTATAGTTAACTGTGGTATTGTTTAGTTGATTAATGAGTTATTATTTTTGAATTAATTAACTAATTAATTTACTCCACTCTCACTAGTGTATCATTCAGTTACACTAGATACAACTAGCTCAACTGAGTCTAACTAAGTTAAACTGAATACAACTCCATGAACTACTCTTCCAACTCTATCATAACTTTGCCACTTCAGTTCTAACTAAGTCCTCCATGCATGAACCACCAGTAAACCCTAGTAATTGCGTAATTCCTTCAGCCTACTGATTTTCCAAATCTGTATACTGAAATTAAGTGCTCCAAGAGAATGAGTTGTTGTTTATTGTTGGATTATTATTAAGAGGTAATAATAATCAACACTTCTATTTTTAGATCAACAATCTATCAATAGACTTCGCCCAATATTATAAAAATATAATTTCATCTATTTTTCCAACTTGATCAACCATCCAAAAATAGCATCCTACAACTTCTGAAATATGATCACCATGTCTACAAATAAACATAGCCTAAAAAAATATTTGCACCAAAAAATAGTTTGCGGGCCCACTTAGTGAAGGCGACTCTTTTCACTAAGCTCATCACCTTGTTCAATCTCAACACTCCCTCTCAACAAGATAAGGATTATCTTTCACCCCGATCCTGCCTCTATGGTATTCGAATTTGCTCCTGGTGAGCGCCTTCATCAAAATATCTGCATCCTGATCTTTCGTAGGAATGTACTGAAGCAAAATGATCATCCGCTGCACACAATCTCTGATATGATGATACCTGATATCAATATGTTTAGATCTATCATGAAACACAAGATTAATAAAGAGTTTAATTCAACTCTGATTATCACAATGTATCGTTGTAGGATCTAAATGTGAACCGAACAAACCAACCAGGATTTTTCTCATCCAGATAGCCTTACATGCAGCTTGAATTGCTGCCATGTATTCTGCTTCCGCTGAACTGAGTGCCACGGATATTTGTTTCCTGTTATACCAAGGAACTGCTATAGATCCGATACTGAAAATCCCTCCTGATGTGCTCTTTTTGTCCGTTGGGTTTCCTGTCCAATCTGCATTTGTGAAGCCATGCAACTTCACCTCATCCATCTGCTTGTACCATAAGCCATACTAATATTTTCCCCTGAGATACCTCAGGACATGCTTGCCTGTCTTCCAAAAGAGCTTGGTAGGCTTAACCATCGCTTGTGAAAGTTGGTTCACCACATAGCATATGTATGCTCTTGTATTAACTAAATACCTAAGTGAACCCACCAACTGTCGATAAACAGTGGCATCTACTACCTCTGCCGATGTAGCATCCTCTTTCCTCTAATTTCCTAGAAGAGGAGTGTCGATAGGCTTGCAGCCTTGCATGTGAAACTTCTCCAGAATCTCACAGGCATACTTGCCTTGAGACACAAACAATTCACCTTCCCACTGCCGTATTTCCAATCCAAGGAAATAAGGAAGGAGGCCCAAATCCTTCATATCAAACTCCTTTGCAAGATCTTCCTTGCATGAGTGTATCAACTGCTCATCACCTGTTAGTATTAAATCATCAACATAAAGAACAATGATTAAAATCTTACCCTCCACCACAATTTGGTACAGGTTTGCATCCGCCTCACCCTTGGTGAAGCCAAGTCCAGTGAAATAGCCATTGATATGTGTGTACCAAGCACAAGGTGCTTGCTTCAGCCCATGTAACGCTCTTTTGAGCCTGCACACATGCGACTTGCTGCTGAAGATCTCAAATCCTTCAGGCTGCTCAATGTACACCTCTTCCTCAATGATCCCATTAAGGAACGCAGTATTCACAACCATATGATGAATGTGCCAACCCATATGCATTGAGAGAGAAAGTATGGTTCTTATGGAAGATTACCGTGTGACAGGTGCAAAGGTTTCTTCATAATCAATCCCCTCGATCTGTGAGAAGCCCCGGGCAACACATTTTTCCTTATACTTCTCGATGCTCGCATCAGCAGCTTGCTTTACCTTGTAGATCCATCTTGATCCTACAACTGATTTACCCACCGGCTTTGAAGCAATCTCCCAAGCACTATTTCTGATAATGGAGTCATACTCCTCCACCATGGAATCTACCCATGTGGGCTCCTACACTGCTTCTTCAAAAGAAGATGGCTCTATCACAATACACTTGCTCATGAGAGCCATGTATCTAGTAAATCGGTCAGGTGACTGTCTCTATTTGCACTGTGATGTAGAAACTCCTACATTCTATGTCGCATCAAGCTTCAGTCTCTTAGCTTTTGTGGTCCTCTTTCTACCTTGTCTCATATTTGGTTCTGCATGAGTGGACTTCTCCACTCCATGAATCTCCTCCTGTAGTTGATCCACATCTGGAGGCTCATCTTTCGAAACAATAAGTTCCTTCACTGCATGCAAGTCTAGCTCCCTCTCAAGCATAGCTCGTGCAACACCCATGATCGTTCTGTTCTTCCTCTCCGCGACCCCATTCTGCTGGGGTTATGAGGCACTATGAGTTCTCTTTGAATTCCTTCTTCTCTACAGAAGTCTATGAATTTGCTCGAGATATATTCACCACCATTATCGTTCCATAGAGCTTTCACTTGCTTCCCCAACTCCTTCTCCACCAATGCTTTAAACTCACAGAACTTTGAGAATGTTTCGCTCTTCTTCTGCATGAAGAAGATCCATCACCTACGAGAATAGTCATCAACAAATATAACATAATACCTGTGTTTTTCTATTGAAGCAACTGAGAAAGGTCCACACACGTTTGTGTGAATTCTCTCCAGGATCACCAAAGCACAATTCTCCTTCTCATGAAAGGTGGTCTCCACAAAATTACCCATAGTAAATCCCTTGCACTGATTTGACTACGCAAGAGTACCCTTGGGAAGTCCAATAGAAATCTGCTACAAAATCTTCAAATCGCCATGGTGAAGATGGTACAATCTCCTGTGTGATAATTCACCCTCATCCCTGCTCACCACTTCTTCTGCTTTTCCCACCATTGCAGCGTAGCCATCTACCTCCAGCTTGTAGATATTCTCAACTTGAATCTCTATCTTCTTGGTTTGACCCATTTTTTTATGTTGAAGGAAGGATTTTCCCTCACTAAAAACAACATCATAACCTTTGTCTTCCAACATTGCGACCGAGACCAAGTTCTTCTTTAGACCTGGAACATGCATAACATCCTTCAATAAGAATGGATTACCAGAATCCCTTTCAAAGGTAATGGTCCTAATTCCAGTCACACTGTATCGACCATCGTCGCCCATTTTTATATGCATCTGGAGGTCCTTCTCCTCCAAGTCACTAAAAAACTCCTTGTCTCCTGTCATACAGAAACATGCACCACTATCAAGATACCACAACGATCCCATATAGCTTGAAACCAAGCATGCGATCAAAGAGAAATCAAGTTCAAATTATGAGGCTAAGGCCTCTCCAGCTACAGCTCCAACAACCTTCTTGTTCTTCTTCTTCTGTGGGTAGTTAGTGGCGAAATGCCCATGTTCATGACAGTGAAAACACTTCACTTTGGACAAATCCTGCTTCTTGCCTTTAGCATCAGATTTTGATGGAGATTTCTTCCCCTTCCCTTTCCTTGCTTTGGCAGCCAAAGAGAAATTCTCTTCATCTTCATTCTTCGATGAAGAGCCATCCCTCTTACCCCGCCTTATCTCCTCCTGCACAAGATCCGACCAAAGTCGCTCCCACCCCCGTAGTTTCTCCCATCCATTGACAGAGTCTTCGTAGCTATGCCAACTCTTCGGAAGCCCAAGGAGAGCCAAGCTCACCAAGTCTTCATCATCAATAGTAATCCCCACACTTTCCAGTTCATCCCTACAGTGGACAAACTTCGTGAGATATTTTGGAATACTGTCGCCCTTCTCCATCTTTATTTTTCTGAGCTTGTCTTTTAGCGCCAACTTCCTCTGGTTGCTACTGCTTTGAAACAAATATGTCAAAGCCTTCCACATTAATAATGGATTGAATTTCCCGTGAAGGCTGGACACAATATGGTCATTCACACCTTCCAACATAATTCTTCTTTTCTTTGCTATCTTCTTTTTCCATGCGTCAAGTAATGCAGCATTGCTAGATCCCGACTTAGGAACATCACTATCGATGAACTCCTTCAGTCAATTATCCTCCAGCACCACCTACATCCTATCCTTCCAGGCTATGTAATTCGAGCTCCCATCAAGGGTATACTCCAATCACAACCCATTGAAATACATTTCAATGTATACTCAACTTCTGCACCAAGAATTTTCTATAGCAAATTCAAATTGTCCACCAGCACAATCTCAGCAATTCTTCACAATTGCAATCTTCAAGAATTAACACTGCTCTGATACCATGTAGAAATTAGTATACACTAGGCATGCATACATCCAGATTCCCTTGATCTCACAATATTTAACTTCTTGCAAAATACAGAATCATTCCACTGTTAATCTTTTGCGGAAAATTAATTACAAACACATGTGAAGCATAAATAAAAACAATCACACATAACACAATTGTTTAACAGGAAAGCCTGAAGCTGAAAACCCCAACTATAATATATTATGTATCATGGAGATCATGTAAAAATATCATACAAAGCTTAGTACATCAAGCTCTCAGTACAATCAATCGTCACACACTAACATAGAAGAAATTTGCAAATCCATGCACCGATTTCTGCCCTCCTGCTAGCCTGCCTCCACTGCGCAATCCCTGCTGAAGAATAGCTCTGAATGAATTCGAATTACACTTGCCTTGACTGCACAATCCTCATTGGCAACTCCAATGTGTGTGTGGTGCAATCAATGCATCACTATAGTCACAACAGACAATCCATCTTGCCCTTTCACCTATCTCTCCACTGGGTCTCCATTGGAATTGACATGCAATGTACTTAACTGTTGTATTTTTTAGTTGATTAATGAGTTATTATTTGTGAATTAATTAAATAATTAATTCACTCCACTCTCACTAGTGTATCATTCAGTTAGACTAGATACAACTAGCTCAACTGAGTCTAACTGAGTTAAATTGAATAGAACTCCATGAACTACTCTTCCAATGCTGTCATAACTTTGCCACTTCAGTTCTAACTGAGTCCTCCATGCATGAATCACCATTAAACCCTAGGAATTGTGTAATTCCTTTAGCCCACTAATTTTCCAAATCTATATACTGAAATTAAGTGCTCCAAGAGAATAAGTTGTTGTTTATTATTGGATTATTATTAAGAGCTAATGATAATCGACACTTCTATTTTTATATCGACGATATATAAATAGACTTTTCCCAATATTCTAAAAATATAATTTCATTTATTTTTCCAACTTGATCAACCATCCACAAATAGCATCCTGTAACTTCTGAAATATGATCACCATGTCTAAAAATAGACTTGCACTAAAAAATAGCCTACGGGCCCACTTAGTGAAGGCGACTCATTTCGCTAAGCTCATCATCTTGTTGAATCTCAACAGAGCTCTCAAGCCTGAGAGAAACATTGTATTGTTTCATATGTTGGGTGTGAGCCTGATTGTCTTCCTTATTTATATGTATCATCGCATTGGACCCATGTTCTTAATGGGGTGGAAACATCACCCGTTATTTGATCACTATCAAGGGGGTCCACGGGGGGCGATGATGACCTTTTGGAGCCCCCCCTAGCAGGTGGTTTCGGGGGCAGCACCCCCAAAGCTAAAAACAGATGTAAAATTCCCTTGTAAAATATTGGAATTTCGTAGTCAATGTGAGCCGTTCATTAGGTGGATGATTTGACGGTAGAAACTATATGTAATTTAGGGTTTTTTTTCCCTAGAAGGCAACCCCTATATTGTATGAGGGTGTGGTATTGTGTCTGTGTATGGTGTGTATACTCTAAGTGAGGAATAGCAAGGGGGACTGTGTGAGAGAGAAGAGAATATTACAACGAATCTGTTGTAGGTTGTGTCTCTTCATTTTGCTGGATAATATAAAGGAAGGATTGGTTGTTTCTGTGGATGTAGCCCAAGTTGGGTGAACCACATATATCTGTGTCTCTCTTGTTTATATGTTTTTTGTGTTTAATTTTCCGCTTATTTTATGTGTTCCATTGCTTTGTAATATATAATTTTCTAAAATCATATTCTTGACTTAATGCAATATACAAATCGCAGGGTTTTTTGCTGAGGCTTTCCACAGATAAATATTTTTTTTGTGAGATTGAAATTATTTCTCTTTTCTTGTTCATGTGATTTTACGATCGTAATTTGTTTCCAAAATTTGTAGAATAGATTCAAGTATTTTGTTTTAACATATTACAAGATCAGTTGAATCTATGTGGATTTTCTACATGGTATCTATTATGGCTCATTTGCATTTACCTTTGAATTTTTTTTCAAAACACAAAAAAATCATATATGATAGAAAATGTAAAATTTTGTGTGTCATAGAAGAATTTTGATTTATATATTGGTACATTAACATCACATGATGAGATGTGAAGGTGGGTCGAGTCGGGCTCATTCGCAAGCTCAGGAGAGACCAACGTGGTAGAACACCAGATAAGCTCAAGAGGGTTACACCATGGAGCAAACAATCTAATTTCCCAAAGGTGGAGAAAGGGCACATTTCCCTTAAACACTTAAGAGTTTTGGAGGAGGCACAAAGGGAAAAATGGATGGCCAGGATCAAAGCACAGCACTGGAGTGGAAAGATAGACGATAGTGATTAAATTGCAAACCGCAAATCACAAGATTCAAAGGATAGGCGCGGGAGGTAAGTGATAAATTCGTCGAAGTGCGACATGCAATGCCAAGTGGGACCTGATCGCATAGTGCACATCCCAAGTTTTAAAAGATAAACGCTAAGAAAAAGTTAAAGACGATGAAGTGCGAAGTGTGATGTTGGCACGGACGCGATATGGTTCCAACATGAAATATAAAGGATTTCAAGTCCGGGCTTATGCGGTTATGCACCATTTTATGAAGAAATCGGAAAAAAGTGACAGAAAAGCTCGAGTAAGTGACCCGACACAAATCAAAGGAGAAGAGGCAGAGTTAGGTATCAGGTGATATTATTGACAACGTTTGAAGCAGAGGGGCATAGGCAGAGTCGGTCATAAGAGCATATAGCGATGCTATTGGGAGCATGACAGCTGGGTTAAGTCAGGCTCTGAGGCATTGTTAAAGAGCTATGCAATCACTGCATCATAACCAGAAAGGACACCTCGACACTTCGGGAGGATGCATCAACAAAATTAGATTCAACAAAACGAACAATATTTCCAGTTTTAAGTTGTTTTCTCAAGTATTATTGCATAAGTAATCTTAGCAGTTTAGGTAGTCTAATAGTTTCAAGAATTTCAGGAGTTACAAACCACTGTGATGTATTTAAGTAGATATAAATAAAGGAAATAGGTTCAAAGTTTTGGACCTTTGGAGGATTGTTAATTTGGTATTGAATTTTTTGAGAAATAAATGAAATAAGATCAAGTTTCCTGTAGCTGTTGATGCTGATATGTCTTTCCAGTTTCCCTCTGTTTTTATTCCTCTTTGAATGAAGTGAAGTAATGTAGCAGCCGATCTCTTAATTACATTTGTGAGTAAGAGTTAAACAACCTTAATTTTTGCTCCTTCACCTCATCTCTTCTTTCTTCACAAAATCTTGATGAAACTCTAAAGTAATAGGTTTTATATTTGTAGCATATTATTTTGAGTTTCCTCTCTCTCCATGAATTTTCTCTTAAACTTAAAAGTGATAGATTCTATATATCATCATATCACTTCAAGTTTCCTTTACAGTTCTTATTTTCATTTCATTCGGATATCAACAGTTTATGGCATTGTGAAGGATTTCATTATATCAGATTATTGAGTGTATTAAATAATTAGATTCCAAAGGTGTTAATCATAGGCCATTTGAAATTATAATTGTGACATACATTTACAAAATTTCTTAAGCACTAATTCCTTACCATAGCCAAGGAATTGTTTCTTTAGATACAACATAGAAACAAAGTTTATTTTCCCTGGGTTTTTAACATTATTTCTTCTGGTTGTTCAGTGAGGAGGAAATATTCGATTGTGTTTGTTATTTTCAAAATTATGGCTTTCAAAAGGCCTCACACAAGGTCAGATACCTCATAGTAGATAGTCCCTGCTTTGCCAGATCCATAAAGATTGGTTTCTAAAAAGGCTTAGAAACCCGAAACTCCTTCAATACCTGATCCTGCATTTCTTGTTCCTGGCAACTATTCTCATAACCCTTTGTTTGAAGATATTTCCAAGGAATTTCCTTTCTTGGAACAAGATACCCCTTCCACACCCATTTATTTTCAAGAACCTCTGTTAGAAGAACGTTCTTTCGAGTATGTTTCTTTTACCTCCACTCAAGCTCAACCAAATATATTTTCTAGTCCTTCTTCTATTTTCCATCAGCCGACCCCCATATCAGTTTTGCCTCCACCTTCATTCACTTTCACAACAAGTTCATCAACCTCAACCACCCAAGGAGAAGTTAACCAAGTTGTTAATATGGCAGCACTAGCTTTCTTAATGGATATATATGCACCAATAAATCTTCCACAACCAATGAATTCCATGCCTCAAGAATACCTCAAATTACTTCCTCGTTTCACTGGAGAAGATGAAGTAACTACATAACAACATTTACCCTTGTTTTTCTCTTTTGCTGAGAATTTAAATGTAGAACAACTTGATGTTGTGATGAGACTATTTGTGCAGTCTCTAAGTGGAGAGGCTAGGAAATGGTTCAAAGGTTTACCAAGTGATTCCATAAATGACTGGGAAGAGTTAGAAACTCAATTCAATCAGAGATGGGGAGAGAAGAGAGATCATGGTTACTCATTGACATAGTTTAATGCAATTAAAATAAAGCCTAATGAAAACATTTTTGAGTTTTTAAAAAGATTCAACAAATTGTACAATAGTTTACCTATAGAGATGAAGCCCCCCCCCCCGGTAGGAGCAAAGGTAGCTTTTGTTGGGGTTTTTGAAGCTGATTTTAGCTTTAAATTGAGAGAGAGAGAAGAGCCCCTACTCTTGAGAAGATACAGACAGATGCTTTAGAGATTGAAGCTAATATTACTGCAACTGGAAAGGCGAAAGGGAAACAGCTAGTCCAAGAGAAGGGAAAGGCAAAAGAAGAATCATCACAAGATCTAAGAATTGAATATATGACAAAGGTGATAAAAAATATGAAAAATAAGCTAGCTAAAATGGAATTGGAAAATAAAAACTCCTAAAGAAAAGTACAAAAAAACCAAGGGGGGTTTAACTCTCAATTCAGAAGACATCCCCTGCAAATCTTGCAGAGGTAAAGAAGAGATCAAGACCAAGTTCAAGCTCCATTGTATATAGAAGCAGCACCTGGAGAGCAAGCAGGAGATGACCAAAGGGAGGTCGAGGATTAGGTATCTGCTATGTATGCAATAAAATAGGATGAAGAGGAAGATTACGAGGGAGAATATGCTAAAGATGAAGTTTCTTTTGATCAAGATGAGGTGGATGAATACTGTAGGCAATTCACAGATTTCATGCAAGCTGGGTTACATAAAAAGTATGATTTGAGGTCTAGAAAGAGATCTAGAGTGCAGGATAATGAAGGTGAACAACAAGGTTCCATTCCTCCTCCAATGGCGACTCCACTACAAAATAACCCTACAAAACATGTCAGTAATAAGAAAAAACTTGTAAATTCACTTAATGGAACAAATGTGCAGCAGGGTGAATCTTCCTAGAACAAATCAATTGACACTAATATCTTGGAGAGAGATGTTCCTGTACCCGAACAAGCAGCAAATTCTAGAAAGAGTGAAGAAGAACCTGAAAATAATGTTAACCAAACTCATGCTTTCAATTTGACAAAATATTTGAAGGTCAAAATTCAGGTGCCTTATCTAGAATTAGACAAAATACCAGCTTACAAAAAAAAAAAAAAAATAGAATTTATTAATCTGGCAAAGGTGGAAGATATAAGTAACACAGTGAACTTATAAGAAGAAAAGGTAGTGGTCACCTTTGATCCTCATGTACAAGAAATAGATCCCTCTATTCCACTATTCTATATTTCTCTGTTGATTCATGATTATACTCTACATAATTTCATGCTAGACTCAGGAGCGTCCCATAATCTCATGCCATTTTCTGTTATGAAGGAACTTAACTTGCAGATTACCAAACCTTATAGGGATCTGTATTCATTTGATTCCAAAAGGGTGAAATGTGTTGGGTTAATTAAATATGTAGCAATTTCGTTGGCACAAATCCTAGCAAAGAGTATAGTCATGGATGTAGTGGTTGCTGACATCCTAGCCAGGTTTGGAATGCTCCTGTCAAGATCTTGGGGAGCAAAGTTGGGAGGTGTACTAAAATTAAATTTCACTTATGCTATCATTCCGGTTTCTAATGGGGAATAAAGGAGATTGTACATGGAAACAAGGTTTGTGAATACTACCTCCAAGAAAGATGTAGGAAATTCCCCCATTTATAGTCAAGAAACAAAAGACCTTTCGTATTTAATGCTGCATGAAGATGTAGAATTTGTTGAAGACACAGGGAAGCAGTTCTCTTCAGCAGTTGTAAATAATGAGTTGTACTCAAGGAATATTTGGAAGTGCTACTTTGGTGGTGCCTACTCCAAGGAGGGTGCATGTGTTGGATTCTTGCTGATATCACCATAAGGTAACCTCATGCCTTTCCCTTTTAAACTAGAATTTGATTCAACAAACAATGTGGCCAAGTATGAGTCCTAAATCTCAAGCCTTCAAGTTGCTAAACAGATGGGACTTCAATGTATTTCAATTTTTGGTCACTTTGAATTGATAATAAGGCAGATTAAAAATCATTGTCAAACCAAGCATCAGAGATTGAGATCATATAGGAATGAGATTTGGTAGAAAAATATTTTGAAGCATTCAATATTCAGTATATTCCGAGGGAGGAGAATATATTGGACAATTCTATCCAAGGTTAAGTTGTGAGATTGAAATTAGGCATAGACATTCTATCCCTGATAATGTGAAACATTGGCAGGTGTTTGACGATGATGAACAGATAAATCAGTTCTTGACCATGATTGGAAACTTTGAAGATGTTGAGATAGACCAAGAGGAAGAACAAATAGAGCAGAAAGCAGAAATAAGAAACCTCAAGCAGGCAATAGGTGAAAAAAAGGTTATCTAATTGAAAGATAATGTGCTCCCCAAAGGGTTGGTTCCCGTTGAAATATTATTTGATGCTAATGATCTTGTTGTTGATTAAAATAAAACACATCAAGAAGAAGAGATGGAAGATTGTAATTTGGGAACTCAGCTGGAACCCAAAATAGTGAAATTGTTCAAAGGTGTTCCCAAAAACTACAAATAAATATACATTGATCTTTTTAAGAAATATATGGATGTGTTTGTTTGGTCGTATGAAGACCTGAAAACATATGAAAAAAGCATTATTCAGCATAATATTCCATTGAAGGAAGGACTCAAACCACACAAACAGAAGCTCAGACAGATCAATCCATTGTTGTTATCTCCAATCGAAAAAGAAGTGGAGAAACTATTGCAGGCGAAAATTATAGTCCCTCTCAGATATTCAGATTGGGTTTCTAATATGGTCCTTGTAAGAAAGAAGAATGGAAAGATAATACTGTGTGTATACTTTAGGAACTTGAACTGAGCATATCCAAAAGATAATTATCCTTTGCCAAAAATGGATTATGTCTTACAGAAGGTGACATGAGCTCACAGGTTGTCTATGGTTTCTCGATTTTCTGGGTATAATTAGGTAGCAGTAGAAAAATAAGATCAGAAGAAGACTGCTTTCACTATGCCATGGGGCACCTTCATGTGTGCAAGGATGCCATTTGGCCTTATGAATGCAGGTGCAACATCTCATAGGGCCATGGACATAACCTTCATTAGTGACAGGTTTGTAGTTGTATATCTGGATGATGTAACTATTTTCTCAAGGTCAGATGATGAACACTTGGAGCATTTGAAAAAAACTTCTCAAAAGTGCAGAAAGTTTGGTCTGTGATTAAATCCCAAGAAATCTTTATTTTCCATAGAAAAAGGTAAATTATTGGGTCACATAGTTTCTAAACAAGGAGTAAAAATTTACCCGGCAAGGGTGGAAGCCATTCAGACTATTCCTTAACCCAGAAGCAAGAAGGATATCCAGAGAATCCTGGGAAAAATAAAATTTCTAAGGAGGTTTGTGCCCAATTATGCTGAGATCGTGAGAATTATAACAGATATGTTGAAGAAAAATGCAGAATTGACATGGGATAAGGAAGCAAGAGATGCATTTGTTAGAATAAAGGAAGCACTACAGGAAGCCTAGTTTTGATTAGCCCATACTATCAAAAATCCTTTCAGGTATTCTCATTTGCAACCCCCACTACTATTGCTGTTGTGTTGTTGCAGAAAAATGAAGACAATAAGGAGCAGCCAGTTGCATTTTTCAACAAAGTTCTTAGAGATGCTGAGCTCCAATAATATTCTGGAGAAACTAGTATATGCTTTGGTCAAAGCACTAAAAGCCTTAAGGACTTATGTTTTGCAGTCCTAAATAACTACTTATGTTCCTAATTATATTGTGAAAGACGTGCTGGTCCAAAGTGATGTTGAAGGGAAAAGGGGGAAGTGGATAAAAAAAATCCAAGAGTATGATTTTGACATCAAACCCACCAAGCTGGTCAAGGGACGGGGGTGAGCGAAGTTGTTGACAAAGACAAATTTTCAAGCCTTGGGATTTAATCTGTTGGCACCAATGGATGGAGCTATAAATGAAGAGGGTCAAAGAAAGTTCAAACGGGTATTCAATGCAATTTTTTTTCTCTAATTGGTATAAGATATTGTGCATTACCTGTTTTTCTTTTCCTGCCCAAATTCACTGAATAGAACAAAATACAAAGATCTCAAGCTCAAGTCTCAGCCATATGTTATCGTAGAAGCAAAGCTATACTTGAAAGACCCTGCTGGTATTTTGCTGTTATTTTTGACCAAAGGAGAATCTATTGAACTCACCAAACAATATCATTAAAGTCTCTGTGGATGACATTATAGCTGGAAGTCCACAACTCATAAGATTCTTAAGTCAGACTTCTATTGGCCAACCTTGTTTGTTGATGTTTATAGACTGGACAAAAGTTTTCATAAGTGTCAGATGTATGCTGAAAAGAAAAAACTTGCTCCATTACCTCTCATCCCAATATTTATTGAATAACCTTTCAGGTAATGGGGATTAGATTTTATTGGAGAGATAAATCTGCCATCAAGCGGAAAATTCAAGTGGATTCTGACTACCATTAATTATTTTACAAAATGGGTTGAAGCAATATCCACTAAGAAGGAAAATGGCCAAGTGGCGATGAAGTTTATGGAGGAAAAAATTTTCAGCAGATTTGGATGTCTAGTCAAAATTGTGACCAGTAATGCTCATGTATTCAACTCTTCTTGTTTTCTCAATTTCCGTCAAACATATAATGTAATTTTATCACATTCCATAGCGTATTATCCTCAAGGGAATGGATTGGAAGAGTCTTAAAATAAGACATTGGTTAGTATCTTGAAGAAAATAATCGCCGAGAATAAGAAGGATTGGGATATGAAGTTGAAGTTTTCCCTCTTGGCAGTTTGAGTCACTACCAAGAGATCTACTGGGAATTCTCCCTATGAACTGATGTATGGAACTCAAACATTATTTCCTAATCATCTGGCCAAACCAATGATTTCTTTCCTTCAAGAAGCTCAAGAAGAATCGAATGCTCTGGTAAGAAGATTGAACAAAATAATTGAATCAATTGAAAATAGAAACAAAGTTAGGGATAACTTGATTACTTATCAAGAAAAGATGAAGTCTATATTTGACAGAAAAGAAAAAGAAGTTCTCTTTCAAGCAGGATATTTGGTACTTAGATGGGACACCGAACGAGAAGAAAAGGGGAAGCATCATAAATTTGACCCTCTCTGGTATTGTCCATACAAGATCTCTAAGGCAAGGTCAAATAACACATTTATTTTGGAAGATCTATATGGATAGACAGTACAACTGCCTATGAATGGGTAGTATCTAAACCATTATTTCTAGCATTAAAATTCAGCATTCCACCATTGTAAATACCAGGTTTCTCATTGTTCATATGTCACCAAGAAATATTTGACTCCATTCCCAATGGATAAGGCACTATTCTATGGTACTTAGCACTTCCATGGAAAAAATCACTATCCCCAGGTGGAGCCAGATGTTGCGGCTCATTTTCATTTACCTTTGAAATATTTTTCAAAACACCAAAAAATCATATATGATAGAAAATGTAAAATTTTGTGTGTCGTAGAAAAATTTTGATTTATATATTGGTACATTAACATTACGTGATGAGATGTGAAGGTGGGTCGAGTCGGGCTCATTCACAAGCTCAAGAGAGACCAGTGTGATAGAACATTGGATAAGCTCAAGATGGTTACATCGTGGAGAAAACAAACTAATTTTCCAAAGGCACAGAAAGGGCGTATTTACCTTAAACACTTAAGAGTTTTGGAGGAGGCCCAAAGAGAAAAATAGATGGTCGAGATCAAAGCGCAGAATTGGAGCAGAGATATAGATGGGGAAGATTAAGTCGCAAACCAAAAATCACAAGTTTCAAAGGACAGGCACGGGATTTCAAAGTATAGGCACGGGAGGTAAGTTATAAAGTCGTCGAAGTGCGTCGTGCAATGCCAAGTGGGACCCGATCGCATAGCGCACATCACAAGTTTTAAAATATAAACGCTAAGGAAAAGTTAAAGACAATGAAATGTAAAGTGCGATGTTGGCATGGACGTGATGTGGTTCCAAGATGAAATCTAAAGGATTTCAAGTCTAGGCTTATACGGTTATGTGTCATTTTATGAAGAAATAGGCAGAACACGACAAAAAAACTCGGGTAAGTGACCCGACACAGATCAAAGGAGAAGAGGCAGAGTTGGGTAGCAGGTGATATGATTGACATCGTTTGAAGCACATGGGCATAGGCAGAGTTAGATAGAAGAGCATATAGCAACCCTATTGGGAGAATGATAGCTGGGTCAAGTCGGGCACTGAGGCATCATTACAGATTTTTGCAGCTGTTGCATCATAACGAGAAAGGACACCTCGGTACTTCGGGAGGACGCATCAGCAACATCAGATTCAGCAAAATGAATAATATTTCTAGTTTTAATTTGTTTTCTCAAGTATGATTGCATAAGTAATCTTAACAGTTTAGGTATTTGAATAGTTTCAAGAAGTTCAGGAGTTACAAATCACTGTGATGTATTTAAGTAGATAGAAATAAAGAAAAGGGGTTCCGAGTTTTGGACCTCTGGAGGATCGTTAATTTGGTACTAAATTTTCTGAGAAATAAATGAAAGAAGATCAAGTTTCCTGCAGCTGTTGATGGTGATATGTCTTTCTAGTTTCACTCTATTTTTATTCCCCTTTGAATGAAGTGAAGCAATGTAGCAGCCGGTCTCTTAATTACATCTGTGAGTAAGATTTAAAAAACCTTAATTTGCACTCATTCACCTCATCTCTTCTTTCTTCACAAAATCCTGATGAAACTTTAAGTAATAGATTTTGTGTTTGCAGCATATTATTTCAAGTTTCTTCTCTCTCCATTAATTTCCTCTGAAAATTAAAAGTGATAGATTATATTTCTCAGCATATCACTTCGAGTTTCCTTTATAGTTATTCTTTTCATTTCATTTGGATATCAGGAGTTTATGGCATTTTGAAGGCTTTCATTATATCTGATTATTGAGTTTATTAAATAATTAGATTCCAATGGTGCTAAGAAGAGGCCATTTGATGTTATAATTGTGACATACATTTACAAAATTTCTTAAGCACTGATTCCTTACCACATCCAATGAATTTTTGCTTGAGATAAAATGGTATCAGAACATGAATCACTATAGAAGAGAAGAATATGAGTTTGTTTTGAACATGTGAATCGAATTTTCAGATTTATTCTTTAGGACTAGCAATAGAATCATGATGTATTTTTGTGGATTAAGACTTGAATATGCCCTTGAGGGTAGTTCAAATAACATATCTTGGAAGGATAATATGGAGGCACTTTTGGAGGAAAACCAGCTGAAGGAGTTCATAGACAGTGATATTCCTAGGCCTGCAGCAACAGATGCTCAAAATATTGATGCATGCAACAAGAATGTAGCAAAGGCTAGAATGATTCTGTTAGAAGGAGTTCGATATCATATTGTCTAGAACCTCCATGGAAAGAAAACTCCATGTGTTATGTGGAAGGCCTTAACATATTTGTTTCAGAACAACATCGACCATAGGAAGTTGGCGTTGAAGGGAAAGCTAAGAAAAATCAAGATGGAGAAGGACGAGACAATACCAAAATAATTGACAAAGTTCACTAAATGTTGAGATGAGCTTGGAAGTGTTGGTGTTATAGTTTTCAAGGATTATATGGTGAGGCTAGCACTTCTAGCCCTTCCCAAGAGCTGGCACAGCTACCTAGATTCAATGAATGAGAAGGAGAAGCTACCATAGTAAGATTGATTGTGGTATGACTTGGTACAAGAAGAAATTTGGTGAAATACCATAGATAGATCCTCATCAAAGATTGATGATGAGGAGAACTGTGCCTTGCCTGGAAAGGTGAAGAAAGGGAAATGGAAGGCATCCCATTCCAAATCAGATTTTGGTCAGGCATGCAAGAGGAAGGACTTTTCAAAGATAAAATGTTTTCATTGTCATAATCTTGGACACTATGCGACAAAGTGTCCACACAAGAATACCGGAAAGAATCCCTCAACAGGAGCAGCAGGTGAAGCACTTGATTCAAAATTCAAGTCAGATTTTACTCTCATCACATGCATGGTGTCATCGATGATGGGTTATGTGTGGTACCTGGATAGTGGAGCATCATTCCATATGACCGAAAAAAAAAGAATTTTTCAGTAATTTTGAGGAGAAGGATCTCCAAATGCACATAGATATGGGAGATGATGGGAGGTATAATGCACCCATCATAGGTACAGTTACCTTTTAGAGGCATTCTGGCACCCCTCTCACATTAAAAGATGTCATGTGTGCTTCCAATTCAAAGAAGAATTTAGTTTCAGTTGATATGTTGGAAGACCGTGGCTATGATGTGATATTTAGCAAAGGAAAGACGTTCCTTCGTCACAAAGCCACGAGACAGGTGAAGAAGATTGGGCTTTGGGTAAAGAACCTGCACAAATTAGATGTAGAATATTGTGATGCCTTGAGCACAAAATCAGATAAGGTGTGGAACCAAGACATCGGTGCATTAGGGGAATTTTGAGGTCTCAAATGGGCCTCCTAAGAAAATTTAAAAATAATAGTGAAAATAATAAAATAAGATTAGATTGCATCATCAAATTTTAGAGGGAAAAAAAAGATTTTTTTTTTTTCAACTCGTATTTTCAAATTATATCCCTATGGGTTTACTCAAATTTTGAGCAGAAACACTCGTTGGACGAAGCATTTCATTCCTCATCCAAGAGTACCCATGTTGCATACTTTCGATGGACCCTGCTACATGAAAAATGTGATTGCAATCTTGTTTTTTCATGTATTTCTCATTTTTTTGTGTAGAAGGGCCAATCGGAAGTATGCAACATGGGCACTCCTTAGATAAGGAATTAAATTTTGCATCCAATGAGTATTCCCACTCAATATTTGAGTAATATTTTACGAAGCTAAGTTGAAAAATTTGTTTTATTATTTTATTAGTTTTTAATCTTTTTACTTTTTTACTCCAAAAATGGTGAATCATTCACCATAGTTGATGTCATCATATTTCATCCTATTGGTTCTTATAAAGTTTATTTTGATGTACATTTATCTTAGGAGATTTTAGACCTCAAAAATACCCTATTGAGTTATGGCATGGAAGATTGGGCCATCTACACCATGGCTCTTTAAAGATCATGCAACGAATTTCTTCAGGACTTCCCAATGGTGCACTTGAGCAATGAGATACATAAAAAGCATGTACATTGGGGAAGTATACCAAAGCCACCTTTCATGATAAGGAAATTCGAGAAAATGCGATCCTTGAAAGAGTTCACTAAGATGTGTGTGGACCGTTCTCGATTGCCTCCAATAGAAATGTGATTTTTATAGATGATTTTCCATGCAAGTGTTGGATATTCTTCATGTAGAAGAAAGATAAGACGTTCTCAAATTTTTGTGATTTCAAAGCACTTTTCAAGAAAGATACAAGGAATAAGGTGAAGTATCTTAGCAACAACAATGGTAGATAACATGTCTCAAATAAATTCAAGAACTTCTATGATTTAGAAGGAATTCAACAGGAATCGATATAATATCATAACCCATAACATAATGGGTTTGCATAAAGGAAGAAAAAAACTATTTTCGAAGCAACATGAGTGATGTTGCATGATTAGGGCCTATCATTGCATCTATGGGATGAAGCATGCAACACAATAGTATTTTTGCAGGAAAAAAAATTCCTCGTTAGATTCTTCAGATGAGTACACCAGAGGAAGTTTTTTCAGGTAAGAAACAAGATGTGGCACATTTAATTTTCATGGTTCATCTGTTTATTTCCATGTAACCAAAGATGCCAGGAAAGTCTAGAGCCAAAAACTCAATTGGGAATATTTTAGGGTTACACCAATACACCTCACAACTATCAGGTGTACTTTCTAGCACACAAGATGACAATGGTGAGAAGAGATGTGAAATTCGATGAAGAGAAGGCCATTTGAATTTCCCTTGAGAGGGAGCTTCAGTTGCATGTAGTTGAGGAGCTCTTAGCTCCAAAATAAGAACCTCAATATGTGGAGCAGCCACAAGTAGAGGAACAGAGAGTGGAAGCACCCACTCATGCAGAGACATCCAGAGACAGAAGGAATCACACCAGAGAGGCTAAAAGGTTGGTGTTTGATGCTAGAGAGAATGTGGGAGAACTCACATCACAACACAGGAAGAGAAGGTCCATAGAGCGGTACATTGGCTACATGGATCTTATGAGTGAGAGTGTATAGATTGAGCCATCCTCATTCGAGGAAGCAGTGCAAAATTTTTTTTGGGTCAATGCCATGGTTGAGTTGTATGACTCCATTATTAGAAACAATGCATGGGAAGTTATCGTAAGACTGGAGGGGAATTCATTTGTAGGCTCCAAGTGGATCTATAAGGTGAAGTATGTAGCAGATGGGAGTGTCAAGAAACACAAGGCCAAATTTTTGTCCAGAGGGTTCTCTCAGGTGGAGGGGATTGATTACGAGGAGACCTTTGCACCAGTCACAAGGTACTCATCAATCAAATACATTCTTACACTTTTAGCATAGATGGGATGGTAGATACATTAGATGGATGTAAAGATAGCCTTCCTTAATGGAGTGAGTGAGGAAGAGGTGTGCATTAAGAATCCATAAGGTTTTGAGACCTTCGAAATACATTTACATGTGTGCATACTCAAGAGAGTGTTGTATGGACTGAAACAAGCACCTCATGCTTGGTACACCAGGATAAACATCTACTTCACCAGGTTAGTATTCACCAAAAGTGAAGTAGATGTGAAACATTACCATATTGTGGTAGAGGGTAAACTTTTGATAATTGTACTTTATGTCGATGATTTGATACTAATAGGTGATGAGAAGCTCATAAAGTCTTGAACAAAGGATCTTGTAAGAGAATTTTAGATGAAGGATATGGGGCTCTTATTTCCTTCGATTCAAAATTTGGAAAAGAGATGGGGAAATCATTGTATCTTGAGGAAAATATGCCAACGCAATTCTGAAGAAGTTCCTCATTGAGGAAAGAAAACCCATGGAGACTCTTCTAGCAGAGAACTAGAGGAAAGAGGATGCTACTTTAGGCAAAGTAGTAGATACTACCATCTACAGGTAGCTTGTGGGTTCACTCATGTATATTGTTGAACACACGACCAAACATATTCTATGTGGTTAACCAACTTAGTCAAACTATGGTTAAGCCTATCAAAATCTTTTGTAAGGCATGCAACCATGTGTTGAGATACCTCATAGGCACCACAAAGTTTTGGCTATGGTACATGCGAATAGAGGGAGTGAAGCTACAATGCTTAACAAATGAAGATTGGGTAGAGATTCCATGTGACAAAAGAGAACATCAAAGGGAATCTTCGACATTGGTTCAGAAACGGTTTCTTGGTACAACAGGAAGCAAAGATAATTTGCACCCAGTTCAACATAGGCAAAGTACATGGCTGCTAGTCGAGAATATTGTGAGGTCATTTGGATGAGGAAGAGACATGTTTTTTTGTTTGGTTAATATATGGATCCGACGGTGATTTATTGTGATAACCAGAGTTACATCAAACTCTCGATTAATCATTTTTTTCATGACAGGTCCAAGCATATTGATATCCAGTATCACCATCTCAGAGATTGTGTGTAGAGAAGGATTATGTCATTAGAGTACATTCCTATAGAGGATCAAGATGCATACTTCTTGACGAAGGAACTTTCAAGAGGAAAATTCAAGTTCTATAGAGGCATGATTGGGGTAGGATACAATCCCTTTCTTGTTGAGAGGGAGTGTTGAAATTGGCAACAAGAAGAGGTTTCTAATTTAATTTTCCCTTAATTAAATTAGAAGGAAATTGTAATTCCAAATCACATGAAAACTTGTATGAGTTAACTAAGTTGGAAATACTTAGTTAGTGTTAGGTAAATTGACTCGGAGTTAGAGTCAAGTTTGATTGAGTTAAACAGTGATGGTTTTCGGGCACATGGTGTTGTGTACCCATGGTTTTTTGGCTCATGGTATTGCATGTAATGGAGACTATAAAAGGCTCGGAGGAGTTCATTGTAATGCAGGCCTAGATGTGAGCGGTGAAGGCTGTTTTGGCCAAGGCTAATGAAATTTCAATAGGATGGGTTTTCCTCAGAGTTTGGGGTTTTTCCCAGTTAAATATTGTGTGTTTATGTTTTATTATTGTTGCCACATTTATTAGTTTATCTCTCTGTAAATAAGTTAATATTATCTAGTAATTATTTCTTCATTTGGTATCAGAGCCATTTTGGCTTCAGAGGGATGCTTTTGTTTCCAAGGGTTTATGGCCTGATGGTTCAAGGAGATCTCGGTGGCTAAGGGTTCTACAAGAACAATAAGCTTGCTCAGTATTGAGTGGCCAAGCCACCTAAAACCAAAAAAAAAAAAGTGATTGTGATTTATGTTGACAGAGAGATCCGAGCATTGTAAAAAGTCAAGGTGTGAAGTCGTGGATGGATGTTGTTACTGGATGTTACTGGAGGACCATGGTGTGATCGATGGATGTAGTGACCACTTGTCTATGAGGATCTGAGTACTTGGATAAAATACCTTTGTTGATCCTGCAAATATCATGGAAATTGATTGTGTATTACAAGGTTTAAAAACTTGTGCATAATTCTAAAGTTGTGATGGAGTTTCCATGGATGAGCTGGAGAGAGGCGTTGAAGCCTGATGGTGGGTGGATCAATGTGAGCGATGCATTGGCTGGATGAACACTTCGATGAGAAATATTACAAGAGAGAGTAATGAAGAGAACATCAGTGGTCAAGGCTGGAGTAGAAGCAACAGTGAGAAGGAAAATGTTGTTGCAGGCGGAGGTCAGAATTGCATCAAGGAGAATGACGATCATAAAGGCGAAGTGGTTTTGGTCGAGAAGTTTCTCTTGCAATGATCTCCGAAGATCTACTATTAATAGAGGCTTGGTTTCAAGGGGAAAAGCTACAGGATTGTGTTTCAGTGGTGAGCGCACGTTATAATTCAAGGAGAAAAGAAATAATGCAATGGATAATCTTGCATTGGCCTTGCACGAGGTGACTTCAAAAGCTGGTTAGAATGCGGTCAAAAGTGTAGTTTGCAGGGTGTTTTGAATCATGATAGTGAGGCGATCTGCATGAGCCTGGACTCAATAAGGTAAGCCATGAATGATGCCATTTCGACACGCGGAAGCAAGAGGAGAATGACAAGGCCAAGGAGGACATAGAGGGGAAGAAGTTGTGGGTTTTCCAATAGTGAAAAGGTCCGTCATGACTAGAATTATTTAGTGTATGACTGCAGTGGGGATGTTTCTCTTATGGTAGAGATGTGCATGGAACAGGCTCTCAAAGTGACTGTGGCAAAAATTCTTGATATTTACAATAGTACCCATGATAATATGCACATAGTGACAATTATTTTATTAGCAATGAGCGCTCACACCCTCTGGAAGAATAAGAATGATTCTCTCACAATGTGGTTCTCACAAATTTTTTGAAGCACACCTGGCCCGTGAGAGTTGAACTTGAGATCTGGGAAAATGCGAGTGTAGCATAGCATGAAGAACATATTGTAATGTTTAAGTGTTTTTGTGGATTGGTGCAGTTACAAAATTGTGAAGAATATATGCTTGACGATTGAAATGCAGGTACAACAATCATAGGACTGAGATGAGCCTGATTGTTGGAATAAAAGCCATGCGATGGAGCTATGGTAATAAGGCACAAGTAGAGTTGGACATCATCAGCAATGACAATGACGATGATGTTCTCATAATTTCTTGATGTGTAAGTGAAAGGCTTCATCGTGGAAGGTAACAAGGAAACAAGGATATAAGAGCATGTGGCTCTAAGGGTATGAGGAGAGAGAATGGTCGCAACAATGAGAAAAAGAAAAAAAAAAATCTTGTAATAGAGTCAAAATTTTATTACATGTAAACGGGCATATTGACATACTGCTATAATATCTGGTATTGCATGCGTACCCTTGGGTAATCACTGGTAAATTCTGGGTTAGATATAGGTGATAGGGGGATGTCAAGTTAAGAATTACCCTCGGTAAAATTTGAGGGGGGAAGAGCTAGAGTGAGCGGGGTTGTCTCATTTAGCATTTTTGGTTGGATTTAGTCAGGAAAACCCAAGTCAAGTTTAAGGGGGGGAATGTTAGGTAAATTGACTCGGGGTTAGAGTCAAGTTTATTGAGTTAAACAGTGATGGTTTTGGGGCACATGGTATTGTTCACCCATGGTTTTTGGCTCATCGTATTGCATGTAATGGATCATATAAAAGGCTCAGAGGACTTCATTATAATGCAGGCCTGGATGTGAGCAGTGAAGGCTCACTTGGTTGGTTTGGCCAGGGTTTTGGCCAAGGCTAATGAAATTTCATTAGGATGGATTTTCCCCGGAGTTTGGGGTTTTTCCCGGTTAAATATTGTGTGTTTATATTTTATTATTGTTGCTGCATTTATTAGTTTATCTCTCTGCAACTAAGTTAATATTATCTGGTAATTATTTATTCAGTTAGCTCAGTCAATTCGAGTTGAGGGTCAAACTGGAGGCATGTAGCATTATTTCTAAGTTTTAGGGGGTCCAGTTACAATTTATTTTGAGTTGTAATTATTTAGCGTAATTATTTGAGTTAAAATCAGTTTAACTAGTTCTATGTATCAAATCTTTCGATGAAAATCACATTCGAGAAATTTGTGTCGACACGTTTCGTACCAGCCAGTGTGGTTCATCATCAGGACAAGATGAGAAATCTGATCTAGGACTAAGCTTAAATAGATAATAAAGCTCTAATTAGCCGTTGTAGAATAACGGCTAGTTTGATTATAAAAAATATAAGAAATAACAAATAAAAATAAAAATATATAATAACAGTCATATAATAATAATTATTATTATTTAATTGAATTTCTTAAAATAATAATAATAATAACCCCTCACTCCAAGAATTTATGGTCTTCCTAAGATTCATAAGGATGGGGTCCCCCTTCGACCCATTGTCAACACCATAGGTGGTCTGACTTATCTGCTCGCTAAATTTTTAGCGAGTAAGCTTAAGCCTCTTGTGGGGCGTACTGACTCTGTTGTCAATGAAGTGAGAGGCAACATTGGGCCCTGATGACAACTTTGTTAGTTTTGATTTTGTCTCATTATACACTTGCATCCCCATTAGGGAAGCTATTGATGTCATTTCTTGGGTCACAGATCCTGATACTACTCATCTGGTTGAGATCTATCTTACCTCGACCTTCTTTAGTTTTGAGGGTGAATTATTTGAACAAACTTTTGGTGTGGCCATGGGTTCCCCCCTATCCTCGGCAGTGGCTAATATTTTCATGGAAGACTTTGAATCTAGAGCCCTCTCATCCTCTCCTTTTCAACCTAACTTTGGAAATGGTTTGTGGATGACACCTGTGTGGTGTGGCCACATGGAAAAGAGAAATTGGACATTTTCTTTTGTCATCTCAATGATCAGTTTAACTCCATTAAGTTTACCATGGAATTTGAAGTGGATGGTAGCCTTCCCTTTCTTGATGTCCTTATTACTAGGAATGAAGAAGGCTCTTTCTTTCATCAAGTCTTTAGAAAGAAGATGCACAATGAGCAGTATTTACATGTGGGCTCTCATCATTTCCCTGCTCAGAAGTTAGGGTTTCTCAGTACCTTAGCCACTCATGCCTTTAGAATTGCTGATGAGCACCACCTTGAATATGAGAAATCTCATATTCTTAATTTTTTCCTTGGAAATGGTTATAGCAATGTTGAATGTCTTAGAGCTTTCCAAAAAGCTAAAAAAGGTCCTAGGGTTAAAATTGATAATTGTGACAGGTCATATGGAATTAAACTGCCTTTTATCCAAGGAACGACTAATAATATCGCTAGGATACTAAGGAGACATAATTTTTCTTCAACCTTCAAGCCCCTCCACACTATTCGAAGTTCGCTCAGATCAGTTAAGGACACGATTTTCCCTAAGGAGGGTAAGGGTGTTTACTTGATTCTGTGTTCTTGTGGGTCATCTTACATTGGTGAAACTGGTCAATCCATCAGCCAAAGAATTCATGAACATGCTTCTGACCTAAAGCATAACATATCTCACTACTCTACCTTAGCAGAGCATGCTGAAAAGACAATGCATCACATTTGAATTGAGGATGTTGAGGTTATTGCGAGGGTTGACCATTTCCACCACTGAAAGTTTAGGGAGGCCCTTGAAATTGAAAAGAGGTCGGTCAACCTTAACAGGGATGATGGGTGGAGTGTGAGAAGATGCTCGATCCTTGCCCTTCATTCTTAGTTATTGGGTTTCTTCCCTTCTGTTTTTCCTCAGTTCGTCTTTTCCTCTCCTCTCGTCCCATTTTCCTTTTTTTTGTTTTTTATTCCTTATTATTGTTATTTATCTATTTATTCATTTATTCTTTATTATTTAGTTACTTATTATTTATTTATTTATCATTATTATTTTGATTATTTATTTTTAATTAAATTTTCATTTTTTATTTAATTAATTAATTATTTAATTTATCTGATAAAAAAAATAATAAATAATAAATAAAAGTTTAGTCTCAAATTCTATATTGAATTTCATTCAATTGAATTACATTCAAATAATATATATTTATTTATTTTTAATTTAATTTATTATTATTATTATTATTATTATTTTAAGAAATTAAATAAAATAATAATAATAATAATTATACAACTGTTATTATATATTTTTATTTTTATTTTTTATTGCTTATATTTTTTATAGTCAAACTAGTTGTTATTCTACAACGGCTAATTGGAGCTTTATTATCTATTTAAGCTGAGTCCTATATCATATTTCTTATCTTGTCCTGATGATGAACCACACTGGCTGGTTCGAAACGCATCGACGCAAATTTCTCGAATGTGATTTTCACCGAAAGGTTTGATACATAATTTATGGATCACAGAAGCCAAATTCTTAACTAGTTCTAACTGATGGAGGAGCTAGTGAGAGGTCTAGTGAAGTAAATCTGATTTAATTCACATGTAGTGATTAATCAGATAACTAATAATTTGCTACAAATAGTTGTTGCATGTCATTTTTTATGAAGACCCAATTGACATTGGAGTTAAAGGGAAGTATACTATCAGTTGTATAATTACAAAATTGTATAGGTCATGCGTGAGGTTAGTATAAGTCCTTGGATGTATTGTACAATAAATTGTTGGGAATTTCCTAATTAATAGGGGCTCAATTTCCCTATGGACTGCCCAGGCAAGGCTTAGCATCCATAGGTAATAAATTGGTTAAGTATTGGACCAAAATTTCTTGGATTAGTGTGAGACAGTTAGAGATTGTGCAGAGAGCTCTCAATCCTAAGAGAAGCATTGTATGTTTCATATTATTGACTTAATGCAATATATAGATATTGGGCTTTTTAGCTAAGGCTATCCCCAGATACATATTTTTGTTGTGAGATTGAAATTATTTCTCTTTCTTGTGCATGTGATTGTGTGATTGTAATCGGTTCCCTCAATTTGTAAAATATATTCAAGTATTTTGTTTTAGCATATTACAAGATTAGTTGAATCTATGTGGATTTTCTAAAAAACAACATGAACCCATGACAAGACAAGGCTAAAGAATCAAGGAAAATTTGGCAGGAGATACAAATTCCATGAAGATAACTAGTTTCAATTTCTATTGGACCCATAACACAACAAAATACTTATGGAAGAGTAGCCCCAAGAGTTAAAGGAACCAATAAGGACCTTTCAAAATTAGGTACCCAAAAGAGCACAACAAAGGAAATTATGAAATCAAGGATTCATACAATGGTGAAATTGTAGCTTATACAAGGCATAGACATAGACGAACCTTAATGACTAGATATTTTTAAGAGTAAAAATAATATGCAAATACTATGCTTGTGGTGCATGGGAACAATAAACAAATAATTGCATTTTCACCATCTCAGGAGTCATAGTATGTTTGAATCGTCCACTAGGTAACCATGATAGTAAACAATGTTTCAAATTACTAATGGAGCTTCAAGAAAGAAGCCACAAGATAATATATCTTGAGAGACAATGGAAGGTGAATGAGTCTCTAGTCACAACCATGAAAATAATATAAGGATATAATAAAAATAAATCTAATATAAAGGATAATATATATTTGAAGTATAAAAGGAAGCATACAAGAAATCCTCCTTGTGATTGAGAACAAAGGAGAAAGAGAAATCAAGAAGGGAATGAAGTAAAAATTCTAGATTTGATTGAATAGCTGAAGCAATACCTAAAGAAGATTAAGGACTTCTTTAATTTTCTTCTTAACATTGATGAAGCTTAAGGACTTTTTTGAGAGCACACAATTTACTCTATTTCAAAAGGAAATAAAAATACCTACAATAATTATGGCGAAACAAATTCTAAACATAGTAGTAGACTCAAGTGTGGAGATTAACGCCATTTCCTCAGTGTTAGGAGAAACTAGGTGGATCACTATTAGAACAAAGAAAAATAGTGATAAGGGTAGAAAAACATATGACATGCACACCCTTGGGAAGAAGGATAATAGTAAAAATTAATGCATGTGAAGAAATGGGTTGCTATATATTAAAATTACCTAAGGAAGCATACAATATGTTATTTGGGTGACCATGGATCTATGGCATGAGAGGCACGATTTTATTTGAAAAATAAGCTTTTATACTTATAAAAGCTAAAATAATAGTTGAAATACTAGTAGACAAAACAAAGGAAATAATTGAACTAGAAACAAATCCAAAGCATAGAGATGAATCACTAAGATCACACCTTGAATTAGAGAACCTATATCATATGAAGTAACACAATATTGATTAGCATAGTGTACTATACATGGAATTCTCATTAAGGAGGGAATTCAATGAAGTGTTGCAAAAGTGGGCATAGGAAAACCATGGAGTTTAACCCAAATACATTAAGGACATATTTAGAATTGAAGAAATAAATAAAATAAAAAAATATGAGTATAGGGAGAACTCATCCACACTGGTAAGAAAAATTTAAAAGAAGACCAAATTCTTATGCAACAAAGAATAATACAATAATTTGTTTACATTCTCAAAGAAATACCATTTTAGTTGTGGTGGACACTTTTTCATCGTGATCACTGGTAACATGCGAACAAATAAGATCATTCTCTCTATGTTAAATTCAAAAGAAAAGGGGAAAATAAATTGTGGCTATTATGGGGCAATAATATTATACCACTTAAGATATGTAATCCGTATCAAATAAAGGTCCATAAATAATATTGCAAATATAGAAGAAATATTAACTCATATCATACCTATGCTTGCATTAATTGACGAGTTTGAATATAAATGGTATTTTCATGAATAAAATATATGAGGGATACCAAAACAAAATGCGATGTGGAAAAATTCCAAGAAGAGTTAGATGAAGGATTCATTCATGAAAATCCCACACTTCAAGGCTTATTAACCAAGAGTGACCAATTTAGAAAAGAATATAATTCATAATAGAATGAATGAATGATATTCAATATATTAGTAGAAGAAAAGGAAAATGGATACTAAACCAACATAAAAAACAATGATTTGGCCCAAGGGATATTAACACTATGTCAATAAATAATAAAAATAAGAAATTAGAAAATGATAATTTAAAAAGATAAAAGTGGCCAAAAAAGGGGAAGAATCTAGGTATATCAAAATATAAAACTAGTGGAATGAAAAAATAGTGCCATGAGCAATTGTATTGTTAAAAAAATTTCAAATTTATCTATATATAACTAGTATAGATCCATCTTAACTTTAGATCTACCAAACACCAAGAGGGATGAAAATATATCAAGATGCAAGCCTCTTTTTGAGTGAAAAACCTGAGGAAAGGTTTGCAACTTGAGAGATTTAATTACCATCGATGCTTGGTAGATCTAGAGTTAGGATGTATCTATATTGGTTCTTAATAAACTAATTTTATTCTATATGAATTCCACATTTCCATATATAGAAATATTCTTATTTGTAATTTTATTAAAGCCCTAATATTACATAGAATTATATATGAATGCCCTTGGAATTTTAGTTTGATTTTTCATGTGATATATATATATATATAGAGAGAGAGAGAGAGAGAGAGAGAGAGAGAGATTATTGTAAATATTAAGCTTTTATATGTTTATTAATTAAATTTAAATATGAAGTTTTGAATTATCATGGTTACGAATATGAATATGATTTTTTTTTTAGAATAAATTCTTTGTGATTTTATTAATAAAAATAAATTACAATATAAAAAATTTAATTGAATATACATATTTTTTTTTAAATAATTGACATGGCATTATGTTTTAGTATTGTTTGATCTAATACCTCACTACAACATATTATCTAATATGCCACTACAACATATTCCCCATATTGGGTTGCAAAGCACCTATTAGAACAATTATTAAGACCTTAAACAAATATCTAAGGAATTTGGTGAATTTGAGATTAAATCATATCTTGAACCAAAAATAGTGAGACAATGATGATATAAAATGGATTTTTGATACAAGATAATTGAAAGAAAATAACTAGGCATGAATAATATATGAGATAGAATAATTGAATGGGTTTCACCTATTGTGGTATCTAAGTAGAAGAATGAAAATTTAAGAATATGCACATATTTTAGAAATTTAAAACTAATCATGATTAAATATCCCTCACTAACACCCCTTTCAAAGAAAAACCTCCAATCAATAGCAGGAAATGGTATCTACTCATTTCTAGATTATTATTTGAGATATAACTAGGTGTCAATCAAAATAATAGACCATCCGTTGACCACATTTGTAATGAAATAGGGATATTTTACATGCAAAAGAATGTCACTTCTTCTAGTGAATGCATTGGAAATTTGTTTTTGATGGCAAAGTGTCACAATTGAAGCTACACATGAACCAAAACCAAATAATGTAGCAGAAACAAATTTTTTTAATGAGTGAATTTGGGACCTTTGCCCCTTTTTGCTCGGCCCAAAAAATGCAGTACACTCCTATTTATAATTAGATAAGGGAAGATATATAATTATCAATAGATAATTCATCTCTAAACATTTGGAAGAAATTGAGAAAAAATCATATTTTTAGAAACATATCACAACTTTTTCCTAAATAAGCCAGATTTTTTTTCTTCTTTTTTTTAACATAATTTTATAGTTTTTTTACATAATCTAGAAATTATAGAGACTTCCTGAAATCAGACAATTAAATACACATTCTATTAGGATGCTCCTGTAGCAAACTCCTGCATTATAAAAGTTGCATACCCCGGGTTGATAAAGAAAAATTTTGTAGCCTCTGAGAGTTGCAGTACTCTTGGAGCAATACCACAACTCACTGTAAATTACACTACTTGAACTTGCAATTCTAACATTTGTTGGGTTTCAAACAAAATTGATTGAAAAATGCATCTTAAAAGGGCTCAAAATGTAGAATAATGAGACTATTTAAAATATTTTATCAATTGTATTTTATTTTATCAATTTTTTTATTTAATATATACATTTTTTTTTTTAATATCCACACACACAACGATGACATACCGAGAGGGTTACCATGGTTGTCAATAACCTAGGACACTGCACAAGCACACAACTATGTATTTACACAATTATGGAAATTTCAGGAATTAATTGAAATATGCAGTCAAAAGAGAATATGGATTTCCCTTCACAAATTCCATGAGAGGGCTTTATCTCACCTTCCTATCCTTGTTCTTTAAGCTCATTAAAATCCATAGGCTTCTACTTTTAAATTGCATAACAGGAAGGCCAAAATAGGTCTTTAAGACCTCATACACAACCTTAAAAAATTCTTGTTGTTGGCACTACAAAATAATTTCATAGCGTTGTAATTTTGTAGCGCTCCAAAAAACTGTCTTTTCATATTCCGGGGAGGTGAAATGACTCGCCCTTATTCCAATCGACTTCCCAATCACATCTACATGACCTTCAATTTTTTATTAATGCAACCATCCAATTATTATTCCCTTCTTCACTAGGATTGTAGAGCTAACACATTTTCCAATTGAAATCAGCGTGGTTTGACAACATTCACACAACATGGTGCTCTGGTTTTCTGTAACAGCACTCTATTTGCTACAAATACTATGCATTCACACTCCAAAAACACCGAGACCATTTCCCCATGGATTTGGAACCAAAATACAAAAGTGTTATTAACAACCACACAACGGTTAGGCCACCATGTGCAGACTTCTAATGTAAATCGACTCAATAGTGCTAGCATAAATTGTAAGTTACAATATGGTTTTATTAACACTCAAGCACACCAAACATTCCTCTATGTAATTTTCTAAAGGAATCCCACAAAATAAAATGGTCAATCTCACCATACAAATTCACCAACTCTTGTTCAAAAGCTTCACAATGATGTAGGGTTAAACACAAGGATCTCCAATAGGGTTTACGCTGACTTCAATAATTAGAACCAACGTCCATGTTATAGGAATAAATTCAATCCCTAATTACAATATTGAAGGTATCCAAGCTCATTTTCTTCGTGAATTTGATCTCACAGAAATCACAATCCTCACGAATTCATCCATTCATATTCCATATAAAAACAACAAACATCACACATAGATTTCTAACTCATTTGATTGATCATTTACACTTTCCTAAAGACTTGAATAATGTCATGAATAATAGAAAGACAAAGAAATTATAAACACAGAGGCACATAAACATATTTTATCATTAATCAAATTCAAGTATGCACCAAACTGACCAAATATACAATGTGGGCATGTGTGGCTTAGGTCCCTCAACCTCTGCCTCTTCTCCTCGAATAGGACCTTCTCCTCTCTTTTTCCTTCTCTCTACCTATATTTCACACACTTATTCTCAAACACTCTTTCTCATTAATAAAGGAATCTAACATGGACAACCAAGAGTCACAACAGATGATTTGTTTCTCCTTCTCACAAAATAAGGGAAATTGAAATTACATTTACATTAGGAAATATTTCATCCAAATTATTCTAAAACAAACTCACATCCTAATGTAAATATCTACAAAACATTTAAAATTTCTCCCAACATCACCATGTGACCATCCAATCACATTGGAAAGATTTGGTCTAGTCTTCATCGAATTGTGAGCTCCATCTATGCACCTGCATCACACACACATATATATTGAATCTAAAAATTTATATTATGCCAAAATATTACATATTTGAGTATATTTTTTCAAAATCCTACCGACTTCATGCTTACTAAATTTATTGGCCAGTAATTGAATACCAAGACATATAACAAAATGCCAAAAAAAATGTTGCTAACCATAATCGTAAAGGTAGGTGTTACTAGAAGACCTTCAAAATCAGGATGCATCCAATGACCATTATGCATTTGAAGATTTGACCAGAGTAGGATGTTATGGTCCAAAACTAGGTGATGGGGGAGGTATGAAGTCACAATGGACATGCTTCTCCATATCGGCCAACCTTCCTTTAAAACGATCTAGTTTCTCCTATATATGCCACTATCTACTGTGCATAATTTTTAATTGGTTTTGCATATGCCATTAATCTAACTGGAGATCATTCATGAAATCAATGAATACATTCCTGTCATCATGTTGGTCCTTGCTAAGCTGCTCTAGGAGAAAATTTATGTGTCGAAGCTGGCTATCGAAATTATCCAGAGGGGGTAGAAACTCCTCAATACTAGTTGTATGGGTTGGGTTGGGGTCAACTACCTTGCCATGGCTTGTGTCTCCCGAAATTTTCCTACCACTCTGACCCCTATCATCAATTCCCCTCACCCATGTTTACGAGGCATTACTAACTAGGATGCACCAAAATAAACCCAACAACTAGAACTATTGCAAGCACTCCAGGAGAGTTCACCAAAACCAAAATAAATGTCAACATAGTCAAGATAGAGTGACCTTCTGCTCAGACATAAACATAGAGAAAATACTAGTGAGATTAAAAGTTGGGTGTTCCAAAACCACCCGAAGAAATGTCCCGAGCCAACAAAAATATGGCCTGACAACCGAGAACTCTCATAAAATAAGGCTCCTTGACTCTGCTAATCAAACTTACAACCTCAAGACCAAAAAAAATGAAGCTCGACCCGAGAACCCTCAATTAGACCCGGAAATATACCAAAGACCAAAAAACCTCTGTAACTCTGAGTTGACCAATTAAAATGGTCATATTCGACTTCATATAAGCACATGTCTGAGACTACAATATAGTGATACTATCTAACCCCACAAATATTACCACATAACCCATTACTCCATAACCAAAACAACTAGCTCAATGTGTCAAGGGAGAGGATAGACATAGACCCCTCGAGATGAACCCCTCATACCACTAACAAAGCAACTGAACACCAATAACCTAGACTATCCAATGATATATAATACTACCATAATTAACATACAAAACCCATGACTCTCAAATTTTGATATTGTAGCTAGAATGAATAATAATTATGAGAAAAAATCCAAGAAATAAAACCATTATTCCAACCTTTTTTCGAGCCTGGGAATCTAGAGTCAAATTCAGTTGATGCTCCAACATGCATAAAGCCACCAAAAACACTACAAACCCAACAATCCACTAAAAGTAGCCAAGAAGAAACTCCTTATGCCAGGGTCACAATTTTGCTTCCACTAGATTGACTTTCCTTCATCGCGAGCTCCCTAAGCTCCTTAGTTAGGTCACTACGAAACAACTCTCAAACTGAAAAAACAAGCTTCCCTCTGTAACTTGGCTTCTTTCTCAATCAAGGAAAGATAGAGTTGCTCACCACCATGTACAAATGTCAATTTTAGGACTGAAAAACAACAATATTTCCACCATGCATGCTTCAAAACCACAATAACTTGACCCATCGTCCCATCAATTGAATGAACCATTACACACAATGAAGGACAAATCTATTTGCATGAGGGTTGCATTGTAGCAGATTGCCATGCCACCCCTCCTTAATTGTCAAGGGGGTCGGTGCACCCTCCCCAGTCCCTATGTCGCCTTGAACCATCACCTCCATTAGGGTATGTATATATATATATATACCCGAATGGATTAGTTTATTTAATTATTATACACTTGAAAGTGAAAAGTATAATATTTTTAAAATTTCAATTACTATATCTCTTTTTAAAATTGATATAAAATTATGTGACTCACAAGTACATTGAAATATTTTATTTATGGATGAGAGTGAAAGTGAAATATTTTCTTGTGACATTTAGTTCAAACTTAATTGTAATATCAACGTTGAAAAGAGCGAGCACATTGAGAGTAATATTATTGATGTTTTATAATGATTTTGATTAAAACTAACCAAAAAGGTATATTCATTTTTGTTTTTTAGTATAACCAACCTTGTTTTAGAGGATTTTTTTTTAAGGAACACTTGTCAATTTGTGGTTGAGAATAGAAGTAATTACACATTTCCTTCATACTAGAATAAATAATACACATATCCCTCATACCAAATAAATAATACACCATGCTATTCAACAACTCTTTATTTGTATCTTAGGTAATTTAATGTTTCTCAAAACTTATAAATGTAGAGTTAAGATATGTATGCTAATATATTTTAAAATTATACATTCTATCAAATATTAAAAAAAAGTTTTTTTGTGTGATGAAAAAACACGTAATCAAGGTCAATAGAAATATTGTCTATCATTTTCTTGAAGATGGATCCCCGTTAGGGTTCGAAACGTTGACCATTGTTTTATCACATAGTGGAAAATCCAGAAATCTCTTCATTAATCGAAAACCACAGAAGTTTGAAAACCAAATTAAAATTATGATTTGGTTTTATTATTGAATAATCATCTTTATCTTAATAGATTATTTACTATGATTTTAAAACGTATGTTCATTCTATCGCAACCATTAAATTTTTATGAATAAATGTGACTTTGGAAACAAATAAATTCAAATTAAAAATAAATTACTATGCCTCTAAAAACATACTTTCAGTCTAATGCAACCATTAAAATTTTATGCTTAAATGTGACTTTAGAAATAAATAAATTCAAATTAACTCCCAAGTACAATTTATAGTGCTCCTCATACCTCTCCTCTCCTTTGCTAAAACTTTAGTAACATCTTGATAGCTTCATAGTCATGAACAACCTACATACATTAAAAAAATTCTTTAATATCAATTCCCATCAAAATAAATGAATCCTTGACAAAACAAAATTGTCTTACAAGAAATCAAACTAGTTGAAAACATTAAAACTTACATATTTTATGTTTTGCTTGACTCTATTGATGTATAGAAATAGATTACACTACTCTTACATTCCATAATGGATTTCCTCAAGCCTTTTCATAACAAATACCATGGGCAAAACCATGGGTTGTGAAAACCAATGTTAAATTATTAATTTTTTATTTTATTTTATTTTATTTTACCTAGTAAAATATGTACATAACATAACAAAGCATTACACCGTCTTCTTTGAGAGCCTATGTAAAAATCACATTTTCCATTATTAATTATGCAAAAATTATTACTAAACTCCTTACTATTTTATATATCTGTGTGTGTGTGTGTATTCTAACTTATAGACTAAATAATGTTTTTCACTAGAATTCACCAAAATTAGCAATACAATTTTAAAATACATTTTTGAAAGTATTCTAACTTATAGACGAAATAACCTTTTTCACTAGAATTCACCAAAATTCTCAATATAATTTTAAAATACATTTTTGAATCTATAAATGGATTCAACACCATGAAAAACCCCTCGGACACTCAATTATGCAAATTAGACAATTTAAACTCAAGTTTTTAAAAATCTAAAAGGTCATTTCATCTATAAGTTAGACTAAGCCTATATATATATATATATATATATATATATATATATATATATATATATATATATATATATATATATATATATATATATATGGTTTTAAAAAATTACATAAGTCTCATTAATGACTTTCAAATTTTAAAAATACTAAAAAATGATGGTTAAAAAAAGTGAAATACTATAAATACTGGTCAAATTTAACCACTACATCCAGTCCCTTCCAAAATCTCCTGGCTTCACTAAATTATAATGATTTTTTATTATTATTTAACGTTATGCACCATGTAATAAGTAAATCATTGTTTATTGATTTTTCTATATTTTTCATTGAATAATATTATTTTCATGGAATGGATAAGACAAAAAGACAGTAAAAAAATCATTAACTTATTTCAAAATGCTTATGATTTCCTTCAAAAACTTGGAGAGTTCCATTGCCATAACAAGGATAGTCTACAATCTACAAGTCTCCTAGGAAGTTGAATGGTCATTTTTCTTTTTAAAAGTGAAGTGTGATGCTAAAGGCAACATTATAAATCCCTGTTGAATGCCTTAGAGGAACAAAGAGTACGTTGGGGTTACGGTAGGCAAGGAGGTGAACCCCAGAGATCTCGCTCAATCCAATATGGTTGTTCTTCCACCTGACTGTAAGAAGCTTTTTTGGAGTAACCCAATATTGGAGGAATTCTATTGCTAAGTTATCTTCTATCACAACTCCATTACATGCATTGACAAGTGTGAAGCAAGTCTTCGATTGGGGAGGTAAACAAAAAAAGGCATTTGATGCATTGAAAGAAAAGATCAGTTCAACCCCAGTACTTGCACTTCCATACTTGAGATGGTCTTTTGAGATTCAGATGGATGCTAGTGATTACTCCATTGGTGCGGTCCTCATGCAACATGGTAAGCCTATTTGTTTTCATTCAAAAACTTTTAATGGTGTAGTGATTAATTGTCCTACATATGACAAGGAGTTGTATGCATTGGTGCAAAGTGTGAAAAAGTGGAAACATTACTTGATGGATAAGGAAACAATCATTCACACTGATCATCAACCATTGCAATACTTGCAATCACAAACAAAGTTGCAACAATCAAAGCACTTTCGATGCATGGGTTTTCTTCAAAAATTCCACTTAGTGATAAGTTATAAGAAAGTTATCTACAATAAATTCGCTGACATGCTTTCTAGGTGTATTTTTAGTACTGCTACTATTCTTAAGCATAATTTTGTTTTGCATGAGAGCTATGTTGAGAAATATGCTTTAGATATTGATTTTCAAGATGTATATGAAACTTTAAGTTAAGGGAACCAAGTAGAGGAATTGGATTATCACATTTATGATAACTTGTTGTACCATCTTGGTAAGCTTTGTATTCCACGGGGAGAAGGAGTCAACATTATAAGAGAGGCACATACTTCTCTTGTTGCTGGTCATTTTGGTGTAAGTAAGACGGTGGCACATCTATAAAGGTATTGTTATTGGCCTCGTATGCTTGAGAGTGTGTCACATTTTATTAGAGGTTGTTCATTATGTGTTGCTAGTAAGCCTAGCAATACAAAGTTAGGATTGTACACTCCACTTCTAGTACCTTCATGTCCATGGGAGAGTGTTTCTATGGAATTTTTTGGAGGTCATCCTCTTTCAAAGAGGATTCATGATTATATTTTTGTATTTGTTGATAGGTTCAACAAATGTGTATTTTGATGCCATGTAAAAAGAAAATTACAGCTAAAAAAACTACTCAATTATTCTTTTAGAATTTATGTGTGTATTTTGGATTTCCCACATCCATTGTTAGTGATCTGGATTCCTGTTTTGCTGGGAAATTTTGGTCAAGCTTGTGAGGATTCATGGACACCAAATTGAAAAAGAGTATTGCATTACATCCGCAAACAGGTGGTCAAACCAAGGTGGTGAATAGGATGGTGATACATCTTCTTTATGGTTATTGCAACTAGCATCCTAAGTTGTGGGATGAAAATTTACACTACATTCAACATTCTTGCAATCGAGAAAATCACTCTTCAACTCAAACGTCGCCATTTGAGGCATGTTTGGGATACTTTCCTAAATCTCCTTTGGATTTCATTTTTGGAAAGGATGTTTCTATTGATGGTCATAGTGACATAGACAAAGCTAAAATGTTCATAGAAAAAATCCAATTGGTGCATCAAGCAGTCCAAGAACAACTGGAAAAGAGGCAAGTCAAGTACAATACAAGGCATGATAGGCATTTTGTAGATCACAAATTTCATGTCGGTTATGAAGTTTGGCTTCAGATTACCAAATAAAGGCTTCAAGGAGAAGGTAAAAAATTGAAACCAATTCGATATTTTCCATTCAGAATTTTAGAAAAGATTGGTGATAATGCCTTCAAGTTGGATTTACCTTCATAAATGAAAATGTATGTTGGTGTTAATGTTTGAGAATTTAAGATTGTATGAGCCGCCTTTGATTGAAGATCAAGGAGAAAATATTCAAATTCCTTCCATCAAATATTTTTCTCCTAAATACCTTGATGAACTAAACAAGACACCATTCTTGATAGAAGAATAGGGCCTTAAAAATGAGGGAATGTGGAGTACCTTTTTGTGGGGATCAAAGGAAAAAATCCAAGCAAGGCTAAATGGATCGATATTGGAAAGGTGAGGGAAACTGTACCCTCATTTATCGAAAAATTGAAAGTGATATTTCTGGGTCCAAAAGATTCTAGTGGGGAGGAGTGATAAGGTGCTCAAAATTATGCTAAAAGTTTAAAGTTTTAGGAATGGAGTGGAACCTAAATGACTGCATAGATCTCGTCATTCTGAATTCCGCGCAACTTGTTTCGTGAAAAACCAACACTGTATGCTCCCATAAACACATTTTTTCTATTTTGTCAAGCACAATTTTTTTTTTGAAAACCAAATGCAGGACAACACAGTCAGCAGTTCGTACTATTGACAAGGCATGCCCAGTTGGCAGGTTGAATGGTCAAAGGTATTTCCTCCAATGAATCAGGTGGTGCTAAGTGGCACAATTTCAATGGTTTGATAAGGTTGATTTCATTGGGTTAAGGGTGGCCAAACACAAGCTGCCACACGGCCCAGCCATGGGATACCATGTGGCAGCCCAGGGGCCACCAAAATTATGGTCGAGATCAAAGAAGAGTGATCAGGAGTTGAACCTCCGACCTCCCAGTTCACAGTGCAGAGCGTTACCACCATACCACGCCATTGGTTCTTAACCATATGGTTTGAAATGGTTATTTAAAGTTTAAATTGTCGTCGGTTGGGGGTGGAGGGGGCCAGCCACCATGTTATATGTTACCACATGACCGCGTAAACAGAATCGTCGGTGTCCTGAACATAACCCAGTTGTGTTAACCGCTCGCATGTGAACGGGCTTTCAGTTTGTTGTGACCATGATATAGGTAAAGGGAACTAGTGCCCACACCATATGAACCATACATCGTGACCAAATTTTTCAGAATTAAGGTGTCATTGGGCAAATAAAGTTTCCGACAATTTCGCCTGGAATTCCAGGAAATTGTCACCCAGTTAGCCGAATTAAGGGCGAAATTGTAGGATTGGTCCAAATTTTGGGGAAATTGTGGAGCGATTAGCAGGAAAACTAGGGAGGTTCATAACTTCTCTAGTTTTTGTCCAGTTCTAGATCAGACATAGGCTAGACATGAATTTTTGGGCATTCTGGAGCTGATGGAACAAATTTTGAAGCCATTTGAGCATTGTAAATGTATGTAATCACTATTTATGAACATAATGAAAGAGGTCCAAGTCATTGGAAACTGGACCAAGGAGACGTAGCCTAGGAGGGATGAACTCCTTCATCATCTATTGTTTTGTGGTTATTATTATGGTCCTGCACTTTTCTATTTTTTCTATATATTTTAGAGTTTATTTACATGATTTATGTGTTTAAAATTTAACATAAAAGCTCTCAAAAGCTCATTTTAAACACTTGTAATTTGCAAACCCTTAAGCAAAAGTTGATTAAGATCTCATACAAATCACCTATCCTCCTGATCGAAGCTGGCCTCTCTCCTATTGAAACCAGAGCTATGTTTAAGTATCTAATGTATAAGAAGAAGCTTTACAACATAGAATCCATGAGGCTTCCTAAAATTTATTCTAACTTTAGTCAAAACCCCCACCTTAGCCTCAAGCATGGGTGGCATAAGGATGCCTAGTCTTGGCTCAACCATTGGGGGATAAATGAGGAGATCATCTTGGGAAGCAAGGATAATGTAAAAGATACAATCATGTCCAAATTTCAGTATAAGCTATGGGATGATAGGAGCTAGAGGTTAAAATGAAGCTAAGATACTATAAGTAGGTGATCAATCCCACCCTTAAGAACCAAAATTATCTTTTTGTTCTAACCAGGTCGAAGTAAAAGATGAACATCGCTAAGATTAGAACTAATTCTAATGAGCTTCAAAGTGAATCCAGGTGGTGGCAACTCCCAAGACTCCCTGGGATGACAGAATTTGTTAGCTTTGTGATACTAAGAGGGTGGAGAATGAAAAATAAATGTCGGGCTTTCCCATATCACCCGACTCAAACACAATTTTTATTATGATTGGTTTCATATCTCAAGAAAATTTTTTATGACCAATTTTCTTTTAAAATTGTTCGTTAATTTTTGTTTTTACCCATTATTTAAATATCATGTATTATATATATTTTTATTTTGAGTATAGAAACAATTTTTTAGTAATATAAATTGTGTGTTTTGTTTTCATGAAATTTTTAATGATGGCTTAATCATAAAATATATGTCTATGCTTTATATTATTTTAAAGATATCAAATAGGTTATTTTTAATCATAGAAAGTTATTTTTTTAATGGTGAGGAGCTCATTTCTCTTTTTCTTTTCTTCAAGGTAGGAAAATTCTCTTACCTACATTAAGAGAGGAGAAAAATAAATTTTGACATAAGAAACTAATTATTTTAGTTAATTAATTAATAATAATAAATAAATTGAAAATCATCTTTATTTTATTAGATTATTTACTATGGTTTTAAAGTATACTTTGTAACTATTTTTTTTTTATGAATAAATGTAACAAAAATAAAGAAATTCAAATTAAAACTCATTTACTACTCAAATTCAAATTAAAATCACTAAAATTTTATGATCTCTTTTGTGGTAAGTTATGAGATGCACACTAAAGATAATCTTCTAGTATGAGACTAGAGAGGCTAACTATTTTGATTAATTAAATAAAAAATAAAAATAAAATTATGATTTAGCTCTATCATTGATTAATCATCTTTATCTTAATAGATTATTTACTATGATTTTAAAACATATTTTGAATCTATCACAACCATACTAAATTACTATGCTTTTAAAAACATAATTTCAGTCTAATGCAACCATTAAAATTTTATGCTTAGATGTGACTTTAAAAATAAATAAATTCAAATTAACTCACAAGTACAATTTATACTACTCCTCATACCTCTCCTCTTCTTTTCTACAATTTTCTTAACAACTTGGTAGCTTCATAGTCAAAAAAATCCTGCATACATTAAATAAAATTCATTAATATCAATTCCCATCGAAATAATTGAATCCTTGACAAAACAATATTCTCTTACAAGAAATCTAACTCGTTGAAAATATTAAAACTTACATATTTTGTGTAGAATGGATTACACAATGATTCAATCTTAAATTATTAATTATGGAAAAATTATTACTAAAATTCCTTACTATTTTATAAAAAAATCAAAACTTTTTGTCACTTTATGGAAAAATCAATAAATCATATATATATATATATATATATATATATATATATATATATATATATATATATATATATATAGATATATATATATTCTAACTTATAAATGAAATAACCTTTTTCATTGGAATTCACCAAAATTCGGCAATACAATTTCAAGATGTTTCGTTGTTTAAACTAAATTTTTGAATGTATAAATGGATTCAACACCATGAAAAACCTCTAGGACACCCGAATTATGCACATTAAACAATTTAAACTCAATTTTTAAAAAAAAATTCCTATTTTGATTAAAATTAACCAAAAAAATGTAAGAAAAAGGTAATTTTGTTTATAGGTTAGACTTGAAAATTTTAAAAATACTAATAAATAATGGTTAAAAAAAGTGAAATATTGTAAGTACTTGTCAAATTTAACCGATGCCTTCTATCCCTTCCAGAATCTCTTGGCTTCACTAAATTATAATGAATTTTTTTATTAGTAAATGTTATGCGCCACTTAATAAGTAAATCATTGTTTATTGTTTTTTTAATCTTATTCATTGAATAATATTGTTTTCATGGAATGGATATAATAGAAAGACAATAAAACAATCATTAACTTATTTCACAGTGCTTAAGATTTCGTCTGAAAACTTGCAGAGTTCCATTGATATAACAACCATAGTTTGTAATATGCAAGTCTCCCAGGAATTTGAATGGTCATTTTTCTTTTTAAAAGTGAAGTGTGTTGCTAAGGGCAACATTATAAATCTTTGTCGAGTGTATGGGAAGAAATAAGAGTACATTGGGGTCACGGCAGGCAAGGAGGCGAACCCCAGACATCTCACTCAATCTAATATGGTTTTTCTCGCAACTGAATATAAGAAGATTTTTGGGAGCAACCCAATATTGGAGGAAGTTTATTTCTAAGTTCTCTTCTATCGCATCTCCATAGCATGTATTGACAAGTGTGAAGCAGGTCTTCCATTGGGGATGTAAACAGCAAAAGGAATTTTATGCATTGAAAGAAAATATCAGTTCAACCCCAATACTTGCACTTCCAGATTTGAGATAGTCATTTGAGATTCAGACTGATGCTAGTGATTACAGCATTGGTGCGGTCCTCATGCAACATGGTAAGCCTATATGTTTTCATTCGGAAACTTTTAATGGTGCAGTGATTAACTATCCTACATATGACAAGGAGTTGACGCATTGGTGGAAAGTGATAAAAAGTGGAAACATTACTTGATGGGTAAGGAAATCATAATTCACAATAATCATCAACCATTGCAATTCTTGCAATCACAATCAAAGGTGCGGCAATCAAGGCACTTTTGATGGATGAGTTTTCTTCAACAATTCCATTTGGTGATAAGGTGTAAGAAAGGTATCTACAATAAATTTTCTGACATGCTTTCTAGGCCTATTATTAGTGTTGATACTATTCTTAAGCATAATCCTTTTTTGCATGACATTTATGTTGAACAATGTGCTTTAGATAGTGATTTTCAAGATGTATATGCAACTTTAAGTCAAGGGAACCAAGTAGAGGAATTGGATTATCACATGTATTATAACTTCTTGTACCATCTTGTTTGGATTTTTATTCCATATGGAGAAAGAGTCAACATTATAAGAGAGGCACATACTCTTCTTATTTTTGGTCATTTCAGTGTAATTAAGACAATGGCACATCTACAGATGTATTGCTATTGGCCCCGTATGCTTATAAGTGTGTCACATTTTATTAGAGGTTTTTCATTATGTGTTGTTAGTAAGCCTAGCAATATAGAGTTAGGATTGTACACTCCACTTCCAGTACCTTCTCGTCCATGGGAGAGAATTTATATGGACTTTGTTGGAGGTCTTCCTTTGTTGGATGCCAGGTAAAATTCAAGTTACAGCTGAAAAAACTACTCAGTTATTCTTTCAAAATGTATGGGTGCATTTTATATTTCCCACATCCATTGTTAGTGATCGAGATTCATGCTTTGTTGGGAACTTTTGGTCAAGCTTATGGGGATTCATGGACACCAAATTGAAAAAGAGTATTGCATTTCATCCACAAACAAATGGTTAAACATAGGTGGTGAATAGGACGATGATACATCTTCTTCATGGATATTACAACAAGCATCCTAAGTTGTGTGATGAAAACTTTCACTACATTCAGCACGCTTACAACCAGGAAAAGCACTCTTCAACTCAAACATCGCCATTTGAGACATTTTTGGGATACTTGCCTAAATCTCCTTTGGATTTCATTTTTGGAAAGGATGTTGCTATTGATGGTCATAGTGACATAGATAAATCCAAAAGATTCATTGAACAAATCCACTTGGAGCATCAAGAAGTCCAAGAACAACTGGAAAAGAGCCAAGTCAAGTACCAAACAAGGCACGATAAGCATCGTGTAGATCACAAATTTCAAGTCAGTGATGAATTTTGGCTTCACATTAGTAAAGAAAGGCTTCAAGGTGAAGCTAAAAAACTGAAAACAAGTCGATATGGTCCATTCAAAATTTTAGAAAAGATTGGTGATAATTCCTTCAAGTTGGATTTTCCTTCATATATGCAAATTTAAGTTGTTGTTAATGTTGAGAACTTAAGGTTGTATGAGCCACCTTTGATTGAAGATCAAGGAGAAAATGTTCATATTCCTTCCATTGAGGATATTTTTCCTGAATACCTTGATGTACTACAACAAGACACCATTCTTGACAGAAGAACAAGGTCTTCAAAACAAGGGAATGTGTAGTACCTTCATGTGGGGATCAAAGGCACACATCCAAGCAAGGCCAAATGGATCGAGATTGGGAAGGTGAGGGAACTATACCCTCATCTATTGAACAAATAAAAGTGATATTTTGGGGTCCAAAAGATTTCAATGGGGAGAAGTGATCAGGTGCTCAAAATTATGCTAAAAAATTAAATTTTTTAGAATGGCATGTAACCTAAATGACCACATAGATCTCGTTTTTTTGAATCCAGCGCAACACGTTTCACAAAAAACTGACAGCATATGCTGCCAAAAATTCGTTTTGTCCATTTTTTCAAACACGCAAATTTTTTTTTGGAAAACAAATATAGGACAACCCAATCAACAGTTTTTACTACTGACTGGGCATGCCCAGTTGGTAGGTTGACTGATCGAAGGTATTCCTTTGAAAAATTAGGTGGTGCCAAGTGGCACGATTTCAGTGGTTTGATGTGGCATGATTTCATTGGGTTAAGGGTGGGAAACCACTACTGGCACGTGGCCCAGCCATGGGTGGCCACATGGCAGCCCAGGGGCCAGCAAAATTATGGTTGAGGTTCGAGCAGAGTGGGAAAGAGTCAAACCCACGACCTCCCAGTTCATAGTGCAAAGCATTACCACCATACCACGCCATTGGTTCTTAACCATACGGTTTGAAACAATTATTTAAAGTTTGAATTGTCGTTGGTTGGGGGTGGAGGGGGCCAAACCCCACGTTATATGTTACCACACAACTGTGCCAACAAAAGCGTCGATGTCCCAAACACAACCCATTAGTCTTAACCATCCGCATGTGTTGACCACTTACAAGCATCAGAAATTGAGTGTGAGTAAGCTTAAAACTCATCTGATTAGGTCACCAATTTCAGTTGGTTGACCCCCCCCTGTCACTATCCCCTATCACAGAAGATGGAATGCAACAGTACCGTATTTGAGTTGAATTACAAGTTACAATAATACGAGAAGCATTGATAGTAGATGACAGGAAAAACAAATGTTGGGCTTTCCCATATCACCCTACTCAAACATAGTTGTTATTATGGTTGGATTCATATGTCAAGAAATTTTTTTATGACTATTTTTTAAAGTTGTTTTTCACATGACGTTGAATTTTTATTTTTACTCATCATTTAAATATCATGTATTATATATTTTTTTTGTTATTTTTGTTAGTTTCAGTATAAAAACAATTGTTTTAGTAATATAAGTTGTGCTTTGTTTTCATATAATTTTAATTATGGCTTGATCATAAAATATTTTTCTATGCTTTATATTATTTTAAAATATCAAATAGGTTATTTTTAATCATAAAAAGTTAATTTTTTTTTAATTGTGAGGAGCCCACTTCTCTTTTTCTTTGCTTTAAGCAAGAAAATTCTCTTACCTACATTAAGAGGAGAAAAATATAAATCCACATAATTAGTTAATTAAATAATAATAATAAATAAATTTAAAATCATCTTTATCTTACTCGGATTATTTATTATGATTTTAAAGTATACTTTGCAACTATTTTTTATTTTTATTTTTATGAATAAATGTAATAGAAATAAACAAATCCAAATTAAAACTCATTTACTATTGAAATTCAAATTAAAACCATTAAAATTTTATGATCTGTTTTGGGATAAGTTATGAGATGCACTCTGGTATGGGACTAGAGAGGCTAACTATTTTGATTAATTAAATAAAAAATAAAAATAAAATTATGATTTATCTCTATTATTGAGTAATCATCTTTATCTTAATAGATTATTTACTATGATTTTAAAATATATTTTCAGTCTATCAAAACCATTAAATTTTTATGAATAAAAGTGACTTTTGGAAACAAATAAATTCAAATTAAAACTAAATTACTATGCTTTTAAAAACATACTTTCAGTCCCTGGACGTGGGTGATTAAATGCATTGGTATGTGGTTAATATTTTGGGTCGGCACATGGATCCTCCTTCTCGCCACCTGAACTCATCCAAAGCTCCTCATTAATATGCCCACCGTCGTTTGCAGAGCGGCATTAATGCTACACAGAAGCCTATACCACCTTGCATCCATAACGAACATTGGCCTCCTCTAGAAGTTTCACTCATGCTCTGCCTCCCTTTCATTCTAGCTGCTCCTCTGTTGCTGCGGAGATGAACACTCGAACAAGCACTGGGAGACGCTGCTCCATCGTGTGTTGTATCGATTTAGCTCCTAGCCTTCATTTTTCGCAGAGCTCCCTCTACAACCCATGGCTCAACTTGCCCACCGTGAATTCCCCAGCTCTACATGAAATCCCCCCTCTGATCTCTGCACCCTCCACCGTCGACACCCTCTCAATCCCCTGTCATTTTGTTGGTCGCCACCGTCATTTCGCTTAGGGAAACATGTAGCGCCTTCGACAGCGAATGAGATGTTGAAGAGGTATTAGCCGTGGTCATCTCTCTCGCCAGCCCTCCACTTCCACTTCTGACTTTTTGTCTCCATCTTTAGATAAATTCACCAGCCATTATCCTGACACCAGAAGTGAACATGGTCATGGGCGTGGGCGTGGGTCTTCTCATTTTGACATGGGAATGCCCCTTATTTCTTCCTCTCTAATTATTATCCCCACACATCTCCACACTTCCCAGCTTCGCTTCCCCTACTCTCTGAACCAGCCTACAATCGTAGCCACCATTACCATCGAGCTCAAGGAGGAGCCCCCCAGCTCAGAAGTTGAGCAAACTGGTGCTGGGTTGGAGAAAAGGGCTGGTGACCAGCATTGCACTCCACAAGATGATGGCTTGAAGAGAAAAGCTCCACAAGGTGTCGGCTGCAGTGAATCTCAAGACATTGACCATGAAAACAACCTGGACGACGTCAAGTGAGGCGGCTCCAACATCAAAGACAAACAGTAGGCGGAGGAAGAGGACTTGTCTGCCTACGGCTGTCGAATTATTGAGGAACCCCCCTCAACCTCTCATGGCATCTAATCTGGTCAGTACGTGCAGTTTTTTCCTCACAATCTTTGGGCTGGGTACACTTCTAAGCTCTTCATGACTACTTGTTTTTCGTTTCAGTTTTTTGTTACTTTGTTTCAAGGCCGGTTTCACCTACATGAGCGGCAAGTTATAGTCTATTTAGAATGGGTCGGCAAGATAGTTTTTTTTTTTCTGAAAGGTCTGGTAAAAAATTTTAAGTCCTTTTGCAGTGTTAGAATGCCGCAAACATGGGAAACCTCTGTTGAGGCTGGTGCCTCTCTGTAACTCTTTTTTTGTATTATAATAGATTAGTCAAATTCAGAAAAAGAAAAAGAAAAAAACTTTCAGTCTAATCAACCATTAAAATTTTATGCTTAAATGTGACTTTCGAAATAAATAAATTCAAATTAACTCAAAAGTACAATTTATATTGCTCCTCAAACCTCTTCTCGCCTTTGCTATAACTTTCTTAACAATTTGGTAGCTTCATAGTCCCGAACAACCTGCATAATTAAATAAAATTCATTAATATCAATTCCCATCAAAATAAATGAATCCTTGACAAAACAAAATTGTCTTACAGAAAATCTAACTAGTTGAAAAGATTAAAACTTACATATTTTGTGTTGTTCTTGACTGAATTGATCTGTAGAAATGGATTACACTATTCTTACATTCCATAATGAATTTTCTCAAGCCTTTTCATAACAAATACCATGGGAAAAACCACGGGTTGTGAAATCTCGAGCAAAAAAACAGTCAATGTTAAATTATTAATTTTTTTTTGTTATTTTTACTTTTATTTTTATTTTACCTAGTAAAATATTTACATAACATAACAAGGCATTACACCAACTTCTTTGAGAGCCTCTTGGCTCAATAATTAACTATTTTATAAAAAAAGTCAAAACTTTTTGTTACTTTATGGAAAAATCAATAAAATATATATATATATATATATATCTCATTAATGGTGTGCAAATTTTAAAAATACTAATACATGATGGTTAAATAAAGTGAAATATTGTAAATACTCGTAAAATTTAACTATTGCCTCAGTCTGTTCTAGATATTTTGGCTTCCTTAAATTATAATAAAGTTTTGAATGGTAAAATCGAATGAATAAAATAGAAAGACAGTAATTCAATCATTAAATTATTTCATAGTGCTTAAGAATTCCTCCAAAAACTTGCAGAGTTTCATTGCCATAACAACCATAGTCTACAATATGCAAGCCTCCCAGGAAGTTGAATGGTCTTTTTTATTTTTAAAAGTGAAGTGTGATGCTAAGGGAAACATTATAAATTTTTGTCGAGTGTTTGGGAAGAAAAACGAGTACATTGGGGTCGTGGCAAGAAAGGAGGCGAACCCCGAAGATCTCGCTCAATCCAATATGATCGTTCGGCCACCCGACTGTAAGAAGATTTTTGGGAGTAGCCCAATATTGGAGGAATTTTATTGCTAAGTTCTCTTCTATTGCAACTCCATTGAGTGAATTGACAAGTGTGAAGCAGGTCTTCCATTAGGGAGGTAAACAAAAAAAGGAATTTGATGCATTGAAAGAAAAGATCAGTTTAGCTCTAGTAATTGCACTTCCAAACTTGAGATAGTCATTTCAGATTTAGACTAATGCTAGTGATTACTCCATTGGTGCAGCCCTCATGCAACATGATAAGCCTATATTGTTTCAATTGAAAACTTTTAATGGTGCAGTGATTAACTATCCTACATATGACAAGGAGTTGTATGCATTAGTGCAAAGTGTGAAAAAGTGGAAACATTACTTGATGGATAAGGAAACAATCATTCATACTAATCATCAACCATTGTAATACTTGCAATCACAAACAAAGTTGCGTCAGTCAAAGAACTTCAGATGGATGGGTTTTTTCAACAATTCCACTTGGTGATAAGGTATAAGAAATGTATCTAAAATAAATTTGATGACATGCTTTCTAGGCCTATTGTTATTGTTGCTACTATTCTTAAGCATATTTCTATTTTTCATGAGGGCTATGTTGAAAAATATGCTTTAGATAGTGATTTTCAAGATGTATATGCAACTTTAAGTCAAGGGAACCAAGTAGAGGAATTGGATTATCACATGCATGATAAATTCTTCTGTTGTCTTGGTATGCTTTGTATTCCACAGGGAGAAAGAGTCAACATTGTAAGAGAGGCACATACTTCAGTCATTTCGGTGTAAGTAAGACGGTGGCACATCTAAAGAGGTATTTTTATTGGCCTCGTATGCTTGAAAGTGTGTCACTTTTTATTAGAGGTTGTTCATTATATGTTGTTAGTAAGCCTAGCAATAGAAAGTTAGGATTGTACACTCCACTTATAGTACCTTCTCATCCATGGGAGAGTGTTTCGATCAAATTTGTCGGAGGTCTTCCTATGTCAAAGAGGATTCATGATTATCTTTTTGTAGTTGTGGATGGGTTCAACAAAATGTGTATTTTGATGGCATGTTAAAATCAAATTACAGCTGAAAAAACTACTTATTTATTCTTTCAGAATGTATGGGAGCATTTTGGATTGCCCACATCCATTGTTAGTGATCAAGATTCTCTCTTTGTTGGGAACTTTTGGTCAAGCTTATGGGGATTCATGGACACCAAATTGAAAAAGAGTACTGCAATTTATCCGTAAACAAATGGTTAAACAGAGGTGGCGAATAGGAGGGTGATACATATTCTTCATGGTTATTGCAATCAGTATCCTAAGTTGTGGGGTGAAAACTTGCACTACATTCAACATGCTTACAACCGAGCAAAGCACTCTTCAACTCAAACATCACCATTTGAGGCATGTTTGGAATAATTGCCCAAATCTCCTTTGGATTTCATTTTTGGAAAGGATGTTGCTATTGATGGTCATAGTGACATAGATAAAGCTAAAAGGTCCACTGAACAAATCTGATTGGTGCATCAAGAAGTCCAAGAAAAACTAAAAAAGAGCCAAGTCAAGTACAAGACAAGGCATGATAAGAATCATGTAGATCACAAATTTGAAGTTAGTGATGAAGTTTGGGTTCACATTAGCAAATAAAGGCTTCAAGGAGAAGGTAAAAAAATGAAACCAATTCGATATAGTCCATTCAGAATTTCAGAAAAGATTGGTGATAATGCCTTCAAGTGGTATTTGCCTTCATATATGCAAATTTATGTTGTCGTTAATGTTGAGAACTTAAGGCTGCATGAGTTGCCTTTGATTGATGATCAAGGAGAAAATGTTAAGATTCCTTCCATTGAGGATTTTTCTCCTGAATACCTTGATGAACTACAGCTAGACACCATTGTTGACAAAAGAATAAGGTCTTCAAAATGAGGGAATGTGGAGTACCTTCGTGTCGGTATCAAAGGCACAAATCCAAGCAAGGCCAAATGGATCAATATTAGAAAGGCGAGGGAACTATACCCTCATCTGCTGAACAACTAATAGTGATCTTGGAGTCCAAAATATTCCAGTGGGGAGGAGAGACCAGATGCTAAAAATTATGCTAAAAAATGAAGGTTTTTAGAATGACACGAAACCTGAACGACCACTTAGATCTCATTGTTCTGAATCCGGTGCAACTTGTTTCACAAAAAATCAATACCTTATGCTCCCAGAAACGCGTTTTGTCCGTTTTGTCAAACACGTTTCTTTTTTGAAAAAAAACGTAGGATAGCCGAGTCAGCAGTCCATACTGCTGACTAGGCATGCCCAGTTGCCAATTTCACTGGTCAAATGCATTTCCTACGATGAATTAGGTGGTGCCAAGTGGCATGATTTCAGTGGTTTGATGTGGTATGATTTGATTGGGTTAAGTTTGGCCAACCATAGGCTACCACGTGGCCCAACATTGGGCTGCCACGTGGCAGCCAGGGGGCCACCAAAAATATGGTCGAGGTCTGAGAAAAGCTGGTGGGAGTCGAACCCACGATCTCCCAGCTCACAGTGCAGAGCATTACCACCATACCACACCATTGGTCCTTAACCATATGGTTTGAAACAATTATTTAAAGTTTAAATTTTCATTAGTTGGGGGTGGAGGGGGACAGCCCCATGTTATATGTTACCACATGACTGCGCCAACAGAACTGCCGATGCACCTAACATAACCCATCAATGTTAACCACCTGCATGTGAATGGGCTTGCAGTTTCTTGTGACCGCAACAAAGGTAAAAGGGAGCTAGTGCCCACACCATATCACCCATGCACTGTGACCAAAATTTTTGGACTTAAGGCATCATTGGGAAAGTTAAGGTTCTGAAAAATTCACTTAGAATTGCAAGAAATCGTCACCTAGTTAGCCGAATTAATGGCGAAATTGTAGGTCTAGTCTAGATTTTGGGGAAATTGTGGAGCAATTAGTAGGAAAACTAGGGAGGCTCATAAATTTTCCAATTTTTGACCAGTTTCTAATCAGAAAGAGGCTAGACAGGAATTTTTGAGCATTCTGGAGCTGATGGAACAAGTTTTGAAGCTATTTGAGCACTGTAAACGTATTTAATCACTATTTTTGATCATATTGAAAGAGGGCGAAGCCATTTCAAGCTGGACCAAGGAGACGTAGCCCAAGAGGGGTGAACTCCTTCATCATATATTTTTTTGTGGTTATTATTATGGTGCATTTGTCTGTTGTTTCTGTATATTTTAGAGTTTATTTACATGCTTTATGTGTTTAAAATTTAGCATAGAATCTATCAAAAACTCATTTTAAACACTTGTAATTTGCAAACCCTAAAGCACAATTTGATTAAGATCTCATGCAAATCACCTATCCTCCTGATCGAAGTTGGCCTCTCCCCTATTGAAAGTAGAGCTATGTTTAAGTGTCTAATGTATAAGAAGAAGCTTTACAACATGGAATCCAAGAGGCTTCCTAAAATTGCTTCTAACTTTAGTCAAAACCCCCACCTTCGCCTCAAGCGTGGGTGGCATAAGGATGCCCAGCCTTGGCTCAACCATTGGGGTATAAATGAGGAGATCACCTTGGGAAGAAAGGATAGTGTCAAAGATACAATCACCTCCAAATTTAGGCATAATATATGGGATGATAAGGAGCTAGAGGGTAAACTGATGCTAAGATATTTTACGTAGGTGATCAACCCCACCCTTGAGAACCAAAATTATCTTTCTGTTTTGACTTGGTCGAAGAAAAATATGAACATCACTAAGATTAAAAAAAAAATTCATGAGCTTCGAAGTGAATCCAAGTGGTGGTCTACTCCCAAGACTCCCTAGGATGATATAATCTGTCAACATTGCGATACGAAAAGGGTGGAGGATGAAAAGCACTTTATTTTAGATTGTCCAACCCTTACATACATCCGTTCTCATTTCCCTAACATTTGTCACACTTCCAATCTTCTTGATTGGTTAATTCAACCTCACTATAGTGATCTTGGTGCATTTCTTTCTCTTCTTTTTGAGCATAGAAATAAGATTCTAAGAATTACAATTAGATTCTTCTTCTTCTTAAGGTCTGATAGACTACATTGGTCTTAGTGGACATTAATTGTCATCATAATAAAATAAAATAAAATAAAATGTTAAAAAATATTAAACAAAAAATTATATTTTAAAAAATGAATCAAAATGTTATTTATTCGTTAAGTTATTTTAATTTTATAATTTAATATAAATTTATGATATAAATAAATTTACAATAAATTTATAATAAAAAAATATAATATTTTTAAAAAATCAAATTCTATAACAATAAATGTTTTTTAAATTTTCATTTTAAATAAATATATTTTGATTTTTTGAACTATTTAAAATGACAAAAAAATATAGCCAAACATAGATGCATTAGATGCATATTAATTTGAGATTTATCATGTTTGATAGAGATCTAATTTCACAACTTGATCAATTAGGGGTTAATATGGATTTGAAAATCTTTATAATTTTTTAATGTTACATACATACTTTACTCTTTTGAATTTGAACACATGTATAACTAGGAAGAAATTTTTTTTAACCATTAAACTCGTACTAATTAAATTTAAACAAAATAATTAAAAATATAAATTATTATTTCATTTTCAACGTAATGTATCTAATATAAATGAAGTCCCACACATATATTTTCCATTCTAATTTAAATCTAACACTTCATTAATTTAATGTTACACTGTTCCCCGGATGCTGGTGACATGACGCAAATGTGTGAAGCTAGTTCTTCCCATGCACAGGTTGACGAAGTCCTGTACCGTCACCTCTAACCTGATGTAGAACCTCCTCTCAACAATCATTTACAGGAGTACCTTGATGCACCTAATCTTCTACCATACCGTGAATCACATGCAACCCCATGAGAACTATCCCAACTCGCATATGCGAGTGTGTCACAAAATCGCACAACATCTGCACTTGTGCCACAGGTCTTCAAAAGGCAAGGTCTTTCCTCATTGTTTCATCCCCATGCTACTTTATTTGGCCTCCAGAGCCTTATTCGCCTCCTCCCTTGCCATTATGCTGATGCCTCAGTCTTGCCGCATGCTCCCCCAGCTGCACGCCCTCCCTCTTATGCACCACCATACTAGTGCTAGCCTGCTAGGAGCCCATATTGTTGTTTCCCTCCAGGTTTAGCGCTCCCCACAGTGTCCCCCCTAGTTGTGCACCCCCCTTTGGAATTCCCCACCTCTACAGATTCACCCCATTGCGCGTTCTCAGAGGCAAGCTCCCTCGCTGCTCGCCCCCCTACTGCATAGTTCTCAGTTGCGCACCCCCTGCTCTGCTTTTTTTTTAGCACTCCCCTATTGATAAATTCACTGCACTTATACCAACCCCCCCTCTCCATCGATTCACCCCCCCCATGGCTCCGCGTTAGTGCCAAAATACCATCATGGGTAGCTAAAGAGGTGCATTCTCGAGTCGCTATCAGTACAATCAGGACAATCGTTTGGAATCCATTGAGGGCTCCTCTTCTGGCATCCATGGAAAGGAAGCACCACAACGTTCTAAGCACACCCAGGAGGATATTTCCCTAGCTCGGGAGAATTAGAGGGGCAAAAGGGGCCCCAAGAATTCCACCATCGTGCACCCTGAGCAACCTAATCCTCGCAAATTTGAGTCTCTCCTAGTTTAGGAGGCCTTAGGGGAGGACACCGATGTGTGGATCATGGACTCGGATAGAGTTTGGATGCATGTTCCTGATGCTGAGTACCTAGTCGCTCCCATCCTCTGCGCACCTGCAACAAAGCCCCCGCGCATGCCTTCCGTTGAGGACGAGGCCATTGCGCAGGAATATGGATGTCACATCGAGGAGGAGGACCCCGAGGATGATGAAGAACACCATGACTACATGGTTGCTCGACTCTTTTCTGTTTTCTATTATTTCAGCACATACTATAGATCCTTTTTTTTTTTATGTGTCACGACACACCTTGTAAATAGTGATTATTTGATGCTATTAAGGGGTTGGTTTCCTCCTAGGAGGAAGCCCCAAACCTGCGCTATTTTGAAAGCATCAAAGGGTGAGATTGGATAAGCACAGTTTACCATCTCAGCCCGACGCCTATGGAAATTTTCACTTTGAATTAATATAGTTTAGCCTAACTTACCAAAAAAAAAAAAAATTACACTGCAACATGTCCCATAGTGTGTTATAAAGCATCTATCAACCTAATGAATAAAAATAATAATAAATATATCATATACCATGCAGTCGTTACTTCCATTTTAATATTAAATTATTAGATTTGATAAAATTAAAATCCAGAAACTTTATATGTGTTAAAATTAATACAAATTCTACATACCATATAATACAACATTGTTTGCATTAAATTTTTATACTATATAGAATTTTGTATCAATTCCAACTCAATTGATATTTTGTTTTTTTTTAAGTCTAAAAAGGTTATAAATCCAAACCCAAGTCCAAGAGTCCTGCATCAATTTTAATATAAATTATGTATAAAATCTTTGATCCTACACTAGCTTCAAATTCTATATAAAACCTTTGATCCTAGAATAACTTCAAGATAAAAAAACTGAACCTATAATCTTTGTCTCGGACAATAACTAACATGCATTAGATACTAAGAGTGAGTAAAACTAAAAACTCACCCGATTAGGTCACCAGTGACGGTAGACGACGGGAAAAACAAATGTCGAGCTTTCCCATATCACTCGACTCAAACACGGTTGTTATTATGGTTGGTTTCATATGACAAGAAGCTTTACAACATGGAATCCAAGAGGCTTCCTAAAATTACTTCTAACTTTAGTCAAAACTCCCACCTTCGCCTCAAGTGTGGGTGGCATAAGGATTCCCAATCTTGGCTCAACCATCGGGGGATAAATGAGGAGATCATCCTAGGAAGAAAGGCTAATTTCTAAGATACAATCACCTCCAAATTTAAATATAAGCTATGGGATGATAAGGAGCTAGAGGGTAAAATGAAGCTAAGATATTATAAGTAGGTGATCAACTCCACCCTTGAGAACTAGAATTATCCTTCTATTTTGAATAGGTCGAAGAAAAATATGGACATCGCTAAGATTAGAACTAATTCTAATGAGTTTCGAAGTGAATCCAGGTGGTGGTCTACTCCCAAGACTCCCTGGGATGATAGAATTTGTCAGTTTTGCGATACTAAGGGGTGGAGGATGAAAAGCACTTTCTTTTAGATTGTTCGACCCTTACTCATATTTGTTCTCATTTCCCTAACATTTGTCACACTTCCACTCTTCTTGACTTGTTATGTAAGCCTCACTATAGTGATCTTGGTGCACTTCTTTCCCTTCTTTTTGAGCATAGAAATAATATTCTAAAGAATTACAATTAGATTCTTCTTCTTCTTAAGTTCTGATAGACTACATTGGCCTTAATAGACGTTAATCATCATCGTAATAAAATAAAATAAAATAAAATATTAACAAATATTCAAAAAAAATTAGATTTTAAAAATGAATCAAAATGTTATTTATTTGTGAATTTATTTTTATTTTATAATTTAATTTAAATTTATAATATAAATAAATTTATAAGAAATTTATAATAAAAAATCGTAATATATTTTTTTAATTTTAATTTTAAATAAAGATATTTTAATTTTTTACATTATTGAAAATGATAAAAATAAATAAATAAATAAATAAATAGCCAAACACAGATGCATATTAACTCGAGATTTATCATATTAGATAGGGATCTAATTTCAAGACTTGAGTCAAGGTTTAAGATGGATTTGAACATCTTTATAATTTTTTAATGTTATTTATATATAGCATATATACTTTACTCTTTTTAAACCTATGTATAGTTGGGAAGAAATATTTTTTTAACCATTAAACATATAATAACTAAACTTAAACAAATTAATTAAAAATATAAATTATTATTTCATTTTCGAAATAATATATCTAATATGAATAAAGTCCCACACATCTATTTTCCATTCTATTTAAATTCTAACAATTAATTAATTTAATATTATACTACAACATATCCCATAATGTATTATAAAGCACCTATCAACCTAATAAATAAAAATAATAATAAATATATTATATATCATGTAAACTTTACTTCCATTTTAATATTTAATTATTAAATTTGATAAAATTAAAATCCAAAATCTTATATAAATGTGTAAAAATTAATACAAATTCTACCTAACATACAATGCCACATTGTTTGCATAATTTTTTCTATTTTATATAAAAAATTTATATCAATTCCCACTCAATCAACATTGCTTTTGAGTTAAAAAAGTTATCAAATCCAAACCCATATCCAAGAGTCTTACATCAATTTTAATATAAATTCTGTATAAAACCTTCGATCCTACTCTAACTTCAAATTCTATATAAAACATTTGATCCTACCTTATCAAAAAAAATTACACTGCAACATGTCCCATAGTGTGTTATAAAGCACCTATCAACCTAATAAATAAAGATAATAATAAAAATATTATATACCATGTAAAATAATAATAAGATAATAATAAAAATTATTAGATTTGATAAAATTAAAATCCAGAAACTTTATATAAAATGTGTGAAAATTAATACAAATTCAACATACCACACAATACAACATTGCTTGCATTAAATTTTTATATTATATAGAATTTTGTATCAATTCCATGTTTTTTTTAAAAGTCTAAAAAGGTTAATAAATCCAAACCCAAGTCCAAGAGTCCTGCATCAATTTTAATATAAATTCTGTATAAAATCTTCGATCCTACAATAACTTCAAATTCTATATAAAACCTTTGATCCTACAATAACTTCAAGATTAAAAACACTGAACCTAGAACCTTTGGCTGAGACAATAACTGACATGCGTCAGATAGAGAGTAAACTAAAAACTCAGCCGATTAGGTCACCAGTGTCGGTTGGTTGGCCCCGCCCAGTCACCGTCCCCTGCCACAGAACATGGAACGCACCAGTAGAGTATGTGAGAGTTGAATTACAAGTGACAACAGGAAAGACAAATGTCGGGCTTTCCCATATCACCCCACTGAAACACTATTGTTATTATGGTTGGTTTGGTTTTATAGGCTAAGAAATTTTTTATGATTGGTTTTTTTTTTAATTGTTTAATTGTTTAATTTTATTTATCATTTAATTGTTCTTTGTATAAGTGGTTGTGTTGGGTTTAAATGAATTGATGTATAGAAATGGATTACACTATTCTTATATTTTATAATGGATTTTTTCAAGTTTTTTCATAACAAATATCATGAGAAAAACCATAGGTTGTGAAAACCTCTAACTAAAAAACAGTCAATATTAAATTATTAATTTTATTTTGTGATCCATAATGGATTTCCTCATGCATTTTCATAACAAATAATATGAGAAAAACCATGGGTTGTGAAAACCTCAACCTAAAAAAAAATCAATGTTAATTTTATTTTTTTATTTTATTTTATTTTACATGTATAAAGTATTTACATAACATAACAAGATCCAATAATTAGCTATGTACTAAAACCTGCTATTAATAAACTAGCAATTGCACCTAATGTTGCAAAGGAAACGCCGTAAGGAAGAAGTTAGAAAGAAAGCAACTATAATTAATTTGATGTGACCTTATATTTATGTTTAGAATGTGTACTTTACAGACCTGAGTATTAAATCTACCCCAAAAGTAACATTAATTTTTTTCCAATAGACGTTGATATCAAAAGATGGGAAGGAAAAATCTTTGGTAATTAACTTTACAATTAGTCTCCAATACAGAATTCCACTACACTGTTCCTATACAATTCTTTATTAAAAGCCATTCGACCAGGGATGAAATCAACCAATCTCGTACCACATAATTCAAGCATGAATACGAATTCAGAAAGGATTCTTCTATTATTATACACAGTAATCACAGGGGATTTATCTTCCGGCCTGATTTTCAATATCAGTGCAAAGTGACTCTAATTTTCAGAAAGTTGGATTGTCAGTTTGGCAGGAAACTTATTTACAGCTGGAAGCATTTCACATTACTGAGCTTATCAAATGAAAACCCCCCACATGTAAGAGTTATTAACAAAAATCTACAAAGAGGTATATATCAACTTTTTATCTTTTCATGACTTAGTGGGCTTTCCCAAATTTAACACCTACAAAAAATATCTGGCATGGCTATTTAGTATTGTGCCACACAAAAAATGACATTTCATATTTCCTACCTAATGTTAGGAACTATCTGATATTTGAACATACACCATCTGTGTGTATCCATTGAACACATTGTTGTTCAGGCTACTCAACCCAAATTGTCTAAATAAATATTTCTGATAATCTGGAATAACTGGTTCGGAGGAATGGGCAGAGTCATATCTTGTTTGATGTGTAAGTGATGGACCAACTACAGGTGGAACCTCCCAGTGCAGATCTAGCACAGATTCCACAAACTTGCTATTCTCAAAATGCTCAGCACGCAAGATCATCTCAAAGCTATGGTTGAAGTTGTCTCTCATTTGTCCTCTGACACCCACCAAAAATAATTGTGGGTCACTGCATGATTCATCGCAGAATCCAAGGCACAAGTACATTGTGGAATTTGATTTATAATCATTGCAGACCATGAAAAAAGCTGAGTGCTCTCTGGTGTAGATTTGATAGTTGAGTGTGACTAATGGTGAAATATATTCAAGGGTTTTTGATACACAATTTTATTTAGGGTGCCTTCGTTTCTTCTAATGGTCATCTAGATTGAATTTCTTTTGGGGTCATTTCTGATCATTGAGATTTGTGGAGACTGAGTCTTTGGCTGCAACCAGTAGCATTGAAGAAAAGCATGGGGAGCAGGCGTTTCTGCCGTGGCTTGAATGCTGCATCTCCTACCAAAGAAAAAGCTATAAGTGCAGGGGCTAATTTAGATTGCAGTAACATGGTTGAGGAGATTAATCCTTATTTGGGTGAAGATTGTTCCACCATGGTCAGAAAAGTCATGGTGGTAGTAGACTTCACAAGAGAGGCCAAGAGAGCTCTGCTTTGGGTTCTTTCTCATGCTCTACTTAAGCATGACAGGCTTATACTTTTACATGTAGCACCACTGCCTCCAGGTTCTCCAAAGAAAGGTAGGGCTAGGGTTTTATACAAGATGATTTTATACAATTTTTAAAGAACTATTTAGATTATTTGTATTCTTTTCTGTTTTTTTAAGTGAATTTTTTCTTGTTTGTTTCATTTGTATATTTGTTTAAAAGTTTATAGAGTTAGAAGTTAATACAACAATATTCATAGACACAGAATTATTACATAAATATTTATCAAAGCATTATAGCTGATCATATCACTGCATACTTTATAATTTGAGAAAAAAAAGAACCAGTCAACCCAACCCAACAGCTAGAAATACCTCAATTAACTTAACTTTCTCACATCAACTTATCTTTATCATCATCTGAATTGATCTGCACATCTTGGTTGTTGCTGGATTTGGTTAAGCATGCTGTTGGATATCTTGAGTTTCAATATTTGGTATCTGAACCTTCAAACTTCCAGATGTATATCGAATCTAAATTGAAATAGATTTCTTGTAATGTCTGCAACACCTTAAAATTGTATATTAAACATAACAGATTTGTATTAAGGTTTATATTCAATGGCTTTAGATAACCCACATACAGTACTCATGGTTCATCAGAGTTCCCACCCTACATGGATGTTGGGATCACGAAACATGGAGTTTTTCTAGTGTTTCAACTTTTAAAATAAACTACATTAAAAATGAATATAAGTAAAATTATGAATACCATAGATAAAACTTTGAAAACTATGAATACCATAGATAAAACTGTGAGTAATCATAACATTTTTTTATTTTTATTTTTGGGGTGGATGCAGGGATTGCATCTCCTATTTAAGTAAAATTATGAATACCATAGATAAAACTATGAATACTCATAACATTTTTTTTGGGTGCAGGGATTGAATCTCCTATTTCCAGCTAACGCCATCTAAACCCCAAAGATTCGAATTTTCTGAATTATTTGAAAGCCCTTTGCATACAGCGAAGACCAGAGGTAAATTCATGCGCTGAAACTGTGTTTATCATCATCTGTTTTTCCCAGTTAGATGAATATCACCATATTTGTATTAGTTTGAAAGTTTTTTTGAGAGCTGAATTTTGCAAACAGGTGGAAGTAGAAGTGATGATTGTAGCAGGATTTAAGGAAAAAGGCCCAACAATACTTCAGCAAGCGAAGAAGCGTTTTGTTTCTCTTCTGGTCTTTGGGCAGCCCAAACCACCTATACTGTGCAAGTAAAAAGCAAAATATTCATGTTGCTAAACGCAGCAAAATCTGTACCATTATTAATTATTATATTTGCAGTAAGACAATATGGTATGATTAATACAAAATATATGATTGACTGATCATGTAATTTCTGATATATTTGAGATTATGTGCAGACTGCGAGCTATATTGTCAGAAAAAAGGTGGACTACTAGGTCACATGATTCGCCAGCAGCAGCAGCAGTGGTGGAATACTGTATTCAAAATTCAGAGTGCCTTACTGTTGCAGTGAGAAGGAAAAGCCGAAGAATGGGAGGATATCTGATCAGTACCAAGAGACAGAAGAATTTCTGGTTTCTGGCTTAGTTTCTCTTCAAAAATACTCCAGAATAAACGCCATTGTAGATATAGAATTTAGGGGAGCTTTAGCATGCCATTGTAGAGGTTAATTAGGTGGTCGATGGAATATAGGAAATCTTTTATAGTATCTTGATTATTACTTGAAGCATAGTGCATTGTTCTTTGTTCACAATCCGGAAAAGTTTGATTGTCAAGTTATGGTGCATTGTTTTTGGTTCACAATCTGGAAAAGTTTGATTGTCACTTTAACTTGATGTTCCAATGCCCTGTTTCACAATCTAAAAAGCTTAAGTGTCACTTGTGTTTTACAATCTAAAAAAACTTAAATGTCAATTCAAGTGACTGTCCGGATTGCTAAGGATGTCCAAATCCTTATATTTCAGCAGCATTTTTCACACTTACAAAACCAAGGGTAATACCCCAATGACAAATAAAAAATGATGTTACATAGTTTGATAAATAAAAATAATGTTACATAGTTTGATAAGGTTTCCTCGTTTATATATACAACTGAACAATTTCTGATGCTCACATATATAAGTACTTTCAAAGACTGGGTTTAATCAACAATAAGTCGTTTACTTTGACTCTGTTGTGCTCATTTGCAGTGTTACTGACTCTCCGTGATGATCTAAAAAGTCTAAGATCGTAATGATTCAAAAATCCCATCAATATCTCATGATGCTAAACTAAAGAGCTTTTAGTACAGAAACCTTCTGGAAGCTTCAAAGATATAATTTCTTACAATGATTCATTGCTTCTTCCAAACAAAGTCTCTAGCAGGTAGCGTTACTTCCTTATCTAATCTTTGTTCCACTCCGAAATCCATAAAAACACTTAGAAGAAAGAAGTCATGATAAACAGATCAAATAAGGAACTATGGTTGCAACTGCAAAAAACCATGAGAAAGTACCACTGTAAGTACCTTGAATTTGTGACAAAACGCTGCAACGAGATGTAGTATCCTAGACGAGTATGATTGCAAGCTGTGAGCAGAATGGGCATGTTAATGACGTTTTGGAACTGTTTTACCGAAAGCAATCGCTGGGTGTAAAGCCAAACATGAAAACCTTTACAAGTGCAGTCTCTGCATGTGCCAACCTGGGAGCTCTGGAACAAGGCATGTATATCCATGAGAAAATAAGTACGAATGAATTTTAGTCAGATACCTTGCTAGAGATTCCCTGATGGACATGTATGCAAAATGTGGTAACATAGAGAAGGCACGCGAATTGTTTGAGAAAAGGCCTCAGCAAACTGTAATATCATGGACAACTATAATTGCAGTTTATATACTGAATGGGCATGAAGATGAGGCGCTGAAGCTTTTCAGGGATATGCCGGAGAGAAACACTGATTCATGGACAATTGATTGGGGTTCTCTGCTTTTTTCATGTAGATTTCATGACAATGCAGATCTACAATTGCAATTCCTGCAAACCCCAACCCAATATACAACTACTGAATTGCAGTTATGTCTGTTACAGTCATGGGATTTTAGATGGCCAATTCAATGCAAACACCCATGGATTTTTCAACAGTTACGGTGGCACGAGAAGCACTTTAACAGCTCAAATGTGTAGTAATATCAATATAAACTACAGTAAAAAATATTGAACCAAAAAATAGACAGCTTGCAACTACTGGTCAGGTAATTTGATATCGTTGGTTCTTGATACATGATACATATAAGATGTACAATGCTACATATAAGATGTACAATGCTCTGTTCCAGTACTAACAGAGAAAGAGGGCTTAACTGTATTGAACTTGATCGAGTTTCAGGAAACGAAACCACTAAACGGATAAGGAGAGTCAGGATTATCTATTTGTGAAATATTTTTGACAGGAGCTGTAGGATGATATAGGTAGTAAGCCGAACATAAATTTCAGAGTACCCATTTGTTCTGCCACTCTGCAAAATAATCTTGATACCAAACAAATCTAGAATCACAATATCAAAGTAGAAGCCAATGGTTATCTGTGATTACAGGTATGTTACGTCTAATTCTCTTTCTTGCAATACAGGGCATCCTCCCAACAACCCAATCACCATTTGAAAAAAAAAACAGTTAACGAGTTTACTGTCTAATGAAATTCCAAAACATTATGAAATTGTTGTAAGAGAGCCTCATGTAACCCAAAATTTCATGTAATCCAAAATTTCATACCAGCCTTTCAAAGCCAACTTACATACCCAATCCAAACACAGGCATTAAAAAATGCCAAAAAATATTGAACCAAAAAGTAGAAAGCTTGCAACTACTGGTCAGGTAATTTGATATCGTTGGTTCTTGATACATGATACATATAAGATGTACAATGCCACATATAAGATGTACAATGCTCTGTTCCAGTACTAACAGAGAAAGAGGGCTTAACTGTATTGAACTTGATCGAGTTTGAATGGCATAGATTTTTGAGCCCCCTCAGAGAACTGCCCCAATTAGACCGCTCGTCATCTCCCAGACCGACATTTCCGCCTTCTCCTCACGCGAAGTGAGGATGCCAATGAGCGACCAAGAGCATTGCCAGGGAGATCTGTAACACCAAGAACCTGAACAATGCCTCTTGGGAAAAGGGCATGCCCAAAAAATAGGCCGCTAAGGATATGGCCATGTCCCATGAAATCCATAAGACCATACACACACCATGCTGCCACACCAAGAACCTTATCCGCCGCTTCTTCTCTTCCTCCATGTTCAAATTATCAGTTTCCTAAGACACAAACCCAGAAATAATTCACTACAAGGAAGCCATTTCAAGCCCCAGAAAAGAGGTATCATGGTGGATGACATAAACCTAAACATGGAAGCTCCCCATCGAAGAAAAACCCATAGACCCAGTCAGGGACCTAAACATGGAAAGAAGAACACCCCATAGACCCAGTCAGGGTAGGCGACGTTGCTGGCTTTTGATGAACGAATTCAGAGATACCGGAGGAGGACTATGAGAGCACAAGAAGTTCGGAACAAGTATTTTCCCCAACTACGCATGCCCTTTTCTATGGTATTCTGCTTCTGCCATGATGAACAATACTCTCCCCAACTACGCATGCCATTTTCTATGATATTCTGCTTCTTTAATGAGGAACAATACTCAAGCTTGCTCCCCCTCAATGTGGCCACGGCCTTCTTCGTCCATAATCCTTGACAGTGACTGTTCTTATCACTATATGAGGGTGCCACAGAGACCTTCTTTGCCGAGAACCCTAACACGGCCTTTTGCACCCATAAGCCCTGACATGGATTGTTCTTCTCATATTAGGGTGGCATTGTCTCGTCCTTCTTCACCTTCTTATATGAGGGCGGCATAGTCTCAACCTTATTCTCCCAGAGCCTTATTCGCCCAGAAACCCTGACAGAGTTTGTTCTTCTTATAGGAGGAAGACGATAAAAATTTATTTCCCGAATTTCATGAGAGTTTGCAAGCTTGCAGAGACGACCAGAGCAGAGAAATTACCTCAATCGCGTATGCAGCTTTCCATTCTTCGCCAGTTCTCGCCATTCTGGATCCGTTTCTGCAGCCAGTACGAGTAATCCCCAAGAAGGAAAACAGCAGGATTATAATCGCGTATGCAGCTTTCCATTCTTCGCCAGTTCTCGCCATTCTGGATCCGTTTCTGCAACCAATACGAGTAATCCCCAAGAAGGAAAACAGCAGGATTATGAGCAGGGACGTCACGAAATACAGGAATTCAAAAACCCTTGGCAACTGCCTCCGTTTTCCATCTAGGGCTGAAAATGTTTTAATCGTCTAACATCCAATCTAAGGGTTCATATTATGACACGACGCACATCAGCAAAGTTGTTTTCAAAAAATAATAACGCCGCCAATAAAAATAAAAAAATATTGTTACTTTCTAGAGATTCAATAAAAATCCATATATATATATATATATATATATAACACTAGAGATAAAATACTTCTCTATTTATATATATATATATAATCAAATTTTAAGGTCATCAAATCAAAACACTAAATTGGTGTATGAGATTTCTGTTTTTGATAAGTGACACTAAATTGGTGTATGAGACCTCCTTGTTTTGGGGATAAAAGACTCACCTACATCCAACTATTTGCATACATACTCTACCGCATTTTGGTTTTGATGTGTGACTTCTTAGAAGGAAATACATGCTCTTAACCATTAGGCATATAGGTGTAGTCTAACTTATAGATGAAATAATCTTTTTCTACAAATTCGGCAATACAATTTAAATATTTTTTTTGTTCAAAATACATTTTTGAATGCATAAATAGATTCAGCACTTGAAAAACCCCTAGAACACTGGAATTATGCAAATTAAACAATTTAAACTCAAATTTTTAAAAATATTTGTCGCATTTTGATTAAAATTAACCAGGAAAAATGTGTGAAAAGAGTCATTTGGTCTACAAATTAAACTAAGCTTATATATAATTATTTGCAAATTTAAAAAATGTTGATAAATAATAGTTAAAAAAGTAAATACTCAAATTTAACCAGAATCCTTCCAAAATCTCTTTGCTTCACTAAATTATAATAAAATTTTTTATTAATAAAAATTATACACCATACCATAAGTAAATCATTTTTTTATTATTTTTTCTATCTTATTCGTTGAATAATATTATTTGCATATAAATAAAATAAAAAAACAATAAAATAATCATTAACTTATTTCATAGTGATTAAGATTCTCTCCAAAAACTTGGAGAATTCCATTGCCATAACAACCATAGTCTGCAATCTGCAAGTCTCCCAGGAAGTTGAAATATGGTTGTTTTGCTTTTCAAAAGTGAAATGTGATGCCAAGGGCAACGTTATAAATCTCTGTCGAGTGGCTGAGCAGCCAGCGGACGTGCATGCAGAGAAGAACAGAGAGTACGTTGGGGTCGGGCAGGCAAGGAGGCAAACCCCCGAGATGTCGCTCAATCCAATATGAATGGTGATCTGCCACCCGACTGTATAATACAATACAATACCATATACAATATTAATTGTTGTGCCACCTAGTAGGTAATGTTTGCCCCAATCCTAAATAAATAAAACATAATTGAAATGAAGTTGTTTATTCAGCCAGTGGAATAGTTTGAAGGGTAGTCTTTTTGTCTTTTTGTTCGAATTTGGTTAATTAAAATTCAAAAAATTAGGTAGTTGGAGTGTTTGGAATCCATTTTTTATAGTGGAAATAGATTCAGCACTATCATAGCACTTGAAATACTAAAATTTAACAACTGTAAACAAAATTCTGATAAAATATTTGCCAAATTTTTTCAAAATCTTTACCCGATTCTAATCCAAAATACTGCTTTTTTAGACTACTCGAATTGGAATGACTCCTACGTACTCTCTGTGAATCTTCTCTGCAGTCACCGTAAGGTGGGCCGCCTGATTCTAAATCCGATTGGATTTTTATGAGAAGGGGTGGGCCTTTGTAGCCACTGCTATCCATGTGACCGCGGATCTTTTTATTTCCTTTCGATTTGACTTGGTGGGCCAATCGCATTGTACATCAAATGTTACGTCGCTCACTAATATTCGTCCCAACAAATAAACGAGGCATATGCCATATATCACATGGATCTCGTTTCCAGAATAGCAAGCACAATGGAGACTTGTTTGGATAATGGATCCCTATTGGTTGAAAGAGACAGGCCAGGATGAATATCCATATTACTATTGGTGCATAATCAGTTAAATAAGGTTTTGTTATCACTATTTCATAACATTGTAAGAATTATTGTAGTTGAACTAATATTACCAATTATAGTGTCCTTTCCATACAATTATTCCGGAGTGTAGCTGAAGAAAAATTATTTATTTAGCATTATCATTTTCCAAGGTCTTGGGTAGTGTATGATACTATCTAATATTTGGTTTGGATATGTTGTGATATGGGTCATAGTAATTTAGAGAGGAATAATCTAGATAGCAAGTTAAAGTTTTAAAGTTTCTAAATGATTACTTAATAATAAATGAAGTATGAATGCAAAGAAAACAAGGAAGTTTAAAAGGAAATTTAGTTTCAAATATGTATGAGAATTTATATATAAAATTTAGAATTTGATAGTTAAAGGAATGATATGGATTTATTTATTTATTTTTATTTATTATGTTATCTGGGGATGGTAAGGATCTAATAGGGATATAGTTTATGAATTGAAAAAAGTTGTATTTTCATTAACATTTGTCATTTTCCTAGTTATGTGGTTTTATTCGAGCTTGACTTTGACCCCAAATCTTTGTCTCTATCTCTTAATCTTGCTATGCATACCACCCACATGCAGGAGACCAATGAAAGCAAAAGACGCATTCGCTTCGATAGAAGTAAAACCGACTGCTTCTTAAGGGATTTAGAGAGGGATTTAGGCCCCATGAATTATAATAATAACATTGATCAAATTTATTACCATTTCACTACTATCATTCCCAACACCATTAGCAAGTTTTCTAATGAGATTTAGCTTAAGCAGTCTAATATAACTTCCAATTCATGGTATGACAAAGATTGCAAAATTTCTAGGAAAGCGATCAATGACGCTCCTAATGAAATCATTAAGCTACATAATATCAATATATACAAAAATCTCATCAAGAGGAAGAAAAGATCATATATTAATAAAAGACAGGACTATCTTCTCCACCTTTCTTAAGTCACGCCCAAAATTTTTTGGCGGAATGTTATTGTCCGTAAAAGTTGTTGGCTTGTGACCGCACACAAGGTGGAGAAGTGGGCCCCTTCTTTAATCATTGATCGCATATTGCAAAACCCATACATTTACCATTGCACTCCTTTGCAAAACCCTCGATGCGATTAAACCTTAGCCCTTTTCACCTTTCTGCATGAAACTTTATCATCAATAATTCACTCCTCTCCACTTTGAAACCTTTATCGGCACCCATATGCCTTTTGCATCGCGCATCGCACTTCACAGATCACAACCATTTACCATCCACCACTCATATGTTAAACCTTGTGATTTGCGATCTGCGGGCAGCCCCACTTCTGCCTTGAAACATCACCTCTATGCCATCGCAACCGCACATGGCATATCATACCATTTACCCTCCATCACTCATATGTTAAACCTTGTGATTTGCGAGGTGCGGGCGGCCCCACTTTCGCCTTGACACGTCACCTCTCCGCCATCGCAATCGTGCATCATATATCATACCATTTGCACTCTGCCGCTCATATGTTAAACCTTGCTATTTGCGAGGTGCGGGCGGCCCCACCTCCATCTTGACACGTCACCTCTCCGCCATTGCAATCACACATTGCATATCATACCATTTACCCTATGCCTTCCCATAACAAAAGCTCTGTTTGTGATTTGTGATATGAGCTTGGGCCCCACCTCAGCCGCCTTGCCACTCTAGCTCTTTTGCTTCTTCAGCTCGACCATGCAACTCAAGGTGTTCTGCCACTCTTCGTCGTACCTGTTAAAGATATCATGATCAGGCCCACGCAACCTTTTGTTTTTTCTTTTCTGTTTCATTTTCAATTGGGTTGTAAAATCGGGTGAAATCTCGATTTCACCCTAAGTATTGTTTAATTGTTATGTTTATGTTGTAATCAGTGTTGCTAGAGTAGTGCTTTCGATATGATGCAGATATATCCCATCATTTTTTATTTTTATAGGAAACAGTAAGATCAAGAAAGAATATACGTCCGAGAAATATCTGGTTGATGAGTTCCAATGTAAAACCTATAAAGAGCGAACTCAATGAAAAAAGAAGGGTTCTGAATTGTAGTTTTGTATGACTGTGCTCCTCGTGCTCTGAGATACATATTTGGTAGAGTTGTTTTGAACTTAATATGATATACGACATTATTTATTTGAATTCCAAATGGGGCCATGAGTAGTATGTATCTGTGTTCTCTTTTTTTATCAGTAATCTCTTGTTAGGGTATAATCATCTTTCCATGCTTTGTTTCCTTGGTGATTCGTGTAATGTAGTTGTTGGTGGTATGCATTTTTATTCATGAATTCGTGTATGAATAATGCTCATGTGTTAAATTTGATGTGCTCCCTTAATTCACACTACATGAATCTCTGTTGTTGGTCATATTCCACTTGCATCCACTTCTTCTGAGTTCATGGGAGACAGATTCTTAAGGCTTTTAAGCCTATCTTTCACATGTTCCTCCTCCTCCGTTCTTTCTCAACACCTTTGCATATTTTGAAAACCTCTCCTCATTGTTTCATACTTGGCCCACTTGAAAGCCATTCAGCCATACAACTTCCTGAGCCCTCTCGCAGTATAAGGTAATTCACATGAATCATGTTCGAAGGTCTTCTCCATTCCTGAACCACCAAAACCATTATTCTCGTATTCCATATTCTGTCAAAGGCATCCTTATAGTTTTCTACATTTAACCACTAATTTTAAGATGTCATAGGCATTGGTATTTTGAAACTCAATGTTGTCTCTAGGAGTGAAGACATCTTTTTGGCGTCGTTGTCACGGATACGAATGAAGAAATATTTTCCCTGGGAGATGAAATAAATTCCACCCTTCAGACAGGTGAGCAGGAAGGGTTGGTAGTTGCGCATTCCTCACCTTGGTGACTCCACTATAAAATAGTCTTAATCAGAAGAAATCATGGTTTTCACTAGGCCTCACACCAGATTCAGATCCACCATCTACCCCCACCTCTAAATCAAATGGTTGTGTCAAGTTTCCTTTTGAACAAGTATTCCCCCTTGGCCCTCCCTTAGCCTATAAATGATATGCCGCAAGACTATCTAGAGCGGTTGCCTCGATTCACTGGGGAAGATAATACTTCTGCGCAGATAAATATTGAAACCTTTTGCGCCTTCGTTGAGAATGTGAATGTAGAGCACTTAGATGTGGTATTAAGGCTTTTCATCCAATCCTTGGAGGGAGAAGCCCAGAAATGGTTCAGGTCTCTAGCCAACAACACAGTCCACACTTGGGAAGAAATGGAAAATTTCTTCAAATTAAAATGGGGAGAAAAGAGGGATCATGTATACGTTTTCAAAGAGTTAAATGCTCTTAAAAAGAGACAAAATGAGGAAGTAACAGAATTTATAAAGAGGTTCAATAAGCTCTATAATAATCTCCCTGTTGAGATAAAGCCTCCCAATAGAGTTGTTAAGGTGGTCTTTGCAGGAGATTTCAAACCGGAGTTTGGGTTCACCCTAAGGGAAAGAAAATCCACATCTCTAGATCAGATCCAGACTGATGCATTGGAGGTAGAAGCAAAATTTTCTTCTACTGGTAAATTCAAAGAGAAAATAGAGCATGAAGCCAAAAGAAAAAGTAGGGAGGAGGCTTCTACTTCAAATCAGCAGAGGGAATCACAAGTGTTTATAATGGAAGAAATGAATAAGCTAATTAAGAACCTCTCAAATAAGTTGATTATGCTTGAATTGGAGGCCAAGAATTCCCCTCCTCGACCCAACCAAATGATTCCTAACTGGGGGTATAATCCTCAATATCGGAAGCCCCCTCTGCAATTGTTGCAATAGGAGAGGAAGGAACAACAAGACCACATTCAACCTCCTCTGTACTGGAGGGAGAAGTGGAGGGACATGCCGAGGAAGTCACAGACAAGCAAGAAGAAAAATTCCTCGCCTACTTTGACGATGAAGAGGGTGAACTAACCCTGCAAGGGGAGCAAGAATAGAAGGAAGTCCCTCCAAAAGACCAAGATATTGACAATTACTACAAGTAGTTCATGGATTTCATGTAAGCTCAACTCCAACAGAAGTATGATCTTAGGTCCTCCAGAAAGAGAACTCGAGGGTAAGAACAAAATGAAGAGCCAATATCAAGAGAACAAACCCCTCCTAATCCTGCTCGCAAAGGGAAGAAGCCATTAGAAGAGTCAGCTTCTCATAAGGCCACTGCATCCACTTCCACAAAGCAAGAAGTTGATCCTCCAAAAATTAAAAGTCCACATATATACCGTTGAAACCGCCTAGCCCTCCTAAGGAGTAGTTCAAAGAATCCAATACCGAAAAATGGCCCACACCCTTTAATCTCTAAGAAGAATGACCCATGGTGGTTTTTGGACTGCATGTAGAAAACTAGTTCCTAGCCTACTCTGAAGAAGAGGGAGGCGAGCTTACCCTCCATGAAGAAGGGGAAGAGCTGGAGTGTTTCCCATAGGACAAAACTAAAAATCAACAGCAGTCTAGTGATCTGGAAACAGAGGCATCAAAGCTTAATTTTCTAGATCGACAAGAGCATCCTTAGCAAGAAGCATTTCCTTCAGATATTAAAGACAAGTCAGATTTTCATGATGAAGACCATCTCTCAAATTCTCTTTCAGTAGTACAACAGACTGTTACAAATCATGTTCCTTTGCTCGAAATTAATGAGAGTTTGTAGCTCCCTTGCAAGCTTTTGTGTGACAAAGTGAAAGACAAAAAACACTTAGATCACTTGCCTACCGTGGATAGTGAGGAAAGACAATTGGTTCCCTTGCTGTTTGAAGAGAATCACTTTCAACACATATGCAAAGAAACAGTTTGGAATGATGTTTGTTTTCCTGTTACAAATATTCTAGAAGATCTTATGATAGTCAGTGTATTGCAATCATCAGTAAATGAAGAAGATTATGTATGTATCAAAATGTTTGTCCTACCATGGCAAGGTAAAGTAAAAAATTGGTTTGAGAATCTTCCAGCTGATAGCATGAGAAATTTTCATCAATTCATGCAAGTTTTGCTAGGTCAATGGGTAACCATGGGATATGTCTTTCTTATCATAGAAGAATATGGACATTTAAAAAGGCAACCTAGGGAGACAATACAATATTTTTTAGCTGGGTCTAATAAGGTGTATCATTCAATGCATACGGATATAAGGCCACCCCAAGGAGTAGCTCTCCGGCACTACCCAAATGCCTTTAATCTAGGGATGGCATTCCAAATAAGAGAAAGGGACACTAAAACCCTTGAAGAAATGCAAAATGTTGCAATTGATGTAGAAGTAAACCTACTGAACAGAGAGGCAAAGTTTAAAACCAAGGAAGAATTGATTCAGTTTGATTCTTTACCTTTATGCCTTTACTCATCAAATAAAATGCAAACATGTTCCAAGTTGTTTGAAGACATGGAGAACACATGTGCAGTACCAAGTTGTGAAGTTGGATCGATTGGGTTAGAATATTCAGAAATAGGTCAAGTGTATCTTGATCTAGTGGTTATCTATATTGAGAAATTATTCATCCCAAGGCCACCATACCTTTCCAAAAATTTTGTTGTTGTTCGAGTTTACCAAGCTCCTTGCAAGGAAGATCAGGCTGGGAATTCCTATCAAATACCATTAACAGGTTTCTTCCTGAGTTTGGTGAAAAACAGTGAAAGAAGAAATTTATTAGAGGAGTTGTTTGCCTGGTTACACTGAAATTATTGTATCATTTAGAATAGTAGTAATTCCAGCATATAAGGGTAGGTAGGTGTGAAAATAAGCTCAGTTCTATGAGCATATTTCTAGTTTAGTTTTAGATTTCTTTGGAGTTTTTAGTTCAAGTGTGTTTCAATTTCTATTTTCAACATAGTTCATATTTCAGCATTCAAGATTTTCATGGTGCGGCAGTGTTTTCTGTTTTGATAGTTGGTAGTGCACAGGTCAATTGTAGTTTCAATTCAGGCTTACAGTATGGATTTGTGATTCCACGCACCCAATAAAGCACAGGCGTTCAGGTTTGCAGGTTCTCAACGCACTTAGAACAACACGTTGTCCCCAGATGGAGCCACTGTTGGCCTGTGACCACACACAAGGTGGAGAAGTGGGCCCCTTCTTTAATCGTTGATCGCATATTGAAAAAATCCATACATTTACCATTGCACTCCTTCAAAAAACCCCCGATGCGATTAAATCTTAGCCCTTTTCACCTTTCCGCATGAACCTTTATCATCAATAATTCACTCCTCTCCGCTCTAAACATTTATCGACACCCATATACCTTTTCACATCATGCATCGCATTTCGCAGATCACAACCATTTACCCTCCGCCACTCATATGTTAAACATTTCTATTTGCGATGTGCGGTCAGCCCCACTTCCACCTTGACACGTCACCTCTCCGCCATCACAATCTCACATTGCATATCATACCATTTATCCTCCGCCACTCATATGTTAAACCTTACGATTTGCGAGGTGCGGGCGGCCCCACATCTGCCTTGACACGTCAACTCTCCACCATTGCAATCACACATCGCATATCATACCATTTACCCTTCGCTACCCATATGTTAAACCTTGCTATTTTCGTGGTGTGGATGGCCCCACCTCCGTCTTGACACGTCACCTCTCCACCATCGCAATTGCACATTGCATATTATACCATTTACCCTTCGCCTTCCCATAACAAAATTTCTGATTGCTATTTGCGATATGAGCTTGGGTCCCACCTCAGCCACCTCACCACTCTCCCTCTTCTGATTCTTTAGCTCGACCATGCAACTAGAGGGGTTTCACCACTCCTCGTTATACCCATTAAAGATATTATGATCAGGCCCACGCGTCCTTTTGTTTTTCTTTTATGTTTCACTTTCAGTTAGGTTTTAAAATTGGGTGAAATCTCGAATTCACCCTAAGTACTGTTTAATTGTTATGTTTCTGTTGTAACTAGTGTTAAAGAGTAGTGCTCTTGATACGATGCAGTTATATAGCATCCTTTTTTATTTTGATAGGAAACAATAAGATCAAGAAAGAATATCCATCTGAGAAATATCTGGCTGATGAGCTCCAATGTAAAAACTATAAAGAGCGAACTTAGTGAAAAAAGAAGGGTTCTGAATTTGGGGGAATTTTGTTGTAGTTATGTATGACTTTGCTCCTCGTGATCTGAGATACATATTTGGGAGAGTTGTTTTGAAATTAATATGATATACATCGTTGTTTATTTGGATTCCAGATGGGGCCATGAATAGTATGTATCTGTATTCTCTTTGTTTATCAGTAATTTCCTGTTTATGTATAATCATCTTTCCATGCTCTGCTGCTTTGGTGATTCGTGTAATGTAGTTGCCGGTGGTATGCATTTTTATTCATGAATTCATGTATGAATAATGCTCATGTGTTAAAATTTTTATACTCCACAAATCTCTGTTTTTGGTCATATTCCACTTGCATCTGCTTCTTCTGAGCTCATGGGAGATAGATTCTTAAGGCTTTCAAGCCTATCTTTCATGTGTTCCTCCTTCGTTCCTTCTCAACACCTATGCATATTTTGAAAGCCTTTGCTCATTGTTTCATACTTGGCCCACTTGAAATCCATCCGACCATACAACTTCATGAGCCCTCTCGCAGTATAGGGTAATTCACATGAATCAAATTCCAAGGTCTTCTCCATTCCTGAACCATCAAAAACATTATTCTCGTATTCCATATTCTGTCAGAGGCATCCTTATAATTTTGTACATTTAACCTCTGATTTTAAGATGTCCAAGGAACTAGTCTTTTGCAACTCAAGGTTGTCTCTAGGAGTGACAACAAAACCAAATATAACCATTATATCCCCTTAGAAAACTGGGACAACTATCTTAATAAGTTGTATGACTCTCCAAACACTATGAGGACCACCTTAATCACTCCAATTAAGGAGGATGTATTCTCTTTAGATGACATTGAGTCTAGTATTAATAAGCTCGCTAATGGGAAAGCTAAATATAGTGAAGGATACCAAGCTGAGATCCTTAAAATGCGAAGATCTATCCTTATTCCTTATCTCCACAAGCTTCTCAATTTGGTTGTAATGCATGTGTTGGCCCTCATTTTTTATCCAATTTTGTTTAAGTAAATACACTTTATTACCATGCTATCCATCCATATACCATCCATATTCACTCTATTTTTTCCAATTAATGCATATATAGGTATATAAATTAAATTTTTCAATTTTTAGAAGTTTTTATAAAAATTGAATTTTAAGTGCATTTTTGGACCATACCAAAAATTCTCGTAATGGACTCATTGATGTCATATTTTCAGGACACCTGGGATAAAGATGAATACATTTCTAGAAATCTTGGGAACTAAGATTGGATGTACACCTATTGGTTCGGTCAAACCGAGCTTAAACAGGCCCAGTCAAAGGCAGTCAAACAAGACCTGTTTTTATGGAAATCCCTAGGAAATAGGTCAAATTTAGTATTTTATGAGATTTTGCAGATTTTGAGAGATTAGAAGGATGAGCTCAACCTAAATAGATAGGATAAGGATAGAAATGGTTTTAGGAGACATTTTAGATGAGTTTGTTTCATATTTCTCTATTTAAGCCTAAGACATTGAAGGCATTCATATGTAGAATTTGTATATTTCACTTTGATATTTTCGAAATTTTGGGAGCTAATTGAAGGATCTGTTCTATTTCCTTTTATGTTGTTTTATATGGTGAATGTTTGATTGAGTTTTAGTAGCTGAAATTACTCACAGTGTGCGAGGCAACGGTGGAGGGCCCCCACACCGAGCTAAGTACACTTTTTGGTTAATGTAGTTGCAATTTCCTGAACCAGTTTTGTTTTATGCTTAATCAGCTAATTAGATGTATGATGATATGTTATGATTGTTGAGGAATATAATTCTAATTCTATTCTTCATATGAAGGGTCAATCCAGTGTTTAAGTTAAACATTTCTTCTATCTAATCAAGAACTAGAAACTAGAATTCATCTTTCCTGCTTTTAAGTGATTTTCTGAAGTTCTTGTTTTCTAACAATGGCATTAATGATGAATGAATATGTAATTAAGGACAACAAGGATCGTCTTAGTTAGAAGCCTCTTCAGTTATTGTTTCATGCATCTTGATCTATTGTTTGTTAGTTTTTTTTGGTTTCTCATTCATGAAGTAGTTTTGTAGAGAAGGACAAACAAGTTCTCCTAAGTTAGGAGCTTCTTCTGCGGCTTATTACATAATTGAATTAGAAATCATTTAGTTAAGATTTATATTTGCAAAATCCATATATCTTGGAGATGCTTCTAAGTTCTACAAGCCCGGATTGATAATAAAATACTTGTGTTAGTTTACCTAGTAAACAACCCAACATTTTTGGCGCCATTGCCAGGGAGGCGTACATAGGGATTAGTGTTAGTTTAGAATGTTGTTTCATTTGTTAGCTTAGTTTCAATTCCATTGCAATTTCATTTTTGCAATTTTAGTTTTTTTTACATATCACTTGCAATTTTTTTATTTTTTTATTTTATATTTTAATGTAATTTCGTTTTTACACTATTTCTTTCTTTCCATGCAATTTCATTTTTTTTCGTTATTAGATTAATTTTTTCATTGTTTTAGAAATTATGGATAATTAAATTTTCTTTTATTTAAAAAATTAAAAATAAAAATCAAAACCATTTAAAAATTTAATAAATAATATTTTAAAAAATTATAAACAAAACAAAACTCATTTAAAAAATAAATATACAACACATAAAACAAAACATTAAAAATAAATACACAAAACAATAAATAAAAATAATAATAAAACCAACCATAAAATAAAACTGAGAGCCATAGGTTGAAGGATAAAGCTGGTTATGATCTCAGGCAAGCAAGAAGAAGCCCATGAGCTAACATCCAATTCAGGCAAGCAAGAAGAAGCCCATGAGCTAACATCCAATTTTTCACTAGCAGCAATTGATTACGTTGCCAGAACGAAATGTGTAGCTATTTAAGAAACGTCATTTTAAAATGCAAATTCTCAGCAAACCAAAAATAATATGGAAAAAATGAAGACATGGGTTTTTCTCAGAACATGGGAGAATTATCTTTTCCATGAGCGATTTCCTCAGATTTCCTAACAATTTGGGAGATTTTCGGGGTTCTTTTGACCCATATTTGTGAGATTGCGTGAGAAAAAAAATGGATTTCAATGCACAAACAGTTGTAGTCGTGATGGAAGGAGAAAATTCGATTATCCTGATCTATAGAAGGTAGATCCACCACGGACTAGCCATGAAGCCCCATGTAGGCCTTCAAGCCAACAACTCCATGCCCTGTGTACCTGCACAATAATAAATAAAAAAATAATGTTAAACACTTAAAAAATAAATAAATAAAAATAAAATAAAATTACTGCAAAAATTATGAATTCTCTTCATGCTTGCACCCTGCGACAAAAATAATAAAGAATCATGAACAATTTCATAACTTTTATAGTATAAAAATTGGTTATGAGATCCATTATTTGGGCAAAAAGCATGAATTCAAAATATATGAAAAATGATTTGACAAATATTTTGGAATCCCATTTTTCTAAAAATCTTGGATTTAGAGGGAAAAAAAGATGAATTCAAAATATATGAAAAATGATTTGGAAAATATTTTGGAATCTCATTTTTATAAAAGTCTTGGATTTAATTTGGCCTCTTGTCAAGTTGTTTTTTATTTTATTTTTTAGAATAATTAAAATGTAAAAAAATCCATTAAATTCATAAATGTTGCTTGTGATTTATTGGTAAGGCATTCAAATTGCATAATAGAGGTCATGAGTTCAAATCTTGTGGAGATTGGAATTTGTTAATTGTTCTAAAATCTTGACACAAGCATCAACAACTAAACTTTTTTTATCGTAAAAAGTGATGTGAAATTCATGATTGAAGTAAATTGAGAAAAATTTATTGTGATTTTTTAAAAACACGAGACAAAAAAATGGAATAAAATAAATTGAATAGCTCTTCTTAACTAAACTTAGTTGCAAATTGAATTTTGTTAAGATTGAGTTTTTATATTGTCGAAATCATGGTCAAAATTTGTCATTGGTTTTGTCTAATGTTGAGTTTTCAAGCATGATGCAGGAAAGAAGAAGAACCATAAGAGTGATTTATCTATAGGGGTCAATTGGCGAATTTTGAATGAAGATTATTTTGAAGAGCATTTGAAAATTAATATTTCTTTATCTTTATGAAATGCTATGGTTCAAATGTAAATTGAGGAAATTGTGCATATCGTCATTTTTTTAAGATTGGATTTGTCATCGAAATAATGAAATTAGACTAAATATTATGCATTTTATTTTCTTAGAATATGTTTTATTTGGAATTTGATTTTTACGTAGATATAAAAAAGAAATTAATCACTTATCCTTTGAATATATTTACATTTTTGCGTGGGTGCCAATTTTTTTTGCAGATTCTACGAAGAAGACTAATTTGTGCACAATTGGTTTTCAAATACCAATTTCAAGAAAAGAATGAAGAAAATGAATCCATGTCCATTATCCATGAAGGCCATTACCTTTCCTCCCTCTCAAAATCACAAATCCATCTAAGTATTTCATGTATGATTACAATAATTTTCAATAGCAAATTTCCTATGTTGTTCCATGAATTCACATACATTGTCCATTTCATTTTCATTCATTTTCCACCCGTAACTCATGAATAAAAGCAATCAACTCACTTACATGTTGATTAACTCCACTATATTTTTCTTTTTCATGTTCATTTTCCTTTCCTAAATAAATCTTGCTTCAAAGCAAACTGTATAACTATAGTCCTTTTTTAGTCTTAAAATTATTTTCAAAAAGTACCCTGAGGTTTGCATGCCTTAATGGCAAGTTCTCTTGCCGATAAGCAATTGGAATACATTAATTTCCCTTGTTTGATGGATCTTCTAGGTGACTCGACATCTACAAATTTATTCGTAACTAGCAAGATGTGCTTAGGCATCTTGACTCTCATTGTCATCAATGGTGAGAGGTCTCGTGTCGATTAGTGGCATACATTAATGGACTCTAATTCAACAATTTCTTACTATGTTCGACATTAGCAAATTCATTCACATAGATAAGAATTGTGCCAATGTGTGATAACGACATGAAGACTATCAGATCCATCATTATTCATCATTTGTAGCAAATGTAGCAGATGTAGAAGATTCAACAAATTCAGTAGCATCTGATCCAGGTGGATATTGGTGGTCACACGCCTATTCCACTTGGGGCCCCACCATTGTCTATTTCAGTTTTTCAGTTTCGGCACAGTTTACTATTTTTAGCAGTTTTTCGGGTCCTAAACTTCCGGAGTCGTTTTGAGGCCCTAAACGACGTTTTTTGGGAAAACGGAGGGCAACATGGGTCCATGGACCGATGTTGCCCATTCCAAATTTGTAGTCCTCGGATAGATCTTCCTAACGAGGTATGGTACGCGTCAAACGGAGATCGTATGCCAAAGGTACGCCCCTGGGAAGTTGAAACAGCAATTTACCCAAACGGGGCCCATAGTTTTGGCGCTTCATCTCCTAGGGTTAGGGTTTTGGCTGTTTAGGATTTCCCATTGTTTCTAAATGATAAATAGGCCCTCGAGCCTCATTGTAACTCAGTTCAGAGGCCTGTAGCCGCCACATCTCTTCTCAGAGATAGCTACCAGCGCCCTAGCTAGTTTTTTGCTTACAGAAAAATGGAAATAAAACTAGCTAGGGCGTAGTATCTGAAGATGTGGCATTTCACTGCAGGCTATGTTTGAATAATTTATCATTTAGAAACAATGGAAATCTAAGCGATACCTAGGAGATGCCAAAACTATGAATTTTTGGATAAATTGTTTCAACTCAGCAATGCGATAAAATGCACACGTTAGGAAGACTCTATGCGAAGGACCACAAATTTGGAATAGACAACATCAGTCCATGGACCCATGTTGCCCTCCGTTTTCCCAAAGAAAAATTCGTTTAGGACTAGCGGCTCGAAAATTTAAATGTTTAAAAATAAAAATAATACTTGTCTAAAGCTATAAAAGCTAACGTAGATTTTCGAAGGAATAAATGAGCGTTATAATATCCACCTGGATCAGCATCAATAAAAACTCGCTTTCACAACTTCATCCACTATTTACAAGACCAATTGAAGAAACATCAGATTATATTTTTGCAGAAGCTACATAAGCATAGCTTAGCCTGAGGAGTGCAGTGTTGATTTTGCCGAAAGAGCTGCCTTTTTTCTGGATAAATGCTGAGTGGATTGAGAGATTGTGGACTTCCGCAAGCGCTTCCACTAGCTAGACTCCATTACACAAGGGTTGACATCTGGGAGGTGGAGGGAGAGGGAGCCGAAGACACAATGCCAGACCCATTCCTCACAAGTGTCCAGGTGAAGCGAGAGTTTCATAGGACGTTTTTCTCTGGATGGCGCGTGATAGTCAGCCAAAATAGAGATGGGTGGTTGGGAAGATTGACCTCTCCCTTGGCCTCAATGACAGTGCATCCTATGAAATTGAGGCATGGCATCGCAGGAGAGCTGAGAGGGAAGACTAACGAGCAAGGAGGAATGAGAGGGCACAACGGAGGAGGCGAGAGGTGATACAAGGTAGCAAATGCAGAGAAGGTCAGATACCTCCAAATGTAGAGAAGAGGAGGAAGGCTGATGGAGGTTGTGCCCAGAAAATTGAAAAAATAGACACCTACCAGATGGAGCGGGTTCCATGAATTAATTGCAGGGAGGACAGACATTAAACGAAGGTGCAGGTGGAGTGCGAAGAGCATTAAACCTGAGCGAGTGAGGAATGAATGTCACCGAAGGAGTTAATGTCTTCAGAGGAAGCGCCAAGCCTGAGATTTTAATGCTAGGCTCTGGAGCCACTCATAGCCAAGTGGCGGTGGCATGCGTGTAATGTTCCAAATTAAGGAACAGCTACAGATTGGGAATAATATGAGTTATTACCAATGTGGATCTACAGAAATATGTCTGATACAGATGTAGAAACACTTAACCTTCAGTTAAATATGCAGCAGCAACCTTATACAATGTTTTATGGGAAAAAAGTTGGGGTAAAGTGAAGATTTTAGCCCTAAAATGAGTATATTCAGATATCTGCATAAAAATAAGAGAAATTGTGGGAGGTTATCTTATATTAGGTCATGAGGGACATATGCTCCAAATTTCAGCTCAAACAAAAAAGTCTAGCTAAGCTAAACAGTTCCTCCTTCCTCAACTAGGCTTAAAAACCCTGATTTCCCATGACTTAAATTATGCAGAAAGTTTAATGAAGCTTAGAGAGCGTATTTTCTGAAGGTTTTGGTGAGTTTATGTAGAGATAAAAATATGACAAGATGAGAATATGATTCAAATATCTTACATTAAAGAATACAGATATATACTTGAAGGAAAGGCCTAAAACCCAAGCTTTATGACACAAGAAGTGGATGATGAACTAGACAATGTTATTTTCAGAAGTCTGAAGCAGTGTTTTATTAGTTTTTATATCTATAATATATTAGAGGACAAAATGATAGATCTAAATGGGATCTACATGCAAAAATGCATTTTAAGTACATTCCCCTTGGGGATCTACGCTAAAAGTGAAGGACAATGAATAGATCTGAGATCTATAACCATGGATCTGCAGTAAAATTCATAAATTTATAAAGAATATATCACACAGTAGATCATATTTTAAATATTACATGGATTGGTTGGCCAATCCACGGATCACCTCAGTGAAGGAAAGGAGCCCTTTCACCGGATATCTTTCCTCCAAACTACTAGCAAATGTACACTGCAACTCTGCCTGCAAAATGACGCAGTTTCTAAAGCTAACTGCGCTAATGAAGTGATGCACACTTTGGCCTCATGCCAAGATAAGAATATGAAGCTCAAAACAACTATTCCATTCCTGCCAATGGTTTAGATGAATTCCCCACTAAAAATATGCAATAGAACTCTTCAGATCTAAATAGATATGATTCCACTTGCTTCAGCTCACAAGACAAATCAACTCTCAACATGAGCAGCGTTGTAATGTAAGGTGAAGCTTGGAAAAAATTCTGGATAGTGGATCAATGCAGCACAATCTCCTCCAAGAGACCCTCAAGGAAGAAGAGGAATTCCTAAACAGGAAATGCCCCTCTCTCTAGCTAAATAGCCAAGAGTGTTTGAGTTGCTCAAGAAATCTCAAAATCAAAGTATCATCAACAACCTCTCCTTGAGTCTTTCCCTTCCTTATATAAGATTAGGTTTTTCAAAACCCTAAACCAACTTCATCCATTTGTCCCTTTTCACATGGAGGACCTTCTCATAGGACTGCGCTGATCATCTAGGAGGTTCATTGTATCTGGACTGCTTTTATGATTTGGTCATGTTGACCCGGTCAAATGGCTTGAACCTATTTCACATACAAGTGGATTTTATTGAGCAAGTCCTGATTTGCCTATGTTCACATTGGGCATTGATTTATTCTCATGTTTAGGAGTTTTTATTTGCTCTCCTTTACATTTTATTCATAAAACATAAAAATAAAATGACATTGAATATTTCTACTAGTTTGGGCTAGTTACGAATATTACAGTCCTCCCCATTCAAAATGTTTCTTGTCCTCAAGCAACTGCAGGGTAGAACAAACTTCTCCTTCCCTTTTCTTGTGGCCTCATCAATGGACCCCACCATGGCTGAAAATGATAAGCAATGAATCTGTCCTCCTATGATTTCATCCAAGTGTAACATAGAAAGTGTACATCAGGAGAAAATGGAAGGTGCAAGTGGTGATCTCCTTGTTGCTAAATGGCCTCATTAAGTTAGGAGTGATGAAGAGCATGGGGAAAATTTCTCCCAACGAGTGTATCCCACACCCATGCTATCATCCATAAGAATATAGTTACCTCCAGATAAGGCAACTTCAGAAAATCCTCTTCCACCTTGAGCTCCAGCAAAGAAGGTGAGCTAAAAATATGCAAGTGGTAAGCATCATAGCCTACCCTACGTTGTTTACCTCTCCACTTAAGATAAGTGTAGAGTGCAAACTGATCTTGGGCTGCAAAGATATTGCCCTCAAGTGGCATCATGAAGATTAGATCTGCAAAGATCCTCCCTCCAACGTTGTAAAACCAGTTAACCCAAAATGTTTCATATGTGATGGATAGAAGAGTATCATCATAATGTATCCCATCACACACATGGCTCACCTCCAAGAGAAACAAGTGTTTGGTCATGGTGGCCACAACTCTTCCCATGTTCCCATTAGAACATGCACTGCAGAAAACGTGGGAACCTACTTCCCAAAAGGAGACATCCAAACCATGTGCCTCACTCAACATCATGTCTCCCATCAAGATAAAAGCAATATCAGAAAATGAGAACATGATTATACCATCATGAATGAAATACTGAAGGTCCTATGTGATGCAAGAGAGTACCAAAAATTCCCCAAGTCTTCACAGCCCAGTTTTACATCTTGCTGCTTTAGAGGAATACATGGAAAATTGTTTCTTGTTACATGGTTAATAATATAAATCAAATGAACATACATGTAAGGAAAACATCTTTTCCCAAGGCCACATAAGAGATGGCTGTCTCCATCATATAATTTGGCCCAATGTAGATCATGGAGCTCAATGAATAGCTTGCCCTCTTGTGGAGCAATGCACTGCCAAAAGATTGTAAGAGGATGCAAGAAAAATCTCTCACCATATGTTGGAAGAAAGAAGATACATGGATCCATGAATGAATCCTCAATAATACTTTGGCACACTCCCATGAGGGGGAATGAACCAAGGGCTGCATGAAAGTCCTTCCCCTCCTGCTTCGAAACCCAAGTCAAGAAAATCACACCACAGTAATAGATGTCTCCATCTACCACTTCATCTTCTTCACCTCCTCTTTTCTCACCAAGTGCATCGAATGAGAAGTAATCCTGGAAATACTGCATCAATAAATCCCAGCTCCAAAGTGACAACGATGTTGGCCTATGCAAATAGGCTCCCATCAACACATAGCTCCAATCCTTGACATGCAGACTGTCAAAGGCATCTCCCATAATGCTGCTACATATGAGAAGTCCTTCCCATGAAGAAAGTCCTTCTTGAACATCTAAGGCCAAGGAGTAACCCCTTTGCACTATGATAGTGCCATCTTCTACTCCTGCAACATCATGAAAACTATGAGAGCAAATCTGCCCTTGCTCTCTCAAGAATAACCCAAGAAACAAAATCTTTTGCTACCTCTCTATACTCCCATCGTCAAGATCATGTAGTGAAAACATGGTGATTGACATGAAGAATATTATGTCAACACAATGTGTCCATACTCCTTGCTGCTCTATGATGCAAGTATCCTGCCACATACCCTTAGAAAGAGAGTGATGACCAAACTCTTTCAAGAGCAACCAGTGGAACCAAGCCTCCTGTTGCCCGGTGTCATAGATCTGTAAGTAGCTATCTAGCTTCTTGCTCTCCATCCACATCCACTCAACCAATTGTGGATTTCTCCTCCCATCATTCATCTTGGTACTCCTCCCATGAGGGCTACCATCATCCCAAATCAGATTTCTGCATTTCATGGGATTTTGAAATGCAATCTTCCCGAGGATCAATTTGACCCTATGAGGATCCAAATAGGTGGTAGGAAAAAACCTCCCATCATGATGTGCATGGCTCAAGAAAGGTCCAACATAGTCATGAGAGATTTTATCCATCCGAAGATGTCCCCCATCTACTATCTGCTCCTATGAGAAGGGAAGATCCTCCTCAAACTGTTGAAGAACTTTGCACTCCATGATGTGCTGAAGTGCACCTCCAATGAATTCTTCCCATGAGGTCTTCTCCTTATGCATGGCCTCCCAAAACCAAAGGGGCCTTGGATATGCTGCAAGTAGAATTTTCTCTTTAAGCAGGGTTGTGCTCATTGAGAAAGGGTCATCTGGAAGGGAAAAAGGGTTTCTCACTTCAAGATGTCTACCATCCATCATTCCACCCTTTATTGCTTCATGAATGAAGCTTCCATGTGAATGCTCCAATGAGGAATGGTTCCTCTCTTCTTCCAAACTGCCTTTGCATAGTGCAGTGCAACTTTGTTGCTCTAAATCAGCAGCATGCAAAGATGTAGACCTCTTCATACAATGTGCTGAAATGACAATAGATGAATTTTTAATCATACCTCGGTGAGATGTAGAAGCAAGAGCTTCTTCTGAAACTATGTAGCCTTCCTTCATTACTAAACATGAAGGCTGCTCTTCCAAGGTTGTTCCAGTGCTAGTACAATTCTCCACCATCTCAATCTCCTTGAGATCTTCTTCAATACCCTTCAGGGTCTGGAAAAGGAGCAGGAAAATCTCCTCTTCTGTCATTCTTCCAAGTGGTGGAGCCATGCTCTTGTTTATTCTGTACAATGCATCTTCTTTGTGAGGGTAGGAAGTGCATGGGTCTTCCCCTCCTTCTTGAAACCTTTTTTAGGTCTCATTGCAACTTTCTTCATCTTGAAACCCTCTGGGAGTCTCAGTGCATCTTCTTTCTCTCTTCTAACGTACCTCTTTGGAGAGGCCCTTCTTAGATCTGAACATTTATGGGATTAATATCATCCTATCCATAATTATGATCTCTATTCCTTTCTCTACATCACATTGGCATGAAGCCACAGGCTAAGCCAAAGATCTTGCTCTGATACCACAGTAATATTCCAAATTAAGGAACAGCTACAGATTGGGAATAATATGAGTTATTACCAATGTGGAGCTACATAAATATGTCTGATGCAGATGTAAAAATACTTAAAATTCAGTTAAATATGTAGCAGAAACCTTATACAGCGTTTTATGGGAAAAAAGGTGGGGAAAAGTAAAGATTTTAGCCCTAAAATGAGTATATTCAGAGATCTGCATAAAAATAAGAGAAATGGTGGGAGGTTATTTTTCATTAGGTCATGAGTGACCTATTATCCTAATTTCAGCTCAAATACATAATTCTAGCTAAGTTAAACAGTTCCTCCTTCCTCAACTAGGCTTAAAAACCCTGATTTCCCATGACTTAAATTATGCAGAAAGTTTACAGAAGCTTAGAGAGCGTATTTTTTGAATTTTTTGGTGATTTTATGCATATATAATAGTATGAAAAGCTGATAATATGATTCAAATATCTTACATAAAATAATACAGATCTATACTTGAAGAAAAGGCCTAAAACCCAAGCTTTATGACACAAGAAGTGGATGATGAACTAGAAAGCGTTATTTTCAAAAATATGAAGCAATTTTTTATTAATTTTCAGATATATAACAGATCAAAGGATAAAATTATAGATATAAATGGGATCTATATGCAAAAATGCATTTTAAGTACATTCCCCTTGGGGATCTCAGTTGAAAGTGAAGAACAATGAATAGATCTGAGATATACACCATGGATCTGCAGTAAAATTAAGAAATTTCTAAAGAATATATCACACAGTAGATCAGATCTGAAATATGACATGGATTGGTTGGCCAATCCACGGATCACCTCAGTGAAGGAAAGGAGCCCTTTCACTGGAGATCTCTCCTCCAAACTGCTAGCAAATGTACACGGCAACTCTAACTACAAAATGACACAGTTTCTGAAGCTAAATGCACTGATGAAGTGATGCACACTTTGGCCTCATGCCAATATAATAATATGAAGCTCAAAACAACTATTGCACTCCCGCCAATGGTTTAGATGACTTCCCCACTGAAAAGATGCAATAGAACTCTTCAGATCTGAACAAATATGATTCCACTTGCTACAGCTCACAAGACAGCTCAAATCTCAACATAATTAGTGTTGTAATTTAAGGTGAAGCTTGGCCAAAATTCCGGATAGTGGATCAATGCAGCACAATCTCCTCCAAGAGACCCTCAAGGAAGAAAAGGAATTCCTAAACAAGAAATGCCTCTCTCTCTAGCTAAATAGCCAAGATATTTTGAGTTGCTCAAGAAATATCAAATTAAAAATATCATCAACAACCTCTCCTTAAGTCTTTTCCTTTCTTATATAAGATCAGGGTTTGCAAAACCCTAAACCACCTTCATCCATTTGTCCCTTTTCACATGGAGGACCTCCTCATAGGACTGTGCTGATCATCTAGGAGGTTCACTGTATCTAGACTGATTTTATGATTTGGTCCTATTGACTCGGTCAAATGGCTTGAACATGTTTCACATACAAGTGGATTTTATTGAGTAAGCCCTGATTTTCCTCTGTTCACATTGGGCATCGATTTATTCTCATGTTTAGGAGTTTTTATTTATTCTCCTTTACATTTTATTCATAAAACATAAAAATAAAATGACATTGAATATTCCTACTAGCTTGGGCTAGTTAGTAATATTACAATGCGCCACGCCCGGTACCTCCATCTGTCATCCTTAAAAACCCACATCCGGGAGTTGAGATTCTTGTTGCACCAACTGAGTGCAAGTAGCGAGGAAGGCTTCATCATTGATACTAGAGAGTGGACCAGAGAAGAGGGGGAGATCATCTACCACCCCTTTGTTAGCCAGCAGATGCCGCTTTGTTGGCTAAATGAATAACATGCTTGAAGGAGATGGCATTGTGTATCTGTAGCCATTTCTCTGTGTTCGAAACGTCCTGCTAGGCGCCAACTCTTGGAGAATTTAGTGGCAGATTCTCCCAAGAGATGGTGAATATCCATGTTGATGATGATCTGAGAATCACCCTCAACCTATAATGGATAGAAATTGTGGTCTTGTGCAAAAATCAGGCCTTGCAATAGGCCCTCCAATTCGGCCGAGTTGTTGGTGTCCCATATAATTAAACCATAGAAAATGATGAGGGGATTCCCTGTTGAGTCCTTGAATATTCCTCCATAACCTGTTGCCCCGGGGTTGCCCTTGGAGGCGCCATCGAAATTCATCTTGAAGATTCCATGGGGGGGAGGACTCCACTTGTTGGGTGAGTTAATATTGCGAGCAGGGGGGAGAGTAACCACAGGGTGGCAGGGGACTGGGAGATTCGAATTGGCCCAAATTAAGCTTTCCGACAGTTGAACTGGGATGTCCAGGTCCTGCCATTGTTGCAAGGCAAGGATCTCCTTAAGATTATTCCACATGGTGCTCCAGAGAATGTTAGGAGGAGTGTTATAATCTTTGAAGATACAAATGTTCCTCTCTTTCTAGATCCTCGAGATAAGGAAGCCTAAGAGGAGGGACCAAAGCGAATTAAGGAGCTTGATGTTGAAGGGATCGATCTACCACTGCCTGATAGTGCCTCTGATGTCTCCCTGGATCCTACTGGTTCATCTGCAAAGAGTGGCAATATTATCCCACATGAATTTAGCTAGGAGAGATGTGTTAAAGAGATGGATGATGGTTTCTGCCTGCTGGTGACAGTTCGGACATCGAGAGGGGCCATTGAAACCTCTTTTGAGGAGGTTGTCCCATTTTAAAATGGGACGCTTGGTGAGCAGCCAGAGAAAATTGGATATTTTGGGCCAAGTGCCAGGTCTCCAGATCTGAGTCCAAAGCTGGTCCGGGGGGTTCTGATCATTGTGATAAAGCAAATGGTAGGCTTCTCGAGTGGAGAAGGAACCTTCCGTAGAGTTTCCCCAATGGAGGATATCAGGTTCATCATTACCTCTGATTTTACTTTTGTTGATTTCTGTATCTGTATGTGCATGACTTTCATCAAACCAAATTTCTTTCCACTGAGTGGCAGGAAGCCGGATGCGGTAACCTGAGATGAGGGAGGACTGCTAGCAAAATTTCACTTGATTGTTCTACCTTAAACTGAGCTCCACTTTCCACTTGGGTTTTTGAAAAATGGAGGCCAGTTTAGGCATTTTCTACCATGAATCTTCCCAGAACTAAGCAGTGGCTCTAGAACAAATTTCCCAAAAGCTACGATCCTAGATAATGGCCCTATGTTTCTTAGCTTCATTGAAATGTATAAGGTCTGCCTAAGGCCGATTTCCGCATATTTGGAAGTCCAGAGCCGTGCCCAAGGGGTGGTGGGCTTGGTCAGCCATTTCCACCAAATGCAAGCTCCCATTACAGCATTAATGTGGCTGGGGTCTCGTAGTCCCAGTCCTCCCACAAATTTGGGAGCATAAACACTATTCCAATTCACCAAAGACCATTTCCTGTGATTTCCAATACTGCCCTAGAGGAAGTTCCTTTACAGGATTCTGATGCTTTTGAGGACCCATTTGGGGGCAGCTAGTACTGATAAAAGATACAGGGGCATGGATTGAAGGGAAACTTTGATAAGGAAAAGTCGACCGGAAATATTAAGATTTTTGTGAGTCCAAGAGGATAGGTGTGCTTCAAGTTTGTCCAGGAGATATTTCCAAGCGGCGTGCTTGATGACTGAGTCAATGAGTGGAGCACCAAGATACTTAGAGGGGACAGAGGCAATAGAGAAGCCTATAATTCTGGCTATGTTGCACTAGGTGATGGTGGGGGTGTTAAAAAAGAATAATTTGGATTTATTAGCATTGATGGTGGTGCCAGAGGCTTTTGAAAAAATGTCAAGTAGGGATTTGAAAGTGCAGGCTTCTTGAAGAAAGGGATGGCCAAACAACATGTTGTCATCCAAGAATTGCTGATGAGTGATGGGGTGGTCACTATGCATATAAATGCATCTAAGGGAGTGGTTTAGGACAAAATTAAGAATGAGGCGAATAAGCCCTTCCGCCATGAGGATAAACAAAAAGGGCGAGAGAGGATCACCCTGGAAGATGCCTCGAGTGGGAGAGAATGGGGAGGATGGAGTTCCATTGACCAAGATTGAATAGAAGGGGGAAGAAATGAGACTCATGATCCAACGGGTCCAGGTGGGGCTGAAGCCAAATGCTAGAAGCATGTGTCTGATGTAATCCCAACTGATTTTTTCAAAAGCTTTAGATAGGTCAATTTTGAGAAGCATGTCGGCTTTCTTCAAGATTTTCAGAGAACGGGCTACTTCATGTGTGAGAATGATTCCATCCATAAATTGACGGCCCTCCACATAGCAATTGATGAGCTTATTAGATGGCTAATTGAAAAGATAAATTCTCAATGTTTTCAAGATATTTGGATGCAAATTATTGTTACACAAGAACCAATACTCATAAATTTTGGTTGTCACACAAGAACCAACCATAAAGAAATAAATTTTGGTTGTCACACAAGAACCTACCATAAATAAACCAATTTTTGTTGTCACACAAGAACAAACCATAAAGAAGAATGTTGCAATCTAATGTATTTCAAAGAAACTTTGCAAAAATAATAATTCTATGATAATGCAAAGTTAAAGGAGAAAGAATACAAGCCAAAGCTCATTAAAAAAAAGACGATTCAATATCAAATGAATCAATGTAATAGGTTGCATGAGGACATGCAATAACTTCAGTTGGGGGGCATGTTGGGTCTCAGAATTGTCCTTAAAAGGGCATCCACTTTCACCATCATGTCCATTATATCACCTCCATTTCACCTTCATTTCACTACCATGTCACTACATTCATCTCACTTTCATCATCATTTGAGTTACCCTTTTGTTTTGCAAACATTATTAATTTCTAGTATTTTTAAGTGAATTTGTGATCAAAAGTTAGGAAATAATATGCATATCCTTATACCTTAAAAGTGGAAAGAGTTTTTTTGACATGTGTAGGTTCATTGGAAGCTTCTAAGGCACCCTTATGTGGCCTCCCATGATCAAATTCGAATTTCCTCATGAATATTTGAAGATATGCCATATGGAGAAGATCATGCAAGATAAGGTGATGTGTCTTATTGGTTGAGACACTTGTAGATATATGGAGAAAATAGTGGATCTCCATTATTGAGTTTGTTTCTCAAAGCTTGTATAAATAGGAGTACTATCTCCTATCAAAGGGAGTAGGGGAGAAGAAAAAGGAAGGAATCATAGAATGTTTTTTAAACAAGGGTTCATATGGAAGGGGATGTAAAGTGAAGAGTTATTGATGTAATACGATTAGGAGTGTAGATTTCCATTATGTAAAGTTGTGAGCTTATCAAAAAACAAGGTTATTTTCTATCATTGTGTTTTAGAATGTGACTTTTGTGAGTTGGAATGATATTGGAAAATGGAATGGCCCCCATCAACCATGTGCATCCCTTTGTAAATTTGTAAGATTAATTAGTTTATTTTACTTTGATTCATGCAAATATTTTAGCTTTCCATTGCAAATGTTATTTTATTTTTCAAGTGTAGATTAGTTAGTGTTCATTGCAAGTGATATTTCAATTATGAAAACATAGATTAAGATTTCAATTACGCAAAGTGTGTTTAGATTAGATTTCAATTACGCAAAGTGTGCTTAGATCAGATTTCAATTACGCAAAGTGTGTTTAGATTAGAATTCAATTACGCAAAGTGTGTTTAAATTAGATTTCAATTACGCGAAGTGTGTTTAGATAAGATTTCAATTACACAAGTAGAATATATTAGGATAGATTTGATTTATGCAAATTTGATTATATTAGTTTTGAATTTTGCAAGTGTAGTTTACAATTCAATTATGCAAGTAGATTAAATTTTAAATTCTTGAATGTAGAATAGATTTTCAAGTTAATATAGGAATGGTGTGATTATGGTAGTTTTTAGTTTTCATAAACTAATCCCTAGCATATATTGTGCACGTATCTCTCATAAGTCCTACGGATCTCGGATTGATGATTTATGTTAGTAATCTAATGCAAATTATTTTACTCGGACTCAACCATATCCAGAGAGGTTAGTACAACAGAAAATCCCAATGTCTCTGCCTGAATTTGATATTTTGGATGAGTTTAAGAATACATATGTCAAAATTACTTTGTTGCAGGCAATCAAAGATATTCCAATATATGCAAAAACAATAAAGGAATTATGCATCAAGAAATCTGGCAGAAGAAAAATAGATCCACCCACAATCCAGGTAATTGGAAGTGTAGCTAGTCTCATGTCTACAAATACAACCATTGAAAAATATGTTGATCCGGGGATCCCTATGGTTACCATCTCAATAAAAAAAAAATCATTGCCAAACACTTTAATAGACTTGGGAGCAGCTATAAATGTTATGACTACATAGACCATGAAACATTTTAACTTGAACAACATTATACCTACTACTATATTTTTAGAACTTGCAGATAGATCTAAAGTTGTACCAGAAGGAATATTGGAAGATATCATTATCTCACTGGATTCATGGGAGTATCCTATATACTTCCTCATTTTGCAGCCAAAAACAAATTTAGGAGGCCATCCATTAATTTTAGGCAGACCATGGTTAGCCACTGCAGATGCCTTCATTGGATGTAGGTTGGGAAGTATGATTATTGCACATGGAGATGAAAGAAAACATGTTACATTGTATCCTCCAACACAATATCCTTCTTTATTATCATGGCTTGATGGAGAAGAACAACAATAACTTAAATCTGTTCTTAGTATTAAAAAAAATTACAATTTTAGAGAAGAGGAAGAAAATGAGGATTTATTTGATCTTTTCATCTCAGAACCAAATATTTCGGATAAGCTTAGAATAACACAATATGAAGCTACAAGTCATGTTTTAAACAAGTGTTTCCAGGAAAACTGTACTATAAAATCACTGCAAAATTCATTTGAAAGTATTTTCCGGTTAACCTAATTACCAATTCAAAGAGTAAAATAATCGAAATCAGTCCTAGAATAAATTTGAATATTGGTGATAACTTACAATCATGATATATATATATATGTGGATAGTCGGATCATCCAGTCTTCATTATCCTGATGATGAAATACATTCAGTAGTTCGAAACACGTCGGTTCTAAAATTTCTCATGTGATTTCCCGAAAGATTTATTTTAACTTACAATCATCACAAGAACAAGAGGTAATAGCACTGTTACATAAATACTCAAAATATTTTTTCTCGGATTACACAGACATGAAAGGGATTCATCCAAAGACATGTATCCACCACATTTACACTAATGATCAAATCAAACCTATAAGGAAACCACAAAGAAGGATGAATCCTATGATGAAGGAAATAGTGAAAGAAGAATTACAGAAACTGTTACAAGTTGGATCCATCTATCCTATTTATGATAGTCAGTGGGTTTCACCCTTTGTTGTGGTGCCTAAGAAAAATGGAAACTGAAGAATTTGTGTAGATTGCAGAGAGCTCAATAAGGCCACATTAAAAGATCATTTCCCTTTAGCATTTATTGATCAAGTACTAGATTCATTAGATGGGAAGAAATTATTTTCATTTCTAGATGGATTTAGTGGATACAATCAGATAAAGATAGCATTGGAGGACCAAGATAAGACAACATTTACTTGTCCATGGGGAACATATGCATATAGTGTTTTTCCCTTTGGTTTATGTAATTCATTTGCTACTTTTCAGAGAGAAGTCCTTGAAATCTTTGCTGATCCGATCCATGAGTGTGTAGAAGTCTACATGGTTGATTTCACTATGTATGGTAGAACATTTGATGATTGTTTAAAAAATATTGGAAATTTTTTGAAAATATGTAGAAAGACAAATCTATCACTCAGTAATGAAAAATTATTTATGATGTTAATTGATGGAATAGTGTTGGGACATCATATCTCTTCTTCAGGAATTAAGGTGTACCCAGCAAAAATTCAAGTCATTGTGAATTTAATGCCACCCACAACACAAAAGGAAGTAAGAAGTTTATTGGGTTATGCAGGCTACTATAGGATATTTATTGAAAATTTTAGTAAAATAGATTTTCCTTTATTCAAGTTACTTGAAAAAGACGTGGAATTCCAATGGAAAAATAATTTTCAAAGTGCATTTGAGATATTAAAAGAAAAATTGTCAATTGCACCCATTCTTCGAGGACCCAATTGGTCATTGCCATTTCATATATCAACTGATGCATCTGACACTGTTATAGGAGCATCATTTGGACAAAATGAGAATAAATTTAACTATGGCATATGCTTCATAAGAAAAAACTTAACACCAACAGAATTGAACTATACTGTTACAAAGAAAGAAATGTTAGCTTTAGTACATGCAGTTAATAAATTTAGACATTCCATAACAGGTTATCAAGTATTCATCCACACAGATCATTCAGCCATAAGATATTTAATAAAAAAAGCAATTACAAATGGCAGAATTACTAGATGGTTGTTATTGATGCAAGAATTTAACATCATTGTACAGGATCAAATAGGTAAGGATAATCAAGTAGCAGAATTTCTATCAAGACTTCATTCACCTGGTGATCCAAATCTAGTTTCAAATAATTTCCCAGATGAACATCTATTTGCTATAAATGTGAAAACTCCATGGTTTGCATATATAGCCAACTATTTATCATGTGGAATCCTACCATCCCATTACACAAATAAACAAAAGAAAAAAAATAAAATTAGAGAAAGTACTAGATATAGTTTGGTTAATGGTGACCTCTTTTATACTAGTTCTGATATAATAATAAGAAAATGTGTTAGAGAAGACGAGATTATAGATATTTCGAAAGAATTTCATGACGATCAGTGTGGTGGTCATTTTTCTGACAAGCTGACGACATACAAAGTGCTCAAACTTGGCTACTACTAGCTGGCAATCTTCATAGACTCCAAGGACTATGTAAAGAGATGTGACAGCTGCCAAAGAATTGGAAGACTAGTGGCATCAGATGAAAATCCATTAAAGCCACAAGTACTCATAGAACCATTTGAGTAATGGGCTCTAGACTTTGTGGGACCAATCAACCTGCCATCAAATGGAAAGAAGTACATCCTGGTATGTACAGATTCTGTTACTAAGTGGGTGGAGGCAAAGGCAGTGGCACAAGCAAGAAAAGATACAGTTGTTTTTTTTCTATTTGAAGAAATATTTGTAAGGAATGGAGTTTCGTAACAGATTGTAACTAACCAAGGCACACAGTTCACATCAAAGCTTGTTTGAGATTTTACAGATAAGTACAAGATCAAACATAGAAAACCAAATCCGTACCATCCTCAAGCAAACATACAAGTGGAGTCAACAAACAAAGTCCTGGAGAATATCATGACAAAGACTGTACAAATGAATAGAAAGGACTGGTCATAGAAATTGAGAGATGCACTATGGGAATATAGGATAACATGGAAAAAAATAATTGGGTTTAGTCCATATCAGTTGGTGTATGGAAAATAAGTCCTGCTACCCGTAGAGTTTCAAATACATACATTTAAGCTAGCAACAAAGTTGGGAATGGAATTATCTGAGGCACAACAACAAAGATTCATGGAATTAAATCAACTGTATGAGATAAGACAACAAGCAGTAGAGCACACATCTTTTGTGAAATAACAAAGAATAAAATGGCATGATCAATTCATCAAGAATAAAGTGTTTCAAAAGGGAGATTGGGCACTATTTTTTGACTCCAAGTTTAAATATTTTAAGGAAAATTTTACAACTCATTGGCTTGAGCCATATGAGATTGAAGATATCTTTGACAATGGAGCTAAAAAAATATAAAAAAATGATGAAGCATCTATTTCATTTGTAGTTAATGGACATAGGCTACAATAAGCCTATAAATAAAGAGGATTTTATGAAAATAATTTCAATAGATATTGATTTGGAACAAATGGAACAACATAGAAATATGCCTTCCATCTCCAGAATATATATATATATATATATATATATATATATATATATAATGAAAAATAAATAAATAATAAATAATAAAAGAGTTTGGTTGTGAAAATCTAGGAGACTGGCACAATGCAAACTCGAATTCATATCGGAAAACCAACTTGTTTGGCCAATATGAATTATGTTTTTGTTTTTTTTTACTTCATTATGATTTTGTAGATTTATCCTCCAAGACATGCAAGACTTGAGGAAAATTCTCAGCATCAGCAATGGGGAAGCTTGTAATAAAACTATGTAAATAGTTTGAGCAGCTGAATTGAAGAAGGAACTTGAATTACAAGTACAAAGAAACCTGATACATTATTGAAAATACTATGTAGAAGGGACCTGATACATCATTGAGAATATTATGCAGAAGGGACCTTTATCATATGACAGAAGCAACTTGAAACATTGCTGAAAATTATATGTCAGAAGGGACTTGAACTATATCAACATTCAAGCCTGAAGAACATGTCAAAGGGACCTGAAAACAACAAAATTTCAGAAGGTATATGAACTACATCAACATTCAAGCCTGAAGAACATGTCATAAAAGACCAGAAACATGAAAATATAAACTACAGAAGGGACCTAAACAACATCATCCTGAATCAATAATCAGATGCGAAAAACATGAAGTAGAAACAAGTCTCTACATTTCTACATATCCTGGAAGAGCCATCGTTATGATAATAAAGACAATGTTGACCATCATTTGACTGAAGGACATAATTGACATCAAACAATTTATGGGAGTACAAGTACAGTAAGTGAAATTTTTTCTCTTAAAATTTTGATTTAAAAAAAATATATTCTAGAGATTGTTAAGACTAATTTAGTACTTGATATGCATATTTTACCTACATTTCACTACCTTCATTTCATTATATTCCTATCCCTATTCATTAGTTTAACCATTATATCCTTATCCATATCCATTATCCTACCCATTTAACTATCATTCCATAAACCATATTTCATTTCAAATTCCATATACCATATCACATTAACCCTAATTTTCTTAAACATAAGGATAAAAAATGAAAGGCTCAATGATCAAAATTATTGTTGGACCTAAAAAAGAAACAAAGGTTAGTGCACCTCTATCATATTATATTTCAGATGCATTCTATCATAGTAGGCACAATGTATTTCACCTCTATCATATTATATTTCTTCAACACATCAAGGGAGATATGAAAATCAATTTGCCATACTTTTTCTCTAAAAATTTGATCAAAATTATAGAAAATTGGAAGAGTGAAACCAAACCAAAATAAGCACAAATCCACCATCAAGGACTCATTCAAATTATTTTTGATTATTATTTGAAAACCAAGGGTGTGATGTGGAGAGAGTTCCTAAATCAACATCAGTTTGCAGAACAAATCATAGAAGAAAAATTCAAACCAGTTCAAGAAACAAAGAGTATAATGAATTTACCCCTTTATCCAAGAACAAGGTCCAAAAAGAAACAAGATAAAATGATGATTGAAATAGAACCATCCTTCATGTCCATTCCCATGAGAAAAAAGAAGAAAGAGTCCAACAAACATAAGCAGTGAGGAGAAAGAACATGAGGTGCAAATTGTTGAGACATCTCCCATAACAAAACAGGCTGATGAAATTATTGAAATATTTTAGAAGGAGGTCTATGAAAAAACATTAGAAATATAATCCTATTTTGATAATGATGATATTGAAGCCACTTCGTTTTCTAAAGACACCAAAGAATAATAAAAGAAGAAAAACCTTAGAAAAATCAAATAATTGACAGATCAATTGGAGGTAAGTAGGATATTGGAGAGGCATTTGAGGAGAGAAAATAGTACATACAAGAAAAACAATGAAAATTTGATCAAGGAGAATGAGAAAGTGGGAAAATTGAAAACAAAGAAAAATATTCTTTCCATGCAAGCATTCAGATGTCTCAAAGAGAAAAACTCATGAAAGATCAAGTATGAACAACAGAAAGTCAAGGCTTCGCTCTACAGAGAAGAACAGTATAAATGTATAGATTTTCTTTTGTAATCAGCATATTAGGAAGCATTTGAATCAGGTACAGTATCAACATTAGAACTCAGAAGGTCCAAGAGAAAGAGGCAAGCATGAGGACATGCTTGTACATCAGCATGGGGGAGATGTTGGCCCTCATTTTTTATCCAATTTTATTTAAGTAAATACACTTTATTACAATTTTATCCATCCATATACCATCCATATTCACTCTATTTTTTTGATTTAATGCATATCCAGGTATATAAATTAATTTTTTCAATTTTTAGAAGTTTTTATAAAAATTGAATTTTAAGTACATTTTTGGACCAAACCAGAAATTCCCATAATGGCTTCATTGATGTCATATTTGTAGGACACTTGGGCTCTAGATGAATAAATTTCTAGAAATATTTAGAACTAATATTGTATGTACACCTATTGGTTCTGTCAAACCGAGCTTAAACATGCTCGGTCAAGGGCGATCAAACAAGACCTGTTTTTATGGAAATCCCTAAGAAATAGGTCAAATTTAGCATTTTATGGGATTTTCCAGATTTTGAGAGATTATATGGATGAGCTCAACCTGAATAGATAGGATAAGGATATACATGGCTATAGGAGACATTTTATACGATTTTTTTTCATATTTCTCTATTTAAGCCTAAGACATTGAAGGCATTCATATGTAGAATTTGTATAACTTCACTTTGATATTTCTGAAACTTTGGGAGCTAATTGAAGGACCTGTTCTCTTTCCTTTTCTTTTTTTCTATATGGTGAATTCTTGATTGAGTTTCAATATCTGAAAGTACTCATAGTGTGCGAGGGAAAGGTTGAGGGCCCCCTCACCAAGCTAAGTACACTTTCTGGTTAATTTAGTTGTAATTTCTTGAACTAGTTTTGTTTTATGCTTAATTAGTTAATTAGATGTATGATGATATGTTATGATTGTTGATGAATCTAATTCTAATTTCTATTCTACATATGAAGGGTCAATCCAGTGTCTAAGTTAAACATTCCTTCTATCCGATCAAGAACTAGAAACTAGAATTCATCTTTCCCGCTTTTAAGTGATTTTCTGAAGTTCCTATTTTATAAAAATGGAATTAATGATGAATGACTCTATAATAAAGAAAAACAAGGATCTCCTTAGTTAGGAGCCTCTTCATTTATTCTTTCCTGCATCTTTATTTATTATTCATTAACGGTTTTTGGTTTCTGATTCACGAAGTTGTTTTCTAGATAAGGACAAACAAGTTCTCCTAAGTAAGGAGCTTCTTCTGATGCTTATTACATAATTTAATTAGAAATTATTTAGTTAATATTTATATTTGTAATATGCATTTCATTTATTATTAATAATTCATCTTCTAATCTTGACTATAGCTGAAATCCGTATATCTTTGAGATGCTTCTAAGTTCTACAAGCCCAAATTGATAATAAAATACTTGTGTTAGTTTACCCAATAAACAACCCAATAGCATGGTTTCCCTCGACTTGGGATGCAAAGCCTTATTGTACCTATTTTTAAAAATTGAGGACAAGGGTGTTCCATCTAATTATAGGACCATTATGGTTAGCCAATTCATATCCAAGATTTATGGGCTCATTTTGGAGAAGAAGCTTAGCATTTGGCTTGAAAGCCAAGGAAAAAGAGCTAAAGGAAAAGTTGTTTTTAGGAGCCATCACTCTACTATTGACCATCTGGTCACTCTTACAATCATTGTGTAGGAGTTTCTCAATAGTAAACCCAATCTCTTTTGTTTCTTTGTGGAATTTAGAAAGCTTTCAACATTATTCCTCGAGATAAACTTTGGGAGAGACTCAAAGAGATCATGGTCCCTCCTAAGCTAAGGATTGTTGTGATCTATCTCTACGAGACTGTCACTGCCAATCTTAAGACCAACGAGGGGTGGTCTAAAGACATTAAATGCAATATTGGAGTTAAGAAAGGGTGTCCCTTATCCCATACTATTTTTGGCATATACGTCGATAAGCTAGAGGAGTGTGTGTAATATGCGAGGTGTAAGGTTATCGAGCTTGTTGGTGTTCTCATTACTCTTCTCCTCTATGTTGATCATATCATTCTTCTTGCAAAAATCTATGACGACCTTGAAAAGTAGCTCCAGATTCTTCATGACTACTTCTCTAAGATGGGTATGACAATTAATACCGACAATACTAAAGTCATGATAGTTGAATACAAAAGGATCACCCATGGTAGTTTCGTGTATAATAACCAGTGCTTATAGAAGGTTTCCTCTTATAAATATCTGGGAATTGACTTCCCTCATCATCTCAACTGGAATTATAGCATCGAGAAAAGGATCATTGGGGGCTGTAAAGCTTATTATGAGCTTGAAAATAATTTTAAGTCAGTTTATCTTTACATTTGGAGTAAAAAGAGGTTCCTGTTTGAGACCCGTATCACCCCTATTGTCTTACATAGCTGTGAATTTTGGGGTTGCAGTATATCCAGAGAGTCATAGAGGAATATTGAGATGATTCAAAAGAAATTCATAACCTACAACCTTAAGTTCAAGGGAAATACTCCCTATCCTATCCTCTTGATCTAATCTGGTTTGTCCCCCATTGAAAGCACGACTATGTTTAGATATATGATGTATAAGAAGAAGATTTACAACATGGAATAAAAAAGGCTCCCTAAAATTGCTTCTAACTATAGTCAAAACCATCACCTTCACCTCAAGCGCAGGTGGCATAAGGATGCCCAGTCCTGGCTCAACCATTGGGCAATTAAGGAGGGGCTCAGTATGGGAACCAGAGATAATATCAAAAATACTATTACCTCCAAGTTTAAGGACAAGCTATGGGAGGATCAAGAGCTAAAGGGTAAAAGGAAGCTAAAATAATATATGGAAGTAATCAACCCCACCCTTAGTAATCAGAATTATCTCTCTGTGTTTTCCAACAATAAGAAAAAAATGAACATCGCTAATATAAGAATCAATTCCCATGAGCTTCAGAGAGAGACAGAGTAGTGGTCTATTCCCAATACCCCTTGGAACAATATAATCTGTCATATTTGTGATTCTAAGCAGGTGGAAGATGAAAAGCACTTCCTTTTAGACTGCCCAACTCTTACTCACATTGGCTCTCAATTCCCTAACATCTACCACATTTCCAATCTTCTTGACCTATTAAGTCAACAAACCTATAGCGATCTTGGAGCACTTATTTCCCTTCTCTTTGACTATAGAAACAAGATTTTGAAAAATCAAACTTAGATTCTTTCTCCTCTCTTAAGGTCCGATAGACCGCATCGGTCTTAATGGATGATAACCATCATCATCATCATTATTATTATTATTATTTGATGGTGTTATTCATTGGGATGTGTTTATTTTTAATTTATGTTTCAAGAATAAATGGGTTAGGTTATGTGAATGATATATGCTCAAGTTATGGTGAATTGAACACTCCATGTTTAGAGCCAACATTTTGGAGGTATTTCAATTTGATACTCATGCACGTTGATGAAGGAATCATATAATTTATTCAGATTAAGACAAACCATCTTGATGGAGGATGTTTGATCATAGTCACCACGAGAATTTTTAAACAAAAGGAAAAGGATAGGGTTTTCATCTCACAAGAACCACAATGTAGTGAAGATGTCGCTAAAGAGAATCCAACCTATAGCTAAACCAAATGAACATCCAAACAAAACAAGGAAGGAACATAGTGAGAGAGGTTTTTGGTCCATAACTAGCATAATGCAACACAATTGTTGGAATAGGGGACATCTTCCAAAGAGTTATACAAAACCGTCTCACTAGAGAATCAAGGGGTGAGATTGATTGAAAATACTTGATGAGTGAACCTTTGATGAAAAAAATAGGGATATATTGGAAAGAACATCACCAACATGTTAAAAGAACCATTATTTAATGAAGGGATAGAAATGGAGATAATCCCAATTTCTTTTAAGTCACTATGATAACTAGACAATGAAGTTAATTCAATAACGACATCGGTCATTTTCAAGGGATCACTTCAGGGGACTAGTATTAACAAGATATCTAAAGTGTGAGAACCAGTTGCACATTTTCAATACACAACTAAAGGTTTAACATTGATTTTTTTTTTGAAATATATGGCTCAAATTAAAAAGCTTATGAACATTCACATGACTTTGGGAGATGAAACAAAGGGAGAGTTAAGACATCATACACTATGATGTCCAACTCAGAAACTTTATTGTGTAGCTTAAGTATGATGTATAAAAGTGCATAAAATAGATGGGTTCATCACAAAGTTCGCTCAACACAATTAAAACATATGTAAACATGAGCAAACGACAATGTTACAAAGACGTAGTGCATACAACCATTCGAATTGAAGGAGAAAAACTCATTGTAACAAAGAAAAGAAGAAGGAAAATGAAGAACATGTTGAAAGAATCGGAAATTGGACGTAGAACTGAAAAGGATTAAATAAGTAAAACAACATGAACCCATGACAAGACAAGGCTAAAGAATAAAGGAAATTTTGATAGGAGATACAAATTCGATGAAGACAACTAGTTTCAATTTCTATTTGACCCATAGCACAACAAAATAATTATGTAATAAGGACCCCAAATGTTCAAGGACCTAATAAGAAGCTTAAAAAATTAGGTACCCAAAAGAGCACAACAAAGGAAATTATGAAATCGGTGATTCATACAATGGTGAGACTATAGCTTATACAAGGCATAGGCATATACTAACCTTACTTACTAGATATTTTTAAGAGGAAGAATAATATGCAAATACTATGCTTGTGGTGCATTGGAATACTCAACAAAAAGTTGCATTTTCACCATATTAGCAGTCATAGTATGTTTGAACCGTCCACTAGGTAACCATGATAGTAAATAATGTTTCAAATTTTTAATGGAGCTTCAAGAAAGAAGCTACAAAATAATATAGGTTGAGATAAAATGGAAGGTGAATAAATCCCTAGTCACAACCATGAAAATAATATAAGGATACAATAAAAATCAATCTAATATGAAGGACAATATATATTTTGAAGTACAAAAGGAAGTATACAAGAAATTCATCCTTGTGTTTGAGAACCAAGGAGAAAGAGAAATCAAGAAGGGAATGAAGTAAAAATTCAAGATTTGATTGAATAGTTGAAGCGATACCTAAAGAATATTAAGGACTTCTTTAATTGTCTACTCAACATTGATGAATCTCAAGAAAGTAACTCAAAGGAAGTTTGAGAGCACACAATTTACTCTATTTCAAAAGGAAATAAAAATGGCTACAATATTCCTCTCTTCTATAAAATGGCTACAATAATTATAGGAAAAAAAATTATAAACATATTAGTAGACTTAAGTGTGGAGATTAATGACATTTCCTGAATTTTAGGAGGAACTAGGTAGATCATTAATAAAACATAGAAAAATTGTGATAAGGGTAGCCAAAAATATGACATGCACACCCTTGGGAAGATGGATAATAGTAAAAATTAATGCATGTGAAGACATGGGTTGATATATATTAAAATTACCCAAGGAAGCATACAATATGTTATTTGGGAGACCATGGATCTATGGCATGAGAGGCATGATTTTCTTTGAAAAATAATCTCTTAGATTTATAAAAGGTAGAAGAAAAGTTGAAATACTAGTAGACAAAACAAAGGAAATAATAGAACTAGAAACAATTCGAAAGAATAGAGATGAATCACTCAGATCACACCTTGACTTAGAGAACCTATATCATATGAAAAAGAGGAGGAACACAATATTTATGAGCATAGTGTACTACACATGGAAGTATCATTAAGGATGGAATCCAATGAATTGTTGCAAAAGTGGGAATAGGAACACCATGAAGTTTACCCCAAATACATTAAGGGCATATTTAGAATTGAACAAGTAAAAGAAATAAAAAAATATGAGTATAGGGAGAACCCATCCACACTTGTAAGAAAAATTGAAAAGAAGACCAAATTATTATCCAACAAAGAATAGTATAGTAATTATTTCACACTCCCAAAGAAATCCCATTTTAGTGGCGGTGGACACTTTTTTCATCATGATCACTGGTAACATGGGAACAAATAAGATCACTCTCTCTATGCTAATTTCAAAAGACAAGGGAAAAATAAATTGTGGCTATTATGGGGCAATAGTATTATACCACTAAGACACCTAATCCACATAAAATCGAGGTACATAAATAACCTTGCAAATATAGAAGAAATATTAACTCATATCATACCTATGCTTGCATTAATTGATGAATTTGAATATAAATGGTATTTTCATGAAGAAAATATATGAGGGATAACAAAACATAATTCTATGTGAAAAATTTTCAAGGAGAGTTAGATGAAGGATTCATTGATGAAAATCCCACACTCCAAGGATTATTAACCAATATTGACCAATTTAGAAGAGAACATAATCCATAATAGAATGAATGAATGGTATTCAATTTATTAGTAGAATAAAAGGAAAATGGATACTAGAACAACATAAAAGGAATGATTTGGCCCAAGGGAGATTGACACTAAGTCAATAAATAAGAAAAATAAGAAAGTAGAAAATGATAATTTAAAAAGATAAACATGGCCAAAAAAGGGGAAGAATCTAGGTACATCAAAATAGAAAACTAGTGGAATAAAAAAATTGTGCCACGAGCAATTGCATTGTTCAAAAAATTTCAAATGTAGCTACATATAACTAGTATAGATCGATCTTAACTTTAGATCTACCAAACACCAAGAGGGATCAAAATATATGAAGATGCAAGCCTATTTTTTAGTGAAAAACTTGAAGAAAGGTTTGCAACTTGAGAGATTTAATTACTCTCAACGCTTGGTAGATCCAGAGTTAGGATGGATCTACATTGGTTCTTAATAATACTAATTGTATTCTGTATGAATTCCACATCTCCACATATAAAAATATTCTTATTTTAAATTTTATTAAGGCTTTAATAATACATAGAATTGTGTATAAATTCCCTCGGCATTTTAATTTGATTTTTCATACGATATATATATATATATATATATATATGTGTGTGTGTGTGTGTGTGTGTGTGTGTGTGTGTGTGTGTGTGTGTGTGTGTGTGTGTGTGTATGTATATGTGTATGTGTATGTGTATGTGTATGTGTGTGTATATATATATATATATATATATATATATATATATATATATATATAGAGAGAGAGAGAGAGAGAGAGAGAGAGAGAGAGAGAGAGAGATTATTGTAAATATTAAGCTTTTGTATGTTTATTAATTGATTTTAATATGAAGTTTTAAATTATCAGGGTTACGAATATGAATATGAATTTTTTTGAGAATAAATTCTTTGTAATTTTATTAATAAAAATACAATTACAATATAACAAATTTAATTGAATCTACATTTTATTTATTTTTATTTTTTTAATTCATGTGGAATTATGTTTTGTTATTGTGTATTTTGATACCTCACTACAACCTATTATCTAATATGCCACTGCAACATCTCCCCCATATTGGGTTGCAAAGCACCTATTAGCACAATTATTAATACCTTAAACAAATATCTGAGGAACTTCACGAATTTGAGATTAAATTATATCTTGAACCAAATATAATGAGAGAGTGATGATATAAAATGGATTTTTGATATGAGGCAATTGCAAGAAAATAACTAATTATCAAAATCATGAATAATATATGAGATACAAGAATCAAATGGGTTTCACCTATTGTGGTATCTAAGTAGAAGAATGAAAAGTTAAGAATATGCACATATTTTAGAAAGTTAAAACTGATGATGATTAAGGATCCCTCAGTAGCACCCTTTTCAAAGGAAAACCTCCAACCAGTAGCAAGAAATGGTATCTACTCATTTCTAGATTAGTATTTGAGATATAACTAGGTGTCAATCAAAAAAATATATTATCCTTTCACTACATTTGTAATGAAATGGGGAAATTTTTAATACAAAAGAATTTCACTTCTAGTGAATGCATTAGAATGATTTTTTATTGCAAGGTGCCACAACAAAAGCTACATGAACCAAAAACAAATAATGTAGCAGTAACAAAATTTTATTCATGAGGGAATTTGGGACATTTCCTCCTTCTTGATTGGCCCAACAAATGCATTACACTCCTATTTATACTTAGAGAAGGTAAGATCTATAATTATATAGAGATCATCCCTCTCCTAAAATTTTGGAATAACTTGAGAAAAAATCTTGTTTTTAGGAACCTATCATAACTTTTTCCTGAATAAACCAATTTTTTTTCTTTTCTTTTTTAACATACTTTTATAGGTTTTTTACATAATCTAGAAATTCTAGAAACTTCCTAGACATAGAAGATTAAATACACATTCTACTAGGATGCTCCTACATCGGACTCCCACAGTACAAAAGTTGCATGGGCTCTTGGTCATGAGTTTCAATATATTACCATGTTGTTAGAGACTCTTTTCCTCTTGGATCCAAAACTTGATTTTTTTTTTATCCACTTATTTTACTATTATGTCACTACATTATTTTTTTATGTAACCTTCTAAGATCACACACTTTTTCTTCTTGTTTCTTTGTGGAAGATTTATCACTTCCATCTCTTTTTGCACCTACACAAAACATAATAACTTTCTTTTAATCTTGTTCATCAAACCACCATGCAGTAGCTTGCTAATCCTCCTATTTATCCTTCACATAACGTATTATATCCTTTGGAACCCTCAATTCTTCTACAACCTTTGTATATTCTTCATGAATTTTGGGATTTGATATCCTTTCCTTTAAAATCTTTAAATCTTCATCATATTGTCCTTTTTTTTCAACATCTGCATTCTCTATCACAAAGATACTACCTTTAATTCCATATGCTAAGATTTTCTTGCCTCTGTACTTTTCAAATTTTCCTTCTTGAGACAATTATACATTTTTATATTCCTTTATTGGTTATCCATATTCATAACCTACATAGCTTGCATAGACACACAAATCCTTAGTTTCAAAATTATGAGACTCCTTGATCTTTGTTGATGCCTCTAGCATATCTTTGTTGTGTTTGTCTAAATCCTCCCAACACTCCATATTAATTTCATCAAGTCTCTCATCTTCTTCCTTATATTCTTTGAGCATTTCTTCCTACCCTGGTTCAAAAATTAGAATTCTTTCCCTTTTCATAGTTCTATGTCCATATACATCTCTACTAATATTTTCCTCTATTTTAACTGACAATTTCACCATGTGTATCATCTTCCTTGCATAGAATTGCATAATAAGAAATTTAATTCTTTTTTTAAGATTCCAACCACAATTCAATCTCTCTCTTAGCAATTCCATCAAAAAATGATGTATCTCCTTCAAATAAGCCATTTATTTGTCCAATTCTTCATCACTTATCTTCTTCCTGCTCACTACCTTGACACCTTCTCTCATCTTTCTACTACCTATATGTCAGGGAGAAACACACATCCTTTCTTATCCACTCAATTTTTTATCTTCTTCAATATCATGTCTTAAAATTTTAGAAGATTAACCAACTATGATACTAGAATTGATGGCAGAGTGCCACAACAGAAGCTAGACACACAAATCAAAACTAATTGATGTAGCGAAAAAAAAAAGTACTGAAAAAAATAATATTAATGATTCAAAATTCACAATTTTATTCATGAAGGAATTTGGAACCTTATCTCCTTCTTTATTTTCCCAAAAATTACATTGCATTCCTCTTTATGCTTAGATGAAGAAAGATATATAATTCTCAATAGATCACTCCTCTACTAGACTTTTGAGAAAAAAAACCCTCATAACTTTTTCCTAAATAAAATAGATTTTTTTCTTTTTCTTTTTCTTTTTCTTTTTCTTTTTTATTTTATTCTTCTCTCTTTTTTTTGCATAGTGTTTCTAGAAATTTTCCTAAAATTCTACAAATCTAGAATTATATAAAAACTTCTTAGAAAAATACATATTTTATTATGAAACATCAATTTTCAAAAAATAGTTGTGGATATTTTCAAATATTTATTCACAAATCCGTGGAAGTATACCTAGATGATTTGTCACTATTTAGTTATTTAAAAAACCATGACATAGGCTTGAGGATGACTCTTAATAGATGCAAAGAAATAATTGTTTCTCTTAAATCTAGAAACTAGCAATTGCACCACATGTTGAAAAAGAAACGTCGTAAGGAAATAACATAGGAAAGAGTAGCCTAGAAGAAATAAGAAGGCAATAACATAGGAAAGAATAGACTAGAAGAAATAAGATGTTGCAAAGAACTAGCCATCGTGAAGGAAAGAAAGGAAAATTTATCTTCCATGGAAGCAGATTGTTGAGGTTTCAAAGATATTGATGATAAGAGTTATCAATCAGAAAATTTTGTTATAGATTTTGAAATAATAAATTGGGGATGAAAACATATATGTAAACCAACATAATCTTTTCACATATATACAAATTTTGTTATAGATATTGAAATAGGAAATTGGGGGTGAAAATCTTTTGCTGATTAATAATCCTCTGAAACAAGGATGTAACTCAAATAATATATTTTAAATACATTCAAGTACAATCTATCTAGTATATATGTAAATAAAGAGAATTTTTATTAACAAAAATAGATTTTACTCCAAGTTCATCTACATATATGAGCGCCAATTGCATGCTTATCAGAAAATGTATATGAAGAACAATAGTCTTGGTATACAAGAAAGTGAATGTCATTTTAATATGGAGACATTTTTGGAAGGAGATATCGTTCTTTATGTTATGGTTTTTTTTCTTAACTCCAAACTTGGTTTATTATTTCTCTATATACATAAGAAAAAAATACAAATTAAATTCACAAATTTAAGTTATAGTTTTATATTTTATAATTACAAATATAGTTTCTTATTAAAATATTTTACACATCCTAAGTTATTCTAAATTGACCAAGAGTATAGAATTTTTAAGGTGGTTTTCTATGTGCACTAAAATTCCCATGAGATCCATTACTATGTATGCGGTTCATTGCAACCTTGGATATATTCTGTGAGTTGCTGTGATTTTTTTCTTGTGGCTACAACTTAGTTTTGGTTTTCACCTAGTTATCATGATTCAAAACTTTGTTATCATCTTAGATCCTTATAGCATGATATATATTATGTGAGCTAATGTGATGTTTTTCTTGTCACAATGATTCAAAAACAAGTTATTATACCACAATATTGAATTTATTGTTGTCTGTTTTGTTTATGAACCTTTTAAAAAAACTAGAGGAACATTTGGTTTTACAGTGTGATCTCCCCAACATGGGTAGGGGTTTCGAATTTGGAGAGTAAATTGAGTGGTTATTGTTAGAAATTGTTGTATAATATGGAAAATTTGGATGGTTTGTAGACAATATGGATGTCATGGCATGTATCTTTTTTGAATTTTTTAGTGTCTCTGGCCACCATGCATCTAATAGGATCCATTTCAACTGAGAACGTCAATACATCACTGTGTGATTGATAACTTGTGACACCCCTAGCCATTTTCTTTGATTGTGGATTAGGTTATAAACTAATAACTTTTGAAATACCTAGCCATTTTCTTTGAGTGTGGATCAAGTTATAAACTAGAATATACACTCTCTTTAGAAGACTCTACATTTATATTGGATTGAGGGAAAGGTTATGATAAAAAGTGTACAAAAAACCCCTTAAGCTTGTCTCAACTTACTCTGTTGTTAATCAAATTGTGTCAATTTTGTAAAAATATAATCTACAGTAAGGAATGAGTGGGTTTTTTCTTTTGCAAGTTTTGTTTGGAATTGAAAAATACAAAAAATTATAAAAGCTAAAACTATGTAGTGAGAAACTTTGTTTAAAATTTCAAAATGAAAAGTTGAGTAAGTTTGACATCATATAATATGAAAATTGTTTATGATTATAAAGTAAAAAACATGTAAGATTTGTTTAGCTACAATTCCCCCTTTAGATAAACTACATTCCACATGAATATCATGGGTCAATACGATGGGTTGTTTTTATAGTTTAGTATTATTTTATTTTAATATTTTTATTTTTTATTTGACCTAGTTAAAATGTTCATTACATTATTTAATTTACTTTTATTTTTATTTTTGTGTAATTTGACAAAGTCACCAAAACCTAAATTCAATAACTTATTAAAAAGAAAAAAAACTAATATTATAAAAAAAATATATAAAACTTTTACTTGTGGATCTAATGGCCTAAAACATTTCAATTGTCTAACATTTGATCCAATGGCTCAGACATGGACACAGTGGCAGCTAGGGGAGTTTTTTTCAAAGAAGAACGCCTTATGACTTAAAAATATAGTTCTTACAACATTTTGGCAAGTTACTTGGAGATATAGTTTCAAAAGGAAGGTATGTTGGTAATACTCATAGAAATTAAAATTTATTAAAGAACTAGAACCACCCATAAACCCATCCAAGGTGAAATGTTCTTGGGCCATACAAATATATTATAGAAAAATTGTAAAAATAATATTTCAAGCTCACCCATTACTCTTGCAATTAGCTAGATGAATAAGTGTGATCTAGAGTAGTTTCTTTCGTTGTTGATAGAGTAATGGTCATGGTTTATTTCCAGTCTTAGATTACATTTAGAAGTGTGACATAATTCCTTTCCTAGAAGTAACCCTAGTAGTAGCACCTCATTGTAGAAATTAGATGAGGATGGCATGAGTAGAACTCATATGTTGTGCATATAGCACTGTCACCTCCAAGTTTGTATGAACCCCAATTTGATAAAGTAAATTTGAGTAGCCTATGAGAGTTGCAGCACTCTTGGTTCAATACCAGGGCTCACCATAAATTACAAAACTTGAACTTGCAATTCTAACTATTTTTGGATTTCAAACAAAATTGATGGAAAAATGTATCTTAAAAGGGCTCAAAATGTAGAATAGTGAGACTATTTAAAATATTTTAACAATAATATTTTATTTTTTTCAATTGCTTTATTTAATATATACGTATATTTTTTTAATCTCCACACACACACACTGATGACAGACCAAGAGGGTTACCACAGTTGCCAATAACCTAGGACACTGCACAAGCATACAACTATGTATTTACCCAATTATGGAAATTTCAAGAATTAATTCAAATATGTAGTCAAAAGAGAATATGGATTTCTCTTCACAAATTCCATGAGAGGTCATTATCTCACCTTCCTATCCTTGTTCTTTAACCTCATTCAACTCCATATGCTTCTACTTGTTAATGAAATAACAAGCATGCCAAAATAGGCCTTAAAAACCTCATACACAACCTTGAAAAATTCTTTTTGTTTGCACTACAAAATAATTTCGTAGCATTGTGATTTTACAGCACTCCAAAAAATGTCTTTTCGGATTCCAAGGAGGTGAAACGACTGGCCCTTATTCCAATAAACTTCCCAATCACATCTACACGACCTTAACTTGTTTATTAACTCAACCATCGAATTTTTATGCCCTTATTCACCGGGATTGTAAAGCTAACACATTTTCCAATCGAAATCAATCATGAAAATGGGTTTGACAATGTTCACATAACAGGGTCCTCTTGTTTTTTGTAACAACACTCTATTTCCTACAAATAATATTACTTCACACTCCAAAAACACTGAGAACATTTCCCCATGGATTTGGAACCAAAATACAAAAGGATCATTAACAACCACACAACGGTTGGGCCACCATGTGTAGAATTCTAATGCAAATCGACTCAATAGTGCTATCATAAATTATAAGTTACATGATGGTTTTCTTAACACTCAATTGCACCGCACATTCCTCTACGGACTTTACTAAAGGAAGCCCACAAAATAAAATGGGCAATATCACCATACAAATTTACTAACTCTTCTTCAAAATATTCGCAATGACGCAGGGTTAAACACAAGGATCTCAACCAGGGTTTATGCTGACTTCAATACTTAGAACCATCGTCCACCCTACAAGCCTAAAATTGAGCCTCTAATTATAATATTGAAGGTATTCAAGCTCCTTTTCTTCATGAATTTCATCTCACTCAAAAATCACAATCCTCAGGAAATCATCCATTCATATTCCATATCAAAACAACAAACATCACACATAGATTTATAACTCATTTAATTGATCATTTACACTTTCCCAAAGACAAAAAACTTCATGAATAATAGGCAGACAGAGAAATTACAAACATAGAGGCACATAAACATATTTCCTCATTAATCAATTTCAATTATGCATTAAACAAAACAAATATACAATGTGGGCATGTGCAACCTAGGCCCCTCGACCTCTGCCTCTTCTCCTCGCGTTGGAGCTTCTCCTCTCTTTTTCCTTCTCCTTGACTCTATTGCACACACTTCTTCTGAAACACTCTCTCTCTTTAATCAAGGAAGCTAACATGGACAACCAAGAGTCACAACATATGATTCATTTCCCCTTCTCACAAAATAAGGGAATCTAGAATTACATTTACATTAGGAAAGATTTCCTCCAAATCCCTCTAAACAATCTCACATCCTAATGTAAATATCTACAAAATATTTGAAATCTCTCCCAACATCACCATGTGACCATCCCATCACATTCACAAGCTTCGGTCTAGTCTTCATCGAATTTTGTGCTCCATATATGCACCTGCAATACACACACATATTTATTGAATCTAAAAAAAATTATTACGCCAAAATATTACATATTTGAGTACATTTTTTCAAAATCCTACTGATGTCACTCTTACTAAATTTATTGACCGATAGGTGAATACCAAGACATGTATAAAACTTCCAAAAAAATTCCGTTAACCATAATCGTAAAGGTAGGTGATACTAGAAAACCTTCAAAATCATGGTGCATCCAATGACCATTATGCATCTGAAGAGTTGACCAGAGTAGGATGTTCTAGTCCAAAATAAGGTGGTGGGGGAGGTATGAAGTCACAATGGACATGCTTCTCCATATTTTCCAACCTTCCTTCAAAATGATCTAGTTTCTCCTATATATTTTGTTGCTCCCTCTGCATGTTTTCTAATTGGTTTTGCATATGTCATTGATTTCGCTGGAGATCACTCATGAATCCAATGACTACATTCTTTTCATCATGTTGATCAGGTTGCTAATTTGGCTACCGAAATTATCCATAGGGGGTATAAACTCCTCAATACTATTTTTATGGGTTGGGTTGGGCTCAACTACCTTGCCATGGCTTGGGTTTCCTGGAATGTTTCTACCACTCTGACCCTTATCGCCAATTCTGCTTCTAACTCACCCATGTCCATGAGGCATTACTAACTAAGATGCACCAAAATATACCCAACAACCAGAAATATTGAAAACACTCCACCAGAGTTCACCAAACCCTAAATAAATTTCAATGTAGCTAAGATAGAGTGACCTTATGCTCAGATAGAAACGTAGATCAAATACTAGTGAGATTAAAATTTTGGTGTTCGAAAACCACCTCAAGAAGTGTCCCGAGCCCACAGAAATATGACTTGACAACTGAGAACTTTCCTACAAGAAGGCATCTTGACTCTGCCAATCAAAGTTACAAACTAAAGGCCAAAAACAATGAGGCTCGACCCCAGAACCCTAAATTAGACCCAAAAATATACCAAAGTCCAAAAAACCTCCATAATTCCTAGTTGACTGATTAAAATGGCCATGTTCAAATTCATCTTAGCACATGTTTGTGACTACAAGACAACGATATCTCTCTAACCCCACAAACATTACCACATAACCCACTACACCATAACCAAAACAATTAGCTCAACGTGTCAAGGGAGAGGATATACATAGACCCCTGCAGATGAGCCCCTCATACCACTAACAAAGCAACTTAATTCCAATAACCTAGACCAAAATTAACATACATAACCATAATTAACATACAGAACCTAAGGCTCCCAAATGTAGATATTGCAACTAGAATCAATAAAAATTATGAGATAAAACTAAGCATTAAAACTATTATTCCATACCTATTTTTGAGCATGGGAATCAAGAGTCGAATTCGGTTGATGCTCCAACATGCATAAAGCCACCAAAAAGACTACAACCCAACAATCCACTAATAAGTAGCCAAGCAGAAACTCCTTATGCCAGGGTCCCTATTGTGCTTCCACTAGGTCGACTTGCCTTCATCACGAGCTCCCTAATATCGTTAGTTAGGTCACTAGGAAACCACTCTCAAACTGCAAAAAAAAGCTTCTCTCTACAACTTGGTTTCTTGCTCAGTCAAGTCAAGATAGAGTTACTCACCACCATGTACAAATGTCAATTTCAGGACCGCAAAACAACAATATTTCCACCATGCATGCTTCGAAGCCACAATAACCTGACCCATCGTCCCATCAACTAAATGAACCGTCACATATAATGAAGGAGCAATGGATTTTCACAAGGGTTGCATTATAGTGTATTTCCATGCCATCCCTCCTTAATTGTCAAGGGGGTCGGTGCACCCTCCCTAATCCCTATATTGCCTTGAGCCATCACCGCCATTGAGGTGTGTGTGTATATCTATATATATATATATATATATATATATATATATATATATATATATATATATATATAAGTTTACATGGATATTTAATTAGTTTATTTAAGTATTATACACTCGAAAGTGAAAAATATAGTTATTTTTAAATTTTAATTACTATATCTCTTTTTAAAATTGATAGAAAATTATGTGACCCACAAGTACATTGAAATATTTTATTTATGGATGAGAGTGAAAGTGAAATATTTTCATGTGACAATTAGTTCAAACTTAGTTGTAATATCAACATTTAATAGAGTGAGCACATTGAGAGTACGATAATTGATATTTTATAATGATTTTGATTAAAACTAACCAAAACGGTATATTCATTAAATATTTTCATGTGACATATAAATATATATATATATATATATATATATATATATATATATATATATATATATATATATATATATATATATATATATATATATATATATATATATATATATATATATAAGTTCACATGGATATTTAATTAGTTTATTTAAGTATTATACACTCGAAAGTGAAAAATATAGTATTTTCTAAATTTTAATTACTATATCTCTTTTTAAAATTGATATAAAATTATGTGACCCACAAGTACATTGAAATATTTTATTTATGGATGAGAGTGAAAGTGAAATATTTTCATGTGACATATATATATATATATATATATATATATATATATATATATATATATATATATATATATATATATAATTAATTTCACATGGATATTTAATTAGTTTATTTAAGTATTACACACTCGAAAGTGAAAAATATGGTATTTTCTAAATTTTAATTACTATATCTCTTTTTAAAATTGATATAAATTATGTGACCCACAAGTACATTGAAATATTTTATTTCTGGATGAGAGTGAAAGTGAAATATTTTTATGTGACAATTAGTTTAAACTTAGTTGTAATATCAACATTGAATAGAGTGAGCACATTGAGAGTAGGATAATCGATATTTTATAATTCTTTTGATTAATACTAACTAAAAAGGTATATTCATTAAATATTTTCATGTGATATATATATATATATATATATATATATATATATATATATATATATATATATATATATATATATATAAGTTCGCATGGATATTTAATTAGTTTATTTAAGTATTATACACTCGAAAGTGAAAAATATAGTATTTTCTAAATTTTCATTACTATATCTCTTTTTAAAATTGATATAAAATTATGTGACCCACAAGTACATTGAAATATTTTATTTAAGGATGAGAGTGAATGTGAAATATTTTCATGTGACAATTAGTTCAAACTTAGTTGTAATATCAAATTCAATAGAGTGAGCACTTTGAGAGTAGGATAATCGATATTTTATAATGCTTTTGATTAAAACCAACCAAAAAGGTATATTCATTAAATATTTTCATGTGATAAATAAATAAATAAATAAATATATATATATATATATATATATATATATATATATATATATATATATATATATATATATATATTCACATGGATATTAAATTGGTTTATTTAAGTATTATACACTTTCGAAAGTGAAAAAATATAGTATTTTATAAATTTTAATTACTATATCTCTTTTTAAAATTGATATAAAATGTTGAGACCCATGAAGTACATTGTAATATTTTATTTATGGATGAGAGTGAAAGTGAAATATTTTCATGTGACAATTAGTTCAAACTTAGTTGTAATATCAACATTGAATAGAGTGAGCACATTGAGAGTAAGATAATCGATATTTTATAATGCTTTTGATTAGAACTAACCAAAAGGTATATTCATTAAATATTTTCATGTGATATATCTATATATATATATATATATATATATATATATATATATATATATATATATATATATATATATAATTTCACATGGATATTTAATTGGTTTATTTAAGTATTATACACTCGAAAGTGAAAAATATAGTATTTTCTAAATTTTAATTACTATATCTTTTTTTTAAATTGATATAAAATTATGTGACCCATAAGTACATTGAAATATTTTGTTTATGGATGAGAGTGAAAGTGAAATATTTTCATGTGACAATTAGTTCAAACTTAGTTGTAATATCAACATTGAGTAGAGTGAGCACATTGAGAGTAGGATAATCGATATTTTATAATTCTTTTGATTAAAACCAAGAAAATATGAACCACACACATCAAATTTGGCAGTGGGGCTAAAAATATGAACCACTCTCAATTTGCAAATGATACTCTTTTGATGGGAGGAGCCTCTAGTATCATTACCCAGCGCTTCAAAACTGTCTTGGAAAAATTCATGCTTTACTCTGGAGGTATGATCAATCACCAGAAGAGTTTCATTTATGGATGGAATGCAACTAACCAAACTATTCACAGCATTGCCAACATCCTTGGTGTTCCTTGCAATTTCAATTGGGGACATTTCACTTATTTGGGTATGCTTGTGAGTGTTGGGCCACTAAAGGCTGAAGTTTGGAATGTCACTATTGAAAAAATGAAAAGAAAAGTCTAGTAATGGGGTTCATCATGGCTCAATCCAGCAGATCGCCTCATCCTCCTCAAATCAGGAGTCTCATCCCTGCCTTTATACCACTTCACTCTCCTTCAAGCCCCTGCTATCATTCACCACAAAATTGAAGCCATCATTAGACACTTTCTTTGGCAAGGCGGAAAGAATGACAAAAGGAAATATAACCTGGTCAAATGGAAGCAAGTAATACAAGACCAAGAACATGGAGGCATTAGAGTTCGCTCCCCCAAACTCCTGAACATGGCCTTTGGAGGAAAGATTGTATGGAGGCTCATCAATGGGAATAAAGCTTGGTGGAAAAATGTCCTAGAAGTAAAGTATCTCAACACCACCTGGCATCATCTTCTCGACCAAGAAATACCTAATAGACCATGCTCCAAAATCTGGGCTATTTGCAAAAAATCCATCCCCCTCTTAGCGCAAAATATTTCCAAAGTTCGCATGGGAGGCAACACCATCAATGTTAGAAAAGATCGAATTATGGGACAGATCCCATCATTGACAATCCTGGCACTCAGCGCATTCTCTCCTTCTTCAGCAATATGGGACTGCATCTTTTAAGACAATTCTCCAACTGGGATGCACAAACCAAAATTTGGATTGGTTGGCACTTCCCAAATGTTCCAGCCCATCTTGAAGCAGAACTTGACAATATTAAATCTCACCTTTATGGTTCGGCACCTCTAAAAAAGGACATCATCGATGAATTTCGATGGGACCCCACTGGCTCAGTGTACACTATCAAAGTAACTAATCAACATCTCTGCAGCGAATATCATCCTATGCCTATCTGGTCTAATTGGAAGGTTGTTTGGAGATCAGAAGCTCTTCCAAAGATCAAGTTCTTCATATGGAATCTTCTGAAAGATAAAATCTTGACCTCTGAAAACTTCAAGAAAAGAGGTGTGCTTGGACCATCTAGATGCCCAAACTGTCAAACAGCTGAAGAGACTACCAAACATCTCTTCATTGGGTGTCCCTTTGCAACCCGCTGTTGGAATGAGCTCAATCCTTATCTTCAGCCTAGATGGATGCAGCATAGCTCCATTGCAGAGGTCCTACACTCTTGGAAAAGTAGCTACCCCTGGGGAAAAAAGAAGAATAAAATTTCGAAGAAAGTTTGGGACGCCCTTCCCTATGTGACTCTGTGGAACATTTGGCTCACTCGAAATAGAAATATCTTCAGGAATAAAGAGCCCTCTCTCAGGAAAGTCTGCAGCAAATCTTGGAGCCTCACGCTTGAAACAATCTCTGCTAAGAGCAATAGAAAAATCGACTATAGGGATCTCTGCGCGAAGGAAAGGACCTTCCTTGGTGATCTTCCTGACAGAAACAACAACATTAATCCCCCTCCTAAATATCCCTACAAAGCAGACATAAGATGGAAGATTCGACTCAAAGAAGAGGACTTTTCCGAATGGATAAAGGGCAACGTTCGACCCTCCCTATTTTTTGATGGAGAATCCAAATTAAATTTGGGCATTGCAGGGGCTAGTGGCATCATAAGGAATGAAAATGGTAGCACTTTGGCTTCCTTTAAATGGGTTCTAGGCATCCTTTCAAACAAAAAAGTGGAGGCCTTAGCCCTTTACCAAGGTCTATATCAGTTAAAAAAGCTCCATATTACAAACACTATGGTCTTTGGAGACTCCTCAATAATCATCAACCTAATGAATCATGATCTTCCATCTGCATGACTCTTCGTCAAATCATCAGCAGATGTCACACACTCTTGGAAGACATGAAGGACACATCCTTCTTTCACATTCTTCGCAGATTCAATAAGGACACTGACCTCCTTGCCAACAAGGCTTACACGCGAACCTCAGGGCATTTTCTATGCAATGGCGTTCTAATTCTTGATCCCCTGCCATGATCCTGCCCCCATCTGCCTTGAGATCCACCTTGATCCTACACTCACAGCTCGAAACACCTCAAATCATCTTTCGTACTCCATCTCACCCCTTTCTTGTGACCTCTTGGTCTCATTACTCCCTAGAGTGTTCTTCTCCCGCCCTCCCTGTCCTATTTATCTTCTCTCTCCCTGCATTTCTCATCACTCCTCTTCTCCCCCTCTGCGTTTTTCTTGCCCCCCTCTACATGTTTCTTTCTCTCCTCTGTCATTTACTCCCTGACTGCATATCCCCACCCCCTGTTCTGGGCCCCTGTTATCTACAGTGTTTCCGACGCCTTTCATTCTTGGCCCTCTTCCTTTTCCCCCTGCCCATTCCTCGCTTTGATTTTTTTATCTGATCTGGTCTCCTCGTAGCGACAGAGTCCCTCTGCCCAACGAGACTGCCTTTCCTCATTTTGCACCCATTCTATATAGTCCTTCATAGCAGAAGTTTTCCTTATCTCTTTGCAGAGCTCATATCAATATTTCACTCCTCCTTTTCTCAGCATTCTACTTCAGCATGGCACGCAGTGAATATTGCCTCCATTGTGCGGATCTTCAAGCTGAGCTAGATCAAATTAGAGTTCACCAAAATATTCTGGATGCAAAGCTGCAAAATGAGGTAAAAATTCTGGATGAAAAACATGAAGCATATGTTAATGTCTTTCTACACAAGGTCACCTCTCTTCAAAATAAGTTCAATACTCTCTCCAACTGTTGCACACATGCTGAAGAATCGATGAAAATTCTCAAATACATGTTGGAGAAGTGTACTACTCCAAGCTCCAACTCCAACAATTTGAGGAATGCTGGCAATGAAGACAACCCTGAGGACTCTACTGCGTGTCATATCAGCCACATAAATATTGATTAAGCATGTCTTTCAAATTTATCCTTCTTCTGTCACAGCTTGTCCGCATATATGCATTATCTGTAGTTTAGTTCCTTACGAAAGTTAGAAAAAAAGGAAATGTAGCATTTTGTTGTAGCTACTTCCTTCACTGCTCTGCAAGCAGTCTAGTCTGTAAAATTGGAGTTTTTCCTCCTCTTTTTTTAATACAAAATAGCAACCGATTATGTTAAAAAAATAAAAAATTGAACCCTGAACTCAACATTCAAGTTTACGGACATTTCACCTTAAATAAACAAAAAGAGTAGTCCTAACTTAACGTGAACATGAATTATACTTAAATAAACAAAAAAAGTAGTCCCAACAAAAAGAGTAGTCCTAACTTAACTTAACGTGAACATGAATTAATTAAGTATAATTTTTGTTGTACAACTTGTAAAGAAGCTCGCTGAGTAGAGAGGTTTATTCTACAAACTAGTATGAGATGAATGTGTAAGTTTCAGTCCTTTCTCTTTTAAAAAAAAATAAATTAAAATTATGTTCTAATTAGTAAAATAATGTCGATTATAATAGAAAAATGAATATGTTGTAAAGTAATTAGAAGAAAAAAAAATGTGAGTAAGATGTTTAAATTTTATAATTTGGTTATGGATAAAATATTTTAATACTAATTAATATTGATATATACTTAATAATAAAAACACATTTTAATTTGCCTCATAAAATGTCTCCATGTACATGTTATGTAAAATAAAATTAAAAGTTAAAAATTATGTTCTATATAGAAAAAATGTGGGCTATAATAAAAAAATGAATATGTTGTAAAGTAATTAGAAGTAAAAAAATGTGAGTAAGATGTTAAATCTTATAATTTGGTTATTGATAAAATATTTTAATACTAATTAATATTGACATATACTTAATAATAAAAAACCATTTTAATTTGCATCATAAAATGTTTTCATTTTAAGTTTTGATTAAAATGTTTATTTAGTCCTATATATACTCTATATAGCATTCAAAAATACAATTTAAACAATGAAAAATAACACATTGTATTTTAGAGTTTAAAGAATTTTGCACGTGAAGAAATTTGATCCCTCTCGACTCGTGTTAGATCGTTACTTAAAATGAAACTATGTTAGTGTATGAATTAAATAAATTATGATTATTTGAAAATTCTCATTGTACAAATTCAAATCACGAGAAAGGAAAATCGCAACTCAGTGATCACATGGACAAGGCCTGCCACTTCCCATACATATTAAATAAGAAGAGAAGATTTATGGGGGCCACGTTACAACTAACTCTGGGTTGAAGTAAATAATACATAAAGGAGAATGAATTGGCATTGACTAGATGTGCATAGAATGAGTCTATGTCAAGTCTGGGTTGTTTTATTAAGTTTTACTCTATATGTGCATAAAATGAGTCTATGTCAAGTCCCAAACAAGATTCTTCTTTCTCTTCATATTATGGCTTTCACCTTGACACTCCTCTCTTCCTGCTTGCACAAATTTAAACTATGAGGCACAAGGTAGTTGTTGAATATAAGAACATTTAGATATGATCAGAAAAATGTGATACTCTATTGCAATTTTCTCTACAAATGTGATGGAAAATGTGCTCTAAATGTTGACAATTTTGTGGTTAGTTTAGTATAAGTTACATGCAAATTTACAGTCTTGTATGCAAGATCAAGAAAGCTATGCCCAATATCCAACACCATAGAGCAAGACATGTTCACCAATTCAACAGTTGCTTTGAAATCTCTCTCAGTGCTAGAGTTGTTTTCTCAATAAAAAAATTTACTGCTCTTGAACTGATGAAAGCCATCGTTGTTGAATATAGAAGCATTTAGATCTGATAAGAAAAGTGTGATACTATGTTATAATTTTCTCTACAAATGTGTTGGAGTTGTTTTCTTAATAAAACTTTTTTTATTTCTCTTCAGTAATGAAATCCATATTTGTTGCATATAGAAGCATTTATCTCTGATAAGCAAAGTGTGATATTGTGTTATCATTTTCTCTACAATTGTGTTGGATTTGTTTTCTCAATAAAATTGTTTTTACTGCTCTTAAGTGATGAAATTCATCATTGATGCATATAGGGGGATTTATCTCTAATAAGAAAAGTGTGATATTCAGTTATAATTTTCTTTACAAATGTGATGGAAAGTGTGCCATGAATGTTGGCAATTTCATGGTTAATGTAATATAAGATAAATAAAAATTCATTTCTTCTACACGAGATCAAGAAAGTTATCCCGAGTAGACAACACCACAAAACAAGACATGTTCGCCAACTCCATAAATGCTACCAAATATCTCTCGGCGTTGGAGCTATTTTCTCAATCGTCTTATTTTTACTGTTCTTGAAGTGATGAAAGCCACCTCTCCATACATTTTTTAATGTTTGCAAAAATAAAAGAAAAAAACCAACTTCATATCAGTACTGAAAAAATAAGAACATGGGAGACACGAGGGACATCAGTGGTAAAGAACAATGTGATATTTTGAGTATTTTCAAAGATCATGAAGGAAACAATACATAGGTGACTCAATTGGAGTTGATTTTGAAGGTATAAAATCATGATCTATTTCTTTATTCATGAGGCGTTCATGTTGGCATGATCAGACAAGGTATTTAAATTAACTTCAACATAGACCTCATGATTTGTAAGGCTCAAGGAAGCAATATTGAATTAATATTTCACTACATCCTTCCATGGAAGAAAATTTTAATTTTCATTCCTCCACAATGACTCCTTCTCTGAAACATCTTATTTCCTCTAGGCTACTCTTTCCTATGCTATTTATTTACAACACTTCTTTTGCAACATGTGGTGCAATTGCTAGTTTTTATTTTACCTAGTAAAATATTTACATAACATAAGAAGGCATTACACCATCTTTTTTTAGAGCCTCTTGGCTCCATAATTAACTATGTAAAAAATCAAATTTTCCATTATTAATTATGCAAAAATTATTAAACTCCTTACTATTTCATAAAAAAAATCAAAAATTTTTGTTACTTTATGGAAAAATCAATAAAACATACACACACACACACACACATATATATATATAGTCTAACTTATTGACAAAATAATTTTTTTTCACTGGAATTTACCAAAATTAGGTAATACAATTTCAAGATGTTGTGTTGTTTAAAATACATTTTTGAATGTATAAATGGATTCAGCACCCTAAAAACCCCTAGGACACTAGAATTATACAGATTAAACAATTTAACTCAAGTTTTTAAAAATATTTGTAGCGTTTTGATTAAAATTATATTAAAAAAAAAAAAAAAAAATTGTGTGAAAAAGGTCACTTCGTCTATAAGTTAGACTCTCTCTCTCTCTCTCTATGTATATAAGATTTTAAAAGATTATATAAATCTCAATAATGAATTTCAAATTTTAAAAATACTAATAAATGATGGTTAAAAAAATTGAAATACTTTAAATACTCGTCAAATTTAATAACTGCCACTGCCTTTCCTTCAGTCCCTTCGAGAATCTCTTGGGTTCACTAAATAATAATGAATTTTTTTATTAGTAAAAGTTATGTACCATGTAATAAGTAAATAATTGTTTATTGCTTTTTCTATCTTATTCATTGAATAATATTATTTTCATGGAATGGAATCTCTGGGCTTCACTAAATAACAATGAATTTTTTTATTAGTAAAAGTTATGCACCATGTAATAAGTAAATAATTGTTTATTGATTTTTCTATCTTATTCATCGAATAATATTATTTTCATGGAATGGATAAGATAGAAAGAGAGTAAAAAAATCATTAACTTATTTCACAATGTTTAAGATTTTCTTCAAAAACTTGCATAGTTCCATTGCCATAACAAGAATAGTCTGCAATTTGCAAGTCTCCCGGGAATTTGAATGGTCGTTTTTATTTTTAAAAGTGAAGTGCGATGCTAAGGGAAACATTATAAATCTATGTCCAGTGTCTGAGAAGAAAAAAGAGTACATTGGGGTCATAGCAAGCAAGGAGGTGAACCCTAGAGATCTCACTCAATCCAATATGATTTTTCCACCACACGATTGTAAGAATATTTTTGGGAGCAGCCCAATATTGGAGGAAATTTATTGCTAATTTCTCTTCTATCGCAGCTCCATTGCATGCATTGACAAGTGTGAAGTAGGTCTTCCATTGGGGAGGTAAACAAGAAAACGAATTTAATGCATTGAAATAAAAGATCAATCCAGCTCAGTACTTGCACTTCCAGACTTGAGATAGTCATTTGAGATTCAAATTGATGCTAGTGATTACTCCATTGGTGCAGTCCTCATGCAACACAGTAAGCCTATCTGTTTTCATTCGGAAAATTTTTATGGTGTAGTGATTAACTATCCTACATATGACAAGGAGTTGTATGAATTGGTGCAAAGTGTGAAAAAGTGGAAACATTACTTGATGGGTAAGGAAAAAATCATTCAAACTCATCATCAACAATTGCAATACTTACAATCACAAACAAAGTTGCAGAAATCAAGGCACTTCTGATGGATGGGTTTTCTTCAACACTTCCACTTGGTGATAGGGTATAAGAAAAGTATCTACAATAAAGTTGCTGACATGCTTTCTAGGCCTATTGTTAGTTATGCTATTATTCTTAAGCATAATTCTATTTTGCATAAGAGCTATGTTGAACAATATGCTTTAGATAGTGATTTTCAAGATATATATGCAACTTTAAGTCAAGGGAACCAAGTAGAGGAATTAGATTATCACATGCATGATAACTTGTTGTACCATCTTGGTAAGCTTTGTATTCCATAGGGAGAAAGAGTCAACATTATAAGAGAAGCACATACTTCTCTAATTGCTAGTCATTTCGGTGTAAGTAAGACGGTGGCACATTTATAGAGGTATTGTTATTGGCCTCGTATGCTTGAAAGTGTGTCACGTTTTATTAGAGGTTGTTCATTATGTGTTGTTAGTAAGCCTAGCAATAAAAATTTAGGATTGTACACTCCACTTCTAGTACCTTCTCATCCATTGGAGAGTGTTTCTATGAAATTTGTTGGAGGTCTTCCTATGTCAAAGAGGATTCATGATTATCTTTGTGTAGTTGTGGATAGGTTCAACAAAATGTGTATTTTGATGCCATGTAAAAAAAAAAATTACAGCTGAAAAAACTACTAAGTTATTCTTTCATAATGTATGGGTGCATTTTGGATTGCCCACATCCATTGTTAGTGATCGAGATTCCCGATTTGTTGGGAACTTTTTGTGAAGCTTGTGGGGATTCATGGATACCAAATAGAAAAAGAGTATTGCATTTCATCCACAAACAGATGGTCAAACAGAGGTGACGAATAGGACGGTGATACATCTTTTTCGTGGTTATTGCAACAATAATCTTAAGTTGTGGGATAAAAACTTGCACTACATTCAACATGCTTACAACTGGGAAAAGCACTCTTCAACTCAAACATTGCCATTTGAGGCATGTTTTGGATACTTGCCTAAATCTCCTTTGGATTTCATTTTTTGAAATGATGTTGTTATTGATGGTCATAGTGACATAGATAAAGCTAAAAGGTTCATTGAACAAATCCAATTGGTGCATCAAGCAGTCTAAGAAAAACTGGAAAAGAGCCAAGTCAGGTACAAGACAAGGCATGATAAGCACCATGTAGATCACAAATTTCAAGTCAGTGATGAAGTTTGGCTTCACATTAGCAAAGAAAGGCTTCAAGGAGAAGGTAATAAATTGAAACCAATTCAATATTTTCCATTCAGAATTTTAGAAAATATTGGTGATAATACCTTCAAGTTGGATTTGCCTTCATATATGAAAATTAAAATTGTTGCTAATGTTGAGAACTTAAGGTTGAATGAGCCGCCTTTGATTGAAGATCAAGGAGAAAATGTTCAGATTCCTTCCATTGAGGATTTATCTCCTGAATATCTTGATGAACTACAACAAGACACCATTCTTGACAGAAGAACAAGGCCTTCAAAACAAGGGAATGTGGAGTAAATTTGTGTGGGGATCAAAGGCACAAATCTAAGCAAGACCAAATGGATCGAGATTGGAAAGGTCGGGGGAAATGTACCCTTATCTGCTGAACAACTGAAAGCGATCTTTTGGGGTCCAAAAGATTCCAATGGGGAGGAGTGATTAGACGCTCAAAATTATGCTCGAAAATGAATGTTTTTAGAATGGTGTGGAACCTAAACAACCACGTATATATCATCGTTATAAATCTGGCGCAACTCATTTCGCGAAAACTGACACCGTATGCTTCGAGAAATACGTTTTGTTCATTTTGTCAAACACACAATTTTTTTTCGAAAAAAAAATGCAAGACAACCCAGTCTGCAATCCATACTATTGACTAGGAATACCTAATTGGCAAGTTGACTGGTCAAAGGTATTTCCTCTGACGAATCAAGTGGTGCCAAGTGGCACGATTTCAATGGTTTGATGTGGGGTGATTTGATTGGGTTAAGGGTGGCCAACCATAGGTTGCCACGTGGCCCAACCATGGGCCATTACGTGGCAGCTCGGGGGCCACCAAAATTATGGTCAAGGTTCGAGAAGAGCGAGCGGGAGTCGAACCCGCGACCTCCCAGTTCACTGTGTAGAGCGTTACCACCATACATGTCATTGGTTCTTAACCATATGGTTTGAAATGGTTGTTTAAAGATTTTATTGTCATCGGTTGGGGGTGGAGGGGGCCATCCCCCATGTTATATGTTACCACATGACTGCGCCAACGGAACTGTCGGTGCCCCGAACATAACCTATTAGTCTTAACCGCCTACATGTGAATGGGCTTGTAGTTTTTTGTGACCATGGTAGAGGTAAAAGGGAGCTAGTGCCCACACCATATGACCCATGCACCATGACCAAATTTTTTCGACTTAAGGCATCATTGGGAAAATTAAGGTTTTGACAATTTCGCCCGGAATTTCAGGAAATTATTTCCCAGTCATCCAAATTAAGGGCGAAATTGTAGGACCAGTTCAAATTTTGGGGAAATTGTGGAGGGGTGAGCAGGAAAACTAGGGAGGCTCATAAATTCTCCATTTTTTGACCAATTTCGGATCAGAAAGAGGCTAGACAGGAATTTTTGGGCATTCTGAAACTGATGGAATATGTTTTGAAGCCATTTGAGTACTGTAAATGTATGTAATCACTATTTTTGAGAATAATGAAAGAGGTCCACGCCATTGGAAGTTGGACCAAGGAGACGTAGCATAGGAGGGGTGAACTCCTTCATCATCTGCTATTTTTTGGTTATTATTATGGACCTTCATTTTTCTATTCTTTCTGTATATTTCAGATTTTATTTACATGCTTTATGTGTTTAAAATTTAACATAAAAGCTCTCAAAACTCATTTTAAACACTTGTAATTTGCAAACCCTCAAGCAAATTTTGATTAAGATCTCATACAGATCACCTATCCTCCTAATCAAATATGGCCTCTCCCCTATTGAAACCGGAGCTATGTTTAAGTATATAATGTATAAGAAGAATCTTTACAACATGGAATCCAAGAGGTTTCCTAAAATTTCTTCTAACTTTAGTCAAAACCCCCACCTTCACCTCAAACGTGGGTGGCATAAGGATGCCCAGCCTTGGCTCAACCATTGGGGGATAAATGAGGAGATCACCCTGGGAAGCAAGGATAGTGTCAAGGATACAATCACATCCAAATTTAAGTATAAGTGATGGGATGATAAGGAGCTGGAAGGTAAAATGAAGTTAAGATATTATAAGTAGGTGACCAACCCCGCCCTTGAGAACCAGAATTATCTTTCTATTTGGACCAGGTCAAAGAAAAAGATGAACATCGCTAAGATTAGAACTAATTCTAATGAGCTTTGAAGTAAATCCAGGTGGTGGTCTACTCCCAAGGCTCCTTGGGATGACAGAATTTGTGAGCTTTGTGATACTAAGAGGGTGGAGGATTAAAAAAACTTTATTTTAGATTGTCCGACCCTTACTCACATCCATTCTCATTTCCCTAATATTTGTCACACTTCCAATCATCTTGACTTGTTAAGTCAACTTCACTATATTGATCTTGGTGCACTTCTTTCCCTTCTTTTGAGCATAGAAATAAGATTCTAAAGAATTACAATTAGATTCTTCATCTTTTTTTTAAGGTCTGATAGACCGCATTGGTCTTAGTAGACGTTAATCATCATCATAATAACATAAAATAAAATATTAAAAAATATGAAAAAAAATTATATTTTAAAAAATGAATCAAAATATTATTTATTTGTTAATTTGTTTTAATTTTATAATTTAATTTAACTTTATAATACAAATAAATTTATAATAAAAAATTATAATATTTTTAAAAAATCAAATTCTATAAGAACAAATATTTTTTTTTTTAATTTTAATTTTAAATAAAGATATTTAATTTTTTGAATTATTTAAAATGACAAAAAAACATAGCCAAACATAGATGCATATTAACTTGAGATTTATCATGTTTGATTGAGATCTAAATTCAAGACTTGATCATTTAGGGGTTAAGATAGATTTGAAAATCTTTATACTTTTTTAATGATATATACATAACATATATATACTTTAATCTTTTGAATTTGAACCTACAATTACGTAGAAATATTTTTTTTAACCATTAAACCCATACTAACTAAATTTAAACAAAATAATTAAGAATATAAATTATTATTTATTTTCAACATAATGTATCTAATATGAATGAAATTTTCCATTCTATTTTAAATCTAACACTACCTTAAATTTGATATTGTTTAATATTACAGTACAACCTATAGAACATATTTTGATTTGTTGTAATGACAACACAAAGATACATTCTGAATAATAAATATATTATATAAAATTAAAATCCAAAACCTTTATATCATTACAACAGAAAGATACATTCCAAATAATAAATATATTATAAAAATATAGAATTTTGTATCAATTCCAACTCAATTGATATTGCGTTTTTGAGTCTAAAATGATTATCAAATCCAAACCCAAATCCAAGAGTCTTACATCAATTTTAATATAAATTCTGTATAAAACCTTCAGTTCTACACTAACTTCAAATTCTATATAAAACCTTTATCTTCAAGATAAAAAAAACTGAACCTATAACCTTTGGCTGAGACATAACTGACATGCGTCAGATAGTGAGTCTCAGTAAAACTAAAAACTCACGCGACTAGGTCACCAGTGTCGGATTAGACGACTAGAAAAACAAATGTTGAGCTTTCTCATATAACTATACTCAAATACCGTTGTTATTATGGTTGGTTTGGTTTCATGGGTCAAGAAATTTTTTATGGGATTTTCATTTTTAAATTGTTCTTTACATGATTTTTAATTTTTAACTTTACCTATCATTTAAATATTATGTATTATATATATTTTTTTGTTATTTTTTTTTGTTGTGAGTATGGAAACAATTTTTTTTTAGTAATATAAGTATTGTGTTTTGTTTTCATATAATTTTTAATTATGATTTGATTATAAAATATATGTTTATGCTTTATATTATTTTTAAAATATAAGAAAATATAGTATTTTTAATTATAGAAAGTTAATTTTTTTTAAATTGTGAGAAGCTTATTGCTCTTTTTCTTTTCTTTAAGGCAAGAAAATTCTCTTATCTACATTAAGAGGAGAAAAATAGAATTCCATGTAAGAAATTAATTATTTTAGTTAATTAAATAATAATAATAAATAAATTGAAAATCGTCTTTATCTTATTAGATTATTTACTATAATTTTAAATTATACTTTGCAACTATTATTGTTTTATGAATAAATGTAACAGAAATAAACAAATTCAAATTAAAACCCATCTATTATTCAAATTAAAATTAAAACCATTAAATTTTTATGAACGGTTTTGGGGTAAGTTATGAGATGCACATGAAAGATTTATTGTATAATTCTCTAGTATGAGACTAGAGAGGCTAACTATTTTGATTAATTAAATAAAAATAAAATTATGATTTAGTTCTATTATTAAGTAATCAACTATATCTTAATTGATTATTTACTATGGTTTTAAAACATACTTTCAGTGTTTCACAACCATTAAATTTTTATGAATAAATGTCACTTTAGAAACAAATAAATTCAAATTAAAACTAAATTACGATACTTTTAAAAACATATTTTCAGTGTCATGCAACCATTAAAATTTTATGCTTAAATATGACTTTAGAAATAAATAAATTCAAATTAATTATCTAAATAAATTCAAATTAAAACTAAATTATTATACTTTTAAAAACATATTTTCAGTCTCATGCAACCATTAAAATTTTATGCTTAAATGTGACTTTAGAAATAAATAAATTCAAATTAACTCACAAGTGTACAATTTATAGTGCTCCTCATATCTCTCCTCTTTTTTGCTACAATGTTCTTAACAACTTGATAGCTTCATATGGGCATACATCAAATAAAATTCATTAATATCAATTGCAATCAAAATAAATGAATCCTTGAGAATACGAAAGTGTCTTATTCAAACTCTAACTAGTTGAAAAAAATTAAAACTTACATATTTTGCATCAAGTAGGTGTGTTGTGCTTGACTTGATTGATGTATAGAAATGGATTACACTACTCTCACATTTCATTTAGAGATAAAATAATTGCCTTGCAATGGATATATATATATATATATATATATATATATATATATATATATATATATATATATATATAAAATCCAATTTTAAGGTTATCGCCAAGTCAGACACCAAATTGGTGTATGAGACCCTCTTGTTTGTGGGACAAGGGACCCACCTCTACCCAATCATTTGACTGCTATGTCTACAAAAGCATACATACTCTACCCCCTCTAGTTTTGAACCTGTGACTTCTTAGGAGGAAACACATGCTTTTAACCATTAGGCATATAGGTGTAGTCTAACTTATAGACGACATAACCTTTTTCCACTGAATTCATCAAAATTCTACAATACAATTTCAATACATTTTTTAATGCATAAATAAATTCAGTACCTTCAAAAACTCTTACAGCACTAGAATTATGCAAATTAAACAATTATACTCAAGTTTTTAAACATCTTTGTTACATTTTGATTAAAACAAACCAAAAAATAATATGTGAAAAAGATCATTTCGTTTACAAACTTGACTAAACCTATATGTATAATGATTTGCAAATTTAAAAAATGCTAATAAATGATAGTTAAAAATAGTGTAATACTATAAATACTAGTCAAATTTATCGATTGCCTCAGTCTTCTAGAATCTCTTGACTTCACTCAATTATAATGAATTTTTTTATTAATAAACGTTATGCACCAAGTAATAAAAAAAATCATTGTTTATTGCTTTTTATATCCTATCCACTAAGTAATATTATTTACATATAGATAAAATAAAAATAAAATAGAAAAACAATAAAACAATCATTAATTTATTTCACATTACTTGTGATTCGAGTTCCATTGCCATAACAACCATAGCCTGCAATCTGCAAGTCTGCCAGGTAGTTGAATGGTTTTGCTTTTCAACGTTATAAATCTCTGTCGAGTGGCTGAGCAGCCAGCGGACGTGAATGCAGAGAAGAACAGAGAGTATGATGGGGTCGAGGCAGGCAAGGAGGCAAACCTCCCGAGATCTCGCTCAATCCAATATGGTTGTTCTGCCACCCGACTGTATAATACAATACAATACAATATTAGTATTAATTGTTGTACCATCCAGTACGTAATGTTTGCCCCCAACCTTACAACTTACCTCCAACCTCAAATAAATAAAACATAATTGGACATTGGAATGACGCAGATCTCTGGACCTCACCTCCTTGCCTTCCGTGACTCCAACGTACTCTCTGTGAATCTTCTCTGCATTCACCGTAAGGTGGGCTGCCTCATTCTAAATCCGATGGGATTTTTATGAGAAGGGTCGGGACTCGGGCCTTTGTAGCTGCCACTGCTGTCCATGTGACCGCGGATCTTTTTATTTCCTTTCGATTTGACTTGGTGGGCCAATCGCATATTTCACATGGCCTCTGCCACTGCCATGCATTTAACATGATCGACAGTTGTCATTGTTCTTTTGGAGCTTGTACATCATGTGCAGGACAGGAACAATTTTTCACTGCATAAATCTGGTTTTTTAGCTGGACAGAAACTCAAAGGGATCTCGTTTCCAGAATAACAAGCACAATGGAGACTTGTTTGGACATTGGATCTCTATTTGGTAGAAAGAGACAGGCCAGGATGAAAATCCCTATTCCTATTGGCGCATAATCAATTAATAAGGTTTTGTTATCACGATTTCATAACATTGTTAGATTATTGTAGTTGAACTAATATTACCAATGATAGTGTCCTTTCCATACCATTATTCTTGAGTGTAGCTGAAGAAAAATGATTTATTAGTTAGAAATATTTAATTCCTACTTGTCTATGGTTGTAATTCTCCATTTGAGGAGTTTGTTCCTACATAATAGGAAGTAGCTAGAATATAGTTTCTCCTAGTTTAGTATGTGGTTGAGAGAATCTCTCAACCACATTACTGTACGTCCAAGATAGAATTTATAGAGTGTGCAGTGTGCTATTTTATCTTGGTATCAGAGCACATAAGGGCCTGAGCCTCGGCCCTGGCCCCTCCTGGGCTGAGGAAAATAATTGAGTGTATTTATATTTACATTTGTTTGTCCATCTTGAGGATTGAGGAGGCCGAACCCACTAGAGAGGAGGCCGAAGGTCTGAATGCTTAAGGGCGTTGAGTAATAGACTCCAAAAGTGGGATTTTGAGAAGAGAATCGATGATCAGCTCGTGCGCGCTTCTGCTCTTCATGGAATAGGGGTATTGTTCAAGAAGGGAAATGGGAAGATGAATGAATTGATCGTGGCACATCTAACTGAGAGTGTCACGGGTTTCGAACTGCGGATGTTTGTGAGGACGCTATATAGAAGCGGAGCGCTGGCGAGTGCCGATCTGGTGATACTTTTTCCTAGGAATTCAGCGAGAGACGAGGGGATCTATAATGTGATCAAGGAGGAGTGCAATCTTGGCTTCAGGAAGGTGAACTCTTATATTGATTCGAGTGGGGATTATCGAATTGGTTCGATGGTTGGTAATTCTTCTTCTATCAGCGTTTTCAATGCAGAGGCTTTTCGAAGAGCTGCGCGAGAGAGGAAGAAAAGAAGCAAAAAGGGCCGAGATCTTCCTAGCATGGTCGACGTTGGATCGATTATGGGGTTCGAGATGGAGGAGCTGGACCCTGGTAACATATTGGAATCGTTCATGAATGATCCTCTAGCTCAGGTGAGAAGATGGGTTTGCGTCAAAGAAAACCTGCTAGTGTTTTGTAGTTTGCAGCGTTTATTGTCGAATTGCATGTGAGCGATCCCCTATCTCCATTTTCTGCGGGTTGCCTATCTCAGACTGCTGCTGTGCGTATTTTGTTTTCCCATGTCCAACTTTGGGATATGGAGATCAAAGCTTTTCAACAGAAGGAGGACGCATTTTTGCTATTATTTGGATCTTGGTCAGTACTATATGTCTTGCTCAGTTATTTTTGTATCTTGTTGAGACAATAATTGGAGGCAGGCAGCAGTCGTTGGTGCATTGGGTTATGACCCACAATACTACTGTCACAGACCTTGAAGCGGCATATATGGATTCTGCTGGAGCTGTGAGCGCTGCGGAATTGGTTATTTATAATTTGAAAGAGATGGGGAAGATTGGAGAGAAAGAAGTGGTGCTTGTATTGAAACAGTTTGATTATCTTGATATGGACCGCTCGGGTTTACTCCGATGAGGCATACATGGTGCAAACCTGAGGAAGGCCACTGCTGTAAAAATCCAGAGACTATTCTACCTCTCACACAATGCAGACCACAACTGTTTTATGAGCGCGTGAGATTCTTGACCAGAGTATCTTTCGCACAAGCCACAGTTCAAAGGATTTATGTGATCCTCACGAGAAATTAGGTGTGTCCTCGAGTTAAAAAAAAAGAGACATAATCTATTCGGAATTATTCTCGAAAGGGAATTCTTTTGAAATTTCTGTTATGTGATGTTGTATGGCGAGAGGGCATACGAGGTTGTCAAGAAGGCTCTTGATGTTAGTGAGTAGCCTTCTGCAATTCCGCCACAAGGACAAGCAATAAATATCAAGGATGACGTTACAGCTACCAAGAAGCCAATGTGCTGTAATTTCTAGTAGGCAAAGGCAAGTTCTTAGATGATGCAAATATTTGAGCAGATCGGTGGGCATGGGGGCTGGTGTGGACAAATGTGGAGAGCACTGTGAAAATGCTGACCGAGGAGAAGTTCATGCTACTATCCAATTTTTTTAATTTTCTAATGATGTTTTTAAATTTGTAATATATTGATTAACTGTCATGATAATGAAACTGGTTGTAATTTAAGTGACATTAGTATGACCAACCATTGTCACAATTCTGGGTGTGTGTTGGAACTGGTCATTCCAACACTAAACAAATTTGTAGGATATGATGAAGACATGACAATGAAAAAAACATCAAAGGATTGGAGCTACATCAGAGATTGGAGGATGATCGAGTTCGTGTTGCAGATTGTTAGCGAGCATGAGGAGGCATGCTTGAAAACAGTGACTAGCCTTGATACTGTGAATAGGGGAAGTGGCTTTACATTGCGATGCCGGGAGAATTGGATACTGAAATGCAACGGAGGATTGGACTGCGGAGTCTTGGATTACTGTTTTTGAAGGGAAAATTGTGTTCTCTTCGTGTGGCTGTGATTGCCTATGTCTGAATCATCAGTGCTGGAATGCACTGCATTGAGTCCAGTTGAAAAGTTGTCAAACTGTTTCTTTATTAGTGGACCCCTCACAGGTATTGTTTGTGAAAAAATGGCTGCTGGTATGTTTGGAAAATAATCATCTATGGGCAGAGATAGAGAAATTAAATTTGAAGAGTTTATGCTTTATTTAGTTTCTTGGAATCATGTTTAAATTTATTGAGCCTTATTGAGCCTAGCTAACTCAATGTAGGTAAAGTTATTTTGTTAGAATTCATGACTCTAACAAATGACAGGTTAAGCGTGGAGTTCCAAGAAGTTATTTAACAAAGACAAGGATGCCCAGGATGTTGGAGAAGATGAGGTAATGAAGCAACAACAACGTTTATGGTGGACAACAAAGTAGATGTTTGTTTGAGTTAGTGTGGATTTGTGAAATAGACTCCCTAGCATGTTATAAGCAAGTCTAGATGGTTGTTATGGTCATTATATGTACCCAGAAACTCCAAATGTTGAAGTATGAAATGTAAGCCTTGTAAAGGCATTTGAAAGTTCGTGGTGATCTTAAAACCACTTTGTAATGTTTGGTGGTGAGCCAGAAACCACACATATAGAGCCTTTGTGGCTGGTTGGTGGTGAGCCAGAAACCACCTATAGAGCCTTTGTGGCTGGATCGCCTTTGTGGCTAAAAAGTGCCTTGTGGCTGCGTGTACATGAGAGCTTTGTGCTCGGTAGAGTAGGTGGACTGCAGTAACGCTTGGCTCATGGTCTCAGATGATTCATTAATCTCTGAGCAGAAGGGAGTTTGTGTGCTTTCTTCGCTGATAGTCGCGCTGAGAAGCGCAATTGGCGCGACTGTTCAGTACATACTCGCGCCAACGCGCCAAATCACGATATTGGCGCAGAAGCGCACGATAAACGCGCGTCAAGATTTTACCTTGCAAATTTTTAGTTCTGGGTGCGGATTTTGTTTGTTTGGGAAGATGCCACCTCACCTTCAGTGGAAGATCCGCAGGAAGCCTCACCTTCGTTGGAAGATCTGCGGGAGTTGCAGATCGGAAGTTGCGGATCTATCTGGGAGAGGCATATTGTGTTTTGGAGATTCTGTACATGAAATTTGCCCGATGGTGGTGGATTTGTAGGTACATATATGCAATGATAATGGTCGACATAATCATGTATGCAAAGGACATCCTACAGGACTAGCGGATGCAGCGGTTGGTACCCATGCATTCCGGTGGATGGTTGCTCTTTTATATGGACGTCGACATACTTTTTTTTCTTTTTTCTGTCTATGGTTGCAATTCTCCATTTGAGGAGTTTGTTCCTACATAATAGGAAGTAGCTAGAATATAGTTTCTCCTAGTTTAGTGTGTGGTTGAGAGAATCTCTCAACCACATTACTATACGTCCAAGATATAATTCCTATCTTGAGACTATTGCTTGTATAAATATGTGTGTAACATCTTTGATTGAGATATAGAATTTATAGAGTGTGCAGTGTGCTATTTTATCTTTATTTAGCATTATCATTTTCCAAGGTCTTGGGTTGTGTATGATACTATGTAATATTTGGTTTGGATATGTTGTGATATGGGTCACCAGTGATTTAGAGAGGAATAATTTAGATAGCAAGTTAAAGTTTCTAAATGATTGCTTAATAATGAATGAAGTATGAATGCAAAGAAAACGAGTTTAAAAGGATTTAATTTTGAAAACTTGAGTTTGAAGTATATGAGAATATATAAAATTTGGAATTTAATAGTTAAAGAAATGATATGGATTTATTTATTTATTTTTGTTTATTATTTTTTCTAAAAGGAGGGTGATTGTAAGGATTTGATAGGGAGATAGTTTATGAATTGAAAAAAGTTGTATTTTTATTAAAAAAAATTATTTCCTAGTTGTGAGGTTCTATTTTTTGTAATTTATGGTGTTATTTATTGAGATGTGTTTATTTTTAAGTTATGTGAATTTTGAGTCATACGATAATATGAATTTTATGATGCTTCATGGACGAATGGATTAGGTTATGTGAATGATATATATTCAAGTTATGGTGAATTGAACACCCTATGTTTAGAGCCAACATTTTGGAGGCATTTCAATTGGAGACTTGTGAACATTGATTAAGGAATCATATCATTTATTCACATTAAGACAAACCATCTTGATAGAGGATCTTTGATCATAGTCAACAAGAGCAAGTTTAAACAAAACGAAAAGGATAGGGTTTTCATCTCATAAGAAGCACAATTTAGTGAAGATGTCACTAAAGAGAATCCAACCTATAGCTAAACCAAATGAACATCCAAACAAAACAAGGAAGGAGCATAATGAGAGAGGTAGCCAGTCCATAAAACCAGATAATGAAACACAATTGTTGGAATATGGGAATCTTCTAAGAGTTACATAAAACCCTATCATTAGAGAATCAACAGGTGAGATGAATTAAAGAGACTTGATGAGTGATGATTTGGGTTTATGCAGGAACACAATAATACACAGAAATAAACATAAACACAGAGATGCAGCGGAAATAATATTTCATTTCATTAATATCAAATACAGAAATATACTTATAGACATAATGAAAGTAAACTAGCTAGGGCGCTGGTAGTGTATCTCTGAGAAGAGATGTGGTGGCTACAGGCCTATGAAATGTGTTATAATGAGGCTCGAGGGCCTATTTATTATTGAGAAACAATGGAAAACACTAAACATCCAAAAACCTAATCCTAAGAGATGAAGCGCCAAAACTATGGGCCCCGTTTGGGTAAATTGGTGTTTCAACTTCCCGTGGACATAACTTTGGCATATGATCTCTGTTTGACGCGCACCATACCTCGTTAGAAATATTTATCCAAGTACTATAACTTTTAATGTAAGCAACTTTTTTTCTCTTATTTTTTCCAAAAAATGTCGTTTAGGGCTTCAAAACAGCTCTGAAAGTTCACGACCAGAAAAACTGCTAAAAATAGTAAGTTGTGTCAAAACTGAAAAATTGAAAGAACCGATGGTGGGGGTTCAAAAGGAATAGGTGGGTGTCCACCAATATCCACCTGGATCATTAGGGCCTCCAAACGGCTCCAGAAGTTTAGGACCTAAAAACCTGTTGAAAATAGTAAGGTTTGTTGAAACTGAAAAACTGAAAGAACTGATGGTGCGGGTCCAAATGGAATAGATAGGTGGCCACCAATATCCACCTAGATCAAGTGAACCTTTGATGAAACAAATAGGGATATATTGGAAACAACATCACCAACATGTCAGAAGAGCCATTATTTAATGAAGGGATAGAAATGGAGATAATCACAATTTCGTTTAATTCACTATGATAAGTAGACAATGAATTTATTTCAATAACAACATGGTTCATTTTCAAGGGATCACTTCGAGGGACTAGTATTAACATGATATCTAAAGTTTGGGAAGCAATTGCACATTTTCAATACATGACTAAAGGTTTAACATTGGTATTTTTTTTTGAAACATATGACTCAAATTAAAAAGTTTATGAACATTCACATGACTTAGGGAGATGAAACAAAGGGAGAGGTAAGGCATCATACACTATGATGTTCAACTTAGAAACTTTTTTGTGTAGCTTAAGTCTGATGTATAAAAGTGCATAAAATAGTTGGGTTCATCACAAAGTTCACTCAATACAATTTAAAAATATGTAAAAGTAACCAAACCACAATGTTACAAAGACATAGTACATACAACCATTGGAATTGAAGGAGAAAAACTCATTATAACAAAGAAAATAAGAAGGAAAAGGAAGAAAATGTTGAAATAATAGAAAAAATGGAGGTAGAATTGAAAAATATTAAATAAGTAAAACAACATGAACCCATGACAAGACAAGGCTAAATAATAAAGGAATATTTGACATGAGATATAAATTCAATGAAGATGACTAGTTTCAATTTCTGTTGGACCCATAACAAAACAAAATACTCATGGAATAAGAGCCACAAGTGTTCAAGGAACCAATAAGGACCTTAAAAAATTAGGTACCGAAAAGTGCACAAGAAAGGAAATTATGAAATCGGAAATTCATACAATGGTGAGACTATAGCTTATACAAGGCATATGCATATACTAACCTTAATGAATACATATTTTTAAGAGGAAAAATAATATGCAAATACTTGCTTGTGGTGCATGGGAACACTCAACAAAGAATTGAATTTTCACAATCTTAGGAGTCATAGTATGTTTGAATCATCCAATAGGTAACCATGATAGTAAACAATGTTTCAAATTACTAATGGAACTTCAAGAAAGAAGCTACAAAATAATATAGGTTGAGAGAAAATGGAAGGTGAATGAATCCCTAGTCACAACCATGAAAATAATACAATGATACAATAAAAATAAATCTAATATGAAGGATAACATATATTTTAAAGTACACAAGAAATACATCCTTGTGATTGAGAATAAAGGAGAAAGAGAAATTAAGAATGGAATGAAGTAAAAATTCAAGACTTGTTATAACATCATTTATCACCAGCTTCTACTTGATGACTTATACATTGGCCTTGAGCAACCCTTCTCTTCAGACTTGGACATATTTCTCAAAAAATAGTTTCTTAAAACTCATATGCAACTCTGCATGTACTTTTTCGCGTATACGTGTGAGTCCATACATAGAGAACCGCGTATGCCATTTTAAATATTAAAAATATATATAATTTCCCTATTTTAGAGACGGGTTTTACGATTGTTCCAGTAACTTAACCACCCCATCCTGTGGCCTAACTGTTCCCAACTACAAAAACTAATTTGAAGGAGTATAAAAGCCCCTCAGGGGAATGGCCTAAGGGAGGAGGAGAGAGAGAAACGTAGATATTATACGTTGTTGGAGCCCTATCCAATTCTGATATATTCATGTGCCTCTTTCACTTCCTAGATATTTTCAGGAAACCCTTGTTTCCTTGAGATGATCACTCACCTTATGTGACATCCGTTGTGCACGATTCTTGGAAGAAATCTTGAGAGGCTGGGGTTGGACAGATCTAGAGGACGGTATGCTGGAAGGCCATGGCAGATTTCAGGTGATCTCTCCACGTTTGTTTACTGTACATGTCATTAATAAAATAAGTACCATCTTGTTCTGGATGTTCATGTGTCAATAATATTTTATACATGCGTAATGATTGTAAATTGTTCATTTAATATTGTTTTTATGAGATTATGCATGCTTTTCACTAACATCTAGAACATATATATGTTGTACAACTAGGATTTTATGTTCGTTCTTTGTTGATTTATAGATTATGGAGCAAAAAGAGTTGCAAGGGGTTTGCACCCCGCGGGATCTACTACAACCAAAGGATATCCGGGTAAGGTATGCAACCTGTAGATTCTAGTTTAATGCATAGAAGTTGGTTAAGTGAGTCATTATTGTAATGACATGCCCCTGATCTTTGAAGGTTCATCAACCCAATACCTTTAGGGTAAAATTTCTCGAAACAGAAATGGCGACTCCACTGGGGATCACATTCTTATGATTCCTGTTTGGGTTATTTTATCTGTCTTAGAGGTTCCTGACAGGTTTTATCACTTTTTGGAGTCTAATAAGTCTTTTTTCAGTTAGACAGAAGACCTGGTCCTTTTATCAAGCTTGACCTTTTTATTTTTTCTTTATCTTTATTTCCATACGCAACTTAGTCTCTGCACATTCGCGTATACCTCCTGTATTTTTCAAAGGGACCCGTGTATACGCGAGTTTCCATGGTTACAGTTGCATATACACGCTAGTTGCACACTGAAAAACTGCATATGCCTGGAAAATTTGAAATTTTGGGTTTTCAACCTCTATAGTCTTTTCTCTCTGTGATGAACCATTCCTGTGGTATATTTAAGGTGCCTGGACTGTGGTTATGGTGATTGCATATATTTTTCTCTCTTGTTTTGTGAATACCTAGCCATTTGGTGAATTTCCTGTTTTGTGTGTTTGCAATTGTGGCTAAAGCACCAAGATCTCTTCCTGAAGTTCTTGGCTGTTCTAACCATTCACGACAGTGAGCCTTTACTTGTTCGCTCTTTTTGGCCCTATGCATTGCTCCACTTGTGTTTTTTCCTTCTTGTTCTATCTTGGTTTTCTTGATTTCTTGGACTTGTCTTTTTACGAATCTTAAAGAATATCTTTTTGGTTTTTTAAGTTGTTGTTCGCTGAAATATTGTGCTACTGCACTGAATCAATTATTTGAGTTTTGTGTTTCTTTTTTCTCATTTAAGTCCTGCTACGAAAGTAGCATAGCTGGCTTGAGCACTTTGAAGCCTTGTTGAGACTCATTTTGTTTGATTTTGGTTCTTGGGTAGTTTATGCTTGTCTTCTTGAAATCTTTTTCTTCCATTATAAGTAAAAAGCCCAAAAACAATTTGTATTTCCCATAGATTTTGCTTTGAATTTGTTTTATGGTTTCATCATATCTTTTGAAGCTTTTTCATTTTTTTCTACTCTTTGGTTCTTGGCTTGATTTCGAAGGAAGTCTTTTCTTGATTTTTCGCTTTTATTTCAAGTGCATTTTGGCATTCTTATGCATAGGAGTTCTATTTGGAACTAGCCTTGTTTTTCTGTCAAAAAGTGATTGAACCATTTAGTTTCTAGAGACTCTTTTTTGCTTCTTTAGAGTTAGCATCTAAGGATTTGCATATTATTGGTAGTTTGCATTAAGTACATTTGAGCATTTTTAGTCTTTTTCATAGCTTTCTGGATCATTTAAAGTGTGAGTGTCTGAAAAGAAAAAACAAAGCTTCTGCTTTATTAGTTTCGTAGAACCTATGTAGAAATCGCTTTTCATCGAAAGAAAATTGGTGCATTCAATGCATGTAACTAGGTTTTCATTGATTGCTTCTGCATCATAAAACACCATCAATTTCACTTCCACGTACCCTTGACTTAAGTAACAACCAATTTAGAACAAGCGATATAATTAAAAGAAACTAGAAGTTTTTGTATCATTGTCATTAATCATTCACAAACTAGCTAGGTTGTAGGGCCTTAGATTAGGTGAGTAGAGAGTTAACTCTCCAAGGCCGTTCAAATTGTAAAACATAGAAATTTTATTAAAGAGTGAAATCCTACACCATTAAGTGGACCAGGAAATCTCTCCTCCAGAGCATCAAGCGTGAGGAATAGTGCAGGCAGAGAGGGGAGATACCCCCTCTCCTATTTTTTGAACCTTGACCTAAGACCGTTCCGCCCAGCTACCAATACGGAATGGTGCCCTTAGTTTCCTATCCTAGGGACCATAGAGGTGACTGCGGGGGACCATTTCGCTTGGCTACCGATACAGAATGGTGCCCTTAGTTGCCTATCCTAGGGACCGCAAAGGTGACTGCAAGGGGGAATACCCATGGTACCTGAGACAGATGTTGCATCACTTCCATCAATACTTTTGGAGGGTGCCCTTGTAAAGCTCGGGGACTTGCATTGAGAAAGGTTGTTGTTAGGAGGTCAGCATAATTGTTTCTATTACTTTCACTAGTAGGCTTGGGGCGTAATTACACTAGACTATTTTCACAAGGTCCTATTATTTCACTTTCTTGTATTTTGGTGTCCAGTACTCATCACCTGGAGCGGAAATACCTGAGAGGTGTTTATCTGGCTGTATCTTAGGAACTTTTTAGAGTGTGCTCTTTGCTCCTAGATTACTTAGATTCTTATATTTTTTGAGTCTAAAATTAATCTCTTAAAGTGGCTGACCGATCGCCTCGTCGATCGAGGATGCTTCGTGGATTATCTCCTGCAAGTGCCGAGCCTTCTTAAAGAAGGCATAGGAGTAATTCGGTTTGTGATTTTCAACCAGTGGTTTCGAACGCAGTCAAGAGTTATTAGGGGAATTTTGAGGTCTAAAATGGGCCTCCTAAGGAAAATGTACAATCAAAATTCACTTTATAAGAACCAATGACATTTTAGGGAATGACATCATCCCTAATGGTTGAGGTGACATTGTTTGAGTTAAAGGTAATTACTTGTCACGTTCTCAATGGTGGATAAAAACTCATGGTTAACCATGGTAGTGCTTTAAGTACTATTAAAAGTCAAAGTACAGTACTCATAATAAATGTCATTTCACATTTTTTTAATAAAAATATATTATATTCATTTCATATATTTTGAAAGAAACAATGCATATCCTTATACATTTATTATATTATATTATTTTTATATAGTATATTAATTACATGTTATTATACAATTTAAATAATATAAATTTTAATTAATAGCATATAATATAATTAAGAATTTATAAATTTATATTTATATTTTATTTTAAGTTATTTAAGTACAAAGGACAAATGCATTAGTTGTTCAATGATAATGATTTTTTCTTGAAAAACTCATTCTTATTTATAGTCACATCAATACAATTTTTTATTAATTTTATTTTGGTACAATTTTTGAATTGAATTTAACTATGGTTACATGGATTGTGGTGCGAAAAGTGAATTGAAAATTCATAAATATTATTTTATTGGTTTAGCTATTATTTTATTATTTTGTTAGGAGGCCCATTTTAGACCTCAAAAATCCACTAATGGATCCTCTGTTGGGGTTTGTTGTTTATGTGGGTGGTTCTGGTGTTAGTTTCAGTTTAGAGAAAAGTGTTACACTCATCTCTACAGTTTTATTTCCAAGAGAAGAAGTAGAAATAGAGGAAGTCCCTCAGCCTGCTGAGTCTCTTCCATCTCCTCTTCCTTCTATTTATCCTCACGTTATTCAATATATCGGGCCTGATTCTCAGAGACCAACTAGTCCTTTTCCATCATATCACTTTCTTTCGATGGCCATGTCTAGGAACACAGTTTTGGCTGTGAACACTTCAAGTGTTCAGAATCCTCTTTCAGTTGAAGGAGGGGGCACTATTGCTATATCGACAACCAATTCTAGTGTTGTTGTGTTTGGCTCTGGAAACACCCAGGCACATGCTTCTCAATCTGGTCTCTTTTCTTATGGAATGCCCACTAGTGGAATTCATTCTTTCTCCTTTTCTATTGCTTCTGTTGTTTTCACACCCATACCTTCTATGGCTATTGGATCAGCTTCGTTTCAAGGGTTCCCCTTTGGAAGTGAGCATATCCCTCATTCAATCCCTTCCTTAGGATCTTTACCTTTTACCTCTCAGAGTCAAGGTTTCAATCCTTTTTCTGGAGGTCAGAGTTCTAATGTATTTTCGGGATGGAACCCTGTTTTTAAAGCATTAGGAGCAGGGATTCAATTCTTCACTGGTCAGCAATGGAATGTTCCTTTCCCTTCATCGATTACTTCTCATGATTTTTCTCCATTTGCAAATTCTTAGAACCCTTACGAAGGGGTTTCTTCTCCATTAAATACCTTGGTTGGAGGGAATGTTCCTGCGTATAGTAACTCTATATTGGGAGGGGGTCCTTCTCCGAAAGTTGGGTCACAAGGATTTTCTTATGGCTCGAAATTTTCTACAAACAACATCTGGTAACCTAGTGCCTTATTAAATCCAGGTTATTCTTTTCAGAATGCGGGGAATCCTTCCTATGGGGGATGGAATTCCCAGGCTCCTACACGCTTACCATTTCTGGCAATGTTAAACTTGCTAGATCTATCGAAATTGACTAACGATCCTATTCGGTATAGTCTGGGCTAGCCTCCGGTCTCCACCAAGCTCCCCTCAGACATTCCAAATTTTGAAGGGAAGACTGGCGAGGATCTGGCAGATCATATCACCACTTTCCATTTATGGTGTTCGTCGAACTCCCTGATCGATGACTCGATTAGGTTGAGATTATTTCAACAAACCTTAACTGGAAATGCTGCCAAATGGTACATAGAATTAACTGGGGGTATTTTTGATAATTTTAGAGACTTGGCTACCATGTTCTTAAATCATTTTCAGTTACTTGTCCGTTATGACGCCACAACTGACCTCCTCACCAATTTTCAGTAGGACAAGGAAACTCACATTTCTGACCATATTCAGGAATGGAAAAGAAGGAAGAGGCTCATTAAAGCCCAAATCTCGAATGAATTCCTTTTTGAATGCTTTTTGAAATCCTTACAGCCAGAAATTTCTAAGGATGTATCCCTTTTAGGGGTATTCTCTGAAGAGAAGGCTATTTTTAGGGCTCAGTAGCTAGAGCTGATTTATTCTCAGTCTGGGGTCCTTAATAAAAATTTTCCAGATGCTCCTCACTCCAAATTGGACTTAGCCAAAACTAAACCTGTTCCTTATGGTGACGGGATTATCGGTTCAATTGATAGCTGTGCGACTAACCTGCTAAGTCAATTGCAACAGTTGTCTATACAATCTTCTTCTTCTAGTTAGGATGTGTCTTCAGTGTCAACTCCTTCCCAGTCCTTGGCAATTGATGTTTTTCAAACTTCTAACCCCAAAAGAAATCAACAATCTGATGGGAAGAAGAAAGGACGGAATAACAAGAAAAAGGACAAGGATGGGAAGGGGAATGTAAAAAAATCCAACGATCATATTGGAGAGGGTAAAAAGGATAATAAAAAGAAAGTGAATTTTCCATCCAAATTGTGCACTGGAGACCATATTACTCACCTTTGCCCTAAAATTCAAGATGCACAACACTTGTTAGCTCAACATGGTTCTTCTAGTTCCCAGGCTATGCTGACAAACATTTTTCCCCAAGGGCAACAATTACTTGCTGGCACAAATCCAAATACTCGGGCTCCCTATGGGGGCAGCCAGGAAGGGGAAAATACATCAAACATATACATGATGAGTGCTCATGTAGATATCGCTATGAGATCTCATGACTATGGAGAAGCTGAGTCTTCGAAAGCTAAGTGTGCTCGTGATAGTACTAAGCCACTTCATATTATGAGGCTGACTGTTGAGCCTATACCTCAGATGCCGAAAGGGTCTTCGAAGCATACAACGATTAATCCTAATGCCAAGGCTGCCTAGAACTACTCAATTGTGGAAGGTTGGGCTCGAAGTCCTTGTGCTATGTCTTCTTTAAAGGTGCTCCAGTCTTATCCTGCTTAGCAAAGTGCTTTGCTCACTGCTATTGGGGTTGTCAATCCAAATAATTCTCTGATGATCACATTTGATATGTCGAATTTTAAAAAGAGACCTCCTCATCATATGGCTTTCCATATTAGGTTGACTTATCGAAAATTCAATATCTTTCGAACGATTGTTGATGAGGGAAATTCCACGTGTGTAATGTCTCTTGCATGCTAGAAGAGTATTGGATCTCCTGCAGCTGTTCCTTCAGCCACCCTTCTGACTCTGTTTGATGGTCATTCTCACAGGCCACATGGTATTGTTCCAGCTTTTCCCATCTGTGTTGGGGGAAATACTGTTAATATCGAAGTTGAGATAGTCAATGCAAGCTTATACTATAACCTTTTGTTGGGGTGAAACTGGATTTATGAGACGAATGCCATTGCATCCTCATTATTTTGCATTGTTTGTTTCCCTCACAAAGGGATAATTGTCACAATTGACTAACTGGATTGTTCTCCTGTAGATCCAAATGCATCTTCTAACTCAACCATTCCTTTGGTGAAGGATACCAAGACACCTGTTGAGAATTTTGGGGTTGTAATGTACACTTCATTGACCTGTACTTTTGATCTTCCGCCTCCTTCGGTTCATATCACTGCGATTTCATCCTCCAAGGCTCTTATTTGAAGATATTTCTTCAGAACTCATTATTTTTCTTATGGCTCTATTGTTGACTCTGCGAATTCCATTCCAGTTTCTTTTTCACCGGAGGGATTGGATGGAGATGTGGCTCTGGCTTAGACTCTCAGTTCATCTTCGGCTCAGGATTGCCTTGATACCACTCTTCCATCTGAAGAGGCCATCCTTGAAGAAATGACTGGTGTGGAGAGACCGTGGGATGATTTGCATCATCGATCTTACTTTCTATCGGACTTGCATGAAGTTGAATCAAGTTTTCCTAGCCCTCAATGTTATGGTCATGTTCACCCAGTCCTGAACCCTTTAGCACCAGCACAGGTTTTTGCTGAAGGGACATTGTTGAACCCTTAGTTAAACTGAGAGGGGGGGGGGGGGGTGAATCAGTTTAACACATTCATGGATTTTTTAAACCTTTTATTAAAACTAACATACACCTTCATTCCATGTCCAACTTAATATGTGAGTAATCTTAGACTGTGATCAGCAAATATTAATTTAATATAACAGCAGACTGTAATATGAGAGTAGTAGGTATTAAGTAGAAGATATAAATCAGATCAACACATAAACATCATGCACAGAGACACCAGATATAAGTGGAAACCCATAAAGGGAGAAAACCACATCTTATTATTGTTGTGATGCAAAGGCAAGCTCCAACTCCCTCTCACCACTGTTTTTCTGCAGGCACCAACCTACAGGAGGCTTCAACCTCAGTCAACTACAACTGACAACTATCAAGCTACAACTTGATAGGGAAGCTCCAACTTCCTCAATATATCAAACTGAATGTTTGCTGATTTACGTCAGATATCAGCTCTGTTTTGTAGCATCTCTTTCTGCTCTGCCTCTCTTAATCTTCTCTGTCTCAATCTTTTATATTCTGCCTTCTCTATTCTTCACACACCCACTCTGCATATTAATGTGATATTATATATAGAGTTCATTGCACGACTCTTTACATTCCTCAGAGAATTTGAAGTGAGTAGCCCTGACCTTCTGACTTCTATCTTCTCATTCCTTTATCAAACTCAAATAAAATTATAATAATGTGTACAAAATTTCATGCTATAGTGGGATTTTTCCTTTTCCTTAGGATACTTTCCTTTGCATCACAAACAATAAAAAATATTTACATTTGCATTTTTCAGTTATACATCTCAATTCCATTCAGCTCCTTTTCTGGATTTGTCTTTTCTTGCTGCTATAAAGAAATTGTTATGCATACTCTTTGTTCACTGTTGTAGGCATATTCCATCTATTCACTTCATTCCTGTATTTATTCTTGTTCATTGTACTTTGTGTACCTGTTGCATATATAACTTCTTTTTAATATAATAGCTGATTTTAAATCTTGGCAAACTTTCAAGGTTCTAATCTCTTGGGCTGGCACTTTAATCAACTGTGGAGACTTTTTATACTCACGATTATAAAACCCATACAATACATAATATGCTCATGTAATAAACCCAATTAATGTTTTAATACAATTTCGGAGCAATATTACAACCCACTATATTAAATATCAGCGTAGTATATATATCATCATATATATATATATATATATATATATATATATATATATATATATATGTTTCCCACTAAATGTGAGGACCCATGTATTTACTCCATCGTATGCCCATCTCCGATCCAAGCATTAAAAATTATTAATAGTCTGTGGCTTTATAACCTCAAACTATATTACATTCCCATATATTTCATAGGGTGATGACTTCACAATCGTAACCATATGGCCTTAATTTATGTATGTCCGAGTTGCAATATTTAAATAAAATACCTTGAACTATATCCAAACTTTTCGGATATATTAAACCATTCCCTTTAAATTCCACGGGGGATAATGACTAACCTTTGTCACCATATACGATGCCTCCGAAATGACATTCTTGACCTTCGCCCATGTTATATTATGACCAAAGTTTAATAACCATTTACCCTTCATTTGTGTACAGTACTCGGGCCCACTCCGCGATGTACCTTGTTAAATCCCCGCGCCTATCCAACGACTGATATCCCGTTTCCCGATCCAATGGATATCGCTTGATCAACATGCGCAGACCATAACGCGCGATGGTGCACACTAAAAACTGGTTTTCCAATTTCACTCGAGGACACGCGTTAGGCATTCTATGGAATCGCTGCCCATTCCTTCAATACCGCTTTCCGTATAAGGGTGGTACGATGAATACCACAATTCCGCTTTACTGTTCCTCCAAACCGCCGTTACTGCTCATCTGTCACGGTTCCACTTCTCCCTACGCTCCAGGTTCTGGTCCTTCACGATTTCAATTATATATATATATATATATATATATATATATATATAACTAGTCATCGCATTTCAATTATATATATATTCTTTGTTACGACTATGGTTCCGCTCCATTCATAAGTGGCCTTGGTCTCTGGCAGTTCAACACGGTCCTACCATATATATAACGCACAGTTCTTCGGTGTATGCATATATATAAACCATATATATAACCTTCATGTCAATCGAATACAAGTGCTCTGTTCAAAACTGGGGATTAATTTCAAACATAATTCAAATAGTGAATGCTAACTAATTCAAAGCATATCCAATCTCATTGCATTCCACTGCACATTTGAATATAAAGCTCGGAATGTAATTTATGGTATGTGTAACACCCGGCTGTGTAAAATATTCTTGGAATAACAGTTGTTTCTCTGCAATAATAGCCGTGGCTCTACCTCTTCTGCTTCTGTTGCTCTGCCTCTGCCTCTACTGCTGTGATAATGGCTCTGCCTATGTATGTCTCCTTTGATTCATTCGTTTGCTTCTTTGGTGCCTCCATTGTCTGTCTTTGTCTCCTTGTAACTTTTCCTGTCTCTGCATCTGCTACCTCCTTTTCCATCAATGGCAACATTTCCAACAGTCTCCCCCTTTGGCATTGATGGCAATACATTTTCTCTGTTTGCCTGCTCTTTCTCCTATTGTTTTCTCTTCCTCCCCATTTGACATCAATGGAAAAGGGTTTCTTTTTGCAATTCCTCTCTCTGAGTTATGTTTAGGCCCTCTTCTGCTGACTTTGTACCATGCTGCTCCAAAGTGATGTATAAGACTTGTTGAGAGAACATTTTGAGGATTATCGAATTTGAATATATACACTGTAAATTGATACAGTTAAAACGCATATAATTCTTTCACTTGTATAGAGCTAAAAGTGAGAATAATGATACTACATAGAATACAAATGTATCAGCTTTTTATATAATCAGAGATGTATGATTGGATTCAAACTGATGCTTTTTCTCTGTAATTGACCTTTTCATGCTTGAATAATGCAGACAACTCTAGGATAATAACTTGGTGTTCTTTTGTCTTAATACTTTGATCCTGAGGACCTGATTCATGTTTTCCTTGCTGGCTGATCTCCCCCTGGAATGATATTATCATTTTTGTTCTCCCCCTGAGACTATGCTTTCTCTTTATATCAGGGAGTAGAATCTACAGATACTACCCCTAGTTTATCCCTCAAATATTGAAATGGTTCTCCAGCAAGAGGTTTGGTAAATATATCAGTTGTTTGTTCTTTTGTTGGTACATATTCCAGTTTTACTATCTTCTGAACCACTTGTTCTCGGAGAAAATGATACTTGATTGGGATATGCTTAGTTTTTGAGTGAAGCACAGGATTTTTAGATATACTTATAGCACTTGTATTATCACATTTAATTGAGATAGGTTCATCAATGCTTACCTTCATGTCTTGTAGAGTTTGCTTCATCCACATGACTTGTGTACAACATGTTGTTGTTGCAATATATTCTGCTTCTGCTGTAGATAGGGAGATAGATGTTTGTTTCTTGCTTAACCATGCCACCAGACTTTCTCCTAGATAGAATGCACCTCCACTTGTACTCTTCCTGTCATCCACACAGCTGGCCCAATATGCATCTGTGTATGCTGATAAAGTGAAGTTTTTGCTTTTAGGATACCAAATTCCATACTGTGTTGTTCCTTGTAGATATCTGAATATTCTTTTGACTGCAAGAAGGTGATTTTGTTTAGGTGCTGCTTGATATCTAGCCACTAGTCCTACTGCTAGCATGATGTCTGTTCTTGATGCAGTCAGATACAATAGACTTCCAATCATGGATCTGTAGAGTTTTTGATCTATATCAGCGGACCCATCATCAGTACATTGCTTGCAACCTGTGGTCATGGGAGTTGACACAGGTTTGCAGTCCTCCATTTTGAACTTTTTCAGCATTTCCTTTAAGTATTCTTCTTGTGAGATGAATGTACCTATGTTATTTTGCTGAATTTGCAGTCCCAAGTAGAAACTGAATTCTCCAATCATGGACATTTCAAACTCGGTTTTCATCTCATCAGCAAACCCTCTTGCTAGTTCTTCTCTATTGCTTCCAAACATGATGTCATCAACATATACTACAACAATCAGGAGTTCATTTTCATGGGCTTTTATGTATAGATTGTTGTCTACTCCACCTCTCTTAAAGCCTTGTTTTTGCAAATATTTATCCAGTCTTGAATACCAAGCACGGGGAGCCTGTTTCAGTCCATATAAGGCCTTCTTCAGTCTGCACACATAGTCTTCTTTGTTTGTCAATGAGAAGCCTTCTGGTTGTTCCATGTAGACTTCTTCTTCTAAGTCTCCATTCAGAAATGCAGATTTTACATCCATTTGATATACTTTGAAGTTTTGATAGCATGCAAATGCTAGGAACATTATGATAGCTTCCATTCTGGCTACAGGGGAAAATGTTTCATCGTAATCAAGTCCTTCAATTTGTGAGTATCCTTTGCAGACAAGTCTGGCTTTATTCCTGATTACTTGTGCTTCCTCATTCATTTTATTTTTGAATACCCATTTTGAGCCTATGACATTCTTCTCAGCAGGTCTAGGAACTAGTTCCCAGGTATTGTTCTTCTCAATTTGGTCCAATTCTTCATTCATTGCATTCACCCAAGACTTGTCCTTGCTGGCTTCTTCAAATTTCTTTGGCTCTATTTGTGACAACATGGCTATGTATACCTCTTCTGTCTGTTCAGTTAGCTGCCTTCTTGTCTGCACTCCTACACTCTTGTCTCCAATGATTTGATCTTCTGGATGGTTCTTTTGAGTGTATCTCGAGGGGGTTTTTGAGTTCAGTTCAGTATCTTCTGATGTCTTGCTTGTTTCATCATCATCTTGGTCCTCTTCTTCATGATTTTCTGAATAGTTGCTGCAGTCTATATCTCTTGTCTTGTTTGGGAGTTCTTCATCAAATCTTACATCAATACTTTCTACAATTTTTCAAAGAGTCTTGTTGTAGCATCTATATCCTTTACTCTTGGATGCATATCCTAAGAATATTCCTTCATCTGCTCTTGCATCAAACTTCCCTAGATTTTCATCATTATTTTTTATGTAGCACTTGCTGCCAAAAATTCTAAAGTGCTTGATTGATGCTGGTTTACCATGCCATAGTTCATAAGGAGTCTTATCACTATTAGGTCTTAAATGAGCTTTGTTTAGAATATGTACTGCTGTGTGTACAGCTTCTACCCAAAAGGTTTGAGTAATGTTGCTCTCTTGCATCATAGCTTTGGCCATTTGTTGTACAGACCTGTTTTGTCTCTCTGCTACTCCATTCTGCCGAGGTGTCCCTGCAATAGCAAATTATTGCTTTATCCCATGTTCATTACATAGGTCTACAAAGTCATAATCTGTGAATTCACCTCCTCTGTCTGATCTGATACATTTAAGTTTGCATCCAGTTTGATTTTCGGCTAATGCTTTGAATATCTTAAATTTTTCCAGTGCTTCTGATTTTTTCTTGAGAAAAGCAACCCATGTCATTCTGGAGAAATCATCTATTATCAGCATGAAGTAGGATTCTCCACTTGGTGTCTTAGTTCTAGCAGGTCCACATAGGTCCATGTGCACAAGATGAAGTGGTCTTCTTGTTGATAGCTCATCTTTAGATTTAAAGGATGTGCGAGTATGTTTCCCCAATTAACAAGATTTGCATATGGTATTTGAAGGTCTTCTTATTTCTGGCATATTTCTGACAGCTTTCTTCTTGCTCAGTCTGATGATATGGTCGAAGCTGAGATGTCCCAATCTCCTATGCCATAACCATGAATCCTCAAGTTTGCTAAGATGGCAGGCTTCATCCTCCTCTTTCACTATGTACACATTAATCTCTGTTCGAACACCTTTGAGCAGAGTCTTCCCTGTTGTGCTTGATCTGACTTCACAATCTTGAGCTCTAAAAAGAACTTCACAACCTTTGTCACACATTTGACTGACACTCAGTAAATTTTCTTTCAGCCCATCTACAAATAGTACATCTTGGGCCTTTCCTCTACCATTTTCTATGATGACTGAGCCTTTTCCCTTGATCTTACCTGATTTATCATTTCCAAAAGAAACATTGCCAGATTTCTTTTCATTAAGAGTTATAAACTTGCTTTTGTCTCCATTCATGTGTTTTGAGCAGCCACTGTCCAGGTACCATTGGCTTTTCAGGTCTTGAGCAGTTAGAGCCAAGTCACATTTATTCTCCTTCTTTATCCACCGGAAGCACCCTTTTGTTTGGTATCTTTTGTGAGATGATGGGCTACATCTTCTGAGAGGACACTTGGAAGAAGTATGTCCAACTTGATTGCCTACACAACATTTGGTCATAATTTTTGCTGGGTTGTGAGTATGAACATAATTTCTTTGATTCATAAACCTCCTTGAAGTGTTGAAAATCAATCTTTGTCCATACTTTCTACACGCAATGATTTTATGGACAAATTCTTTACAATAAAAACAGTAACCATAGAAACAACTTGCATACCTGATGTGAGTTTGTCTTCTCCAGTTGTTTATTTGAGACAGTCTCTTTACTGTTTTCATCTTTACCTGGTTTGAATTACTCCTCCTTACATGACAATATGCAGCAATGTGTCCCAGCTTGTGGAAGACATAACAGGTGGCATTCTTCATAGGAGGCAAGAATCTCCTTTGATGATTTCCAAATTTAATATAATCAAGAGTATATGATCCTTTCTCTGTTGTCTTAGTATTTGTTGCAATCTTTGTTATTAGAGGTTTCTTCTAGTCTCTTTCTTTCTCATTACATGTTTCTTCCTTTGTAGGAATTATTTGAGCTGCTTCATTAGCCTTCTTTTCTTTCACAAAAATTATATTTTTGTTTTCCTTTTCTTTGCCTTTACTTGATTCTCCTTCATAACCTATCCCAGGTTTTATTAGAGGAGATCTTTGAGCATCCAAGATTCCATTCAACTTACCAGAGCTTGTCATTTGAGAAGGGTATATAGACACTTTCTATTGAGCACTTTGTAATTTCTTCCTCAGACATACAATTTCTTCTTCCAGATTCTCTTGTTCTCGAGTTTTATCCTTGATTTGCTGAAGTAACATATCTTCAATCTTCTTGGCTTCTTCAAGATTTACCTTCAGCTACATGAGGACCTCTGAATTTTGTTCTTCTTTCACACATTTGAGGAGAATCTCTTTTTGTTTTCTGCATTTTAGTTTGAGTCTGTCAATCTCCTCCAGAGCACTTCTTAGGTCCCCCTCAAGGTTGACTTCCCCTTCTTCTTCTTCTTCTAGCAAGATTCCTTCAAGATCTTCTATGGCCATCAGTAAAAATTCAGAGGTTCCCTCTTCTCCTGAGGATTCATCTGAGTCTTCAGATGTACTGCTGTCTTGTTGAGCATAGAAGGATTTTCTGCTGAATTTCTTTCCTTTCTGCCAGTTCTTTGATGTGTTTTTCTCTGATTCTTGAGATTGATTTCTTACTTTCTTGTGAGGACACTTAGCCGCATAATGTCCAACTCTTCCACAGTTAAATAATTTGAAGGGAAGTTTACCTTTGTATCTACCTGAGCCTCTATCCAATTTCTTGACAAATTTAGCCTCTTCTTCATCAGAGCAAGAGCATATGTCTTCCTTTTCTTCTTTCTTATTTTCTGTTTTAAAAGTTGCCTCCTTCGTACTTGGTTTCTTCTGTGGAAGCCTCATCTCATATGCTGTTAGATTTCCAAGTAGTTGGTTCATGGTCATGGTCTCCTAATCGGTTGTTTCTTCTATAGTAGACACCTTGGGATTAAATCTGGATGGAAGAGATCTTAGAATCTTTTGAACAATTATACTTTCTGGCATGGTTTCTCCAAGAGCTTTCATATTATTAACAATTTCTGCAACTTTTAAGAAGAAGCTGCCAACATCTTCATCATCATTCATTTTTAAATTTTCAAACTGGGCTCTATATACTTGAAGTTTGGTAGTCTTTAACTTTTTATTTTCCTCATGGATATTCTCTAAAGTGTCCCACATATCTTTGGCAGTCTTACTGTGCATTATTTTGATAAACTCAGCTTCACATAGTCCATTTAAGATTGCATTCATTGATTTTGCATTAGCTACAGAGATTTGTTTAGCTTCTTTCTCTGAATCAGTTGACTTTGTGACATATCCAAATTCCACAACATCCCAAACCTCTAATCCTAAAGACATTATGTATGCTTTCATCCTGATTTTCCAGAAGGCATAATTAGCACTAGTCAAGAAAGGTGCTTTATTAGTTGAGATTCCTTCATGACTAGTCATCTTGAGGGCTTAGGATCTCCTTTCAGTTGTTAGACTGATACACAAGGAACCTATTCTGATACCAATTGTTGAACCCTTAGTTAAACTGAGAGGGGGGGTGAATCACTTTAACTCATTCATGGACTTTTAAACTTTTTATTAAAACTTACTTACACCTTCATTTCATGTCCAACTTAATATGTGAGTAATCTTAGAATGTGAGCAGCAAATATTAATTTAATATAACAGTAGAATTTAATATGAGAGCAGCAGATATTAAGTAGAAGATATAAATTAGATCAACACATAAACATCATGCACAGAGGCACCAGATATACGTGGAAACCCATAAAGGGAGAAAACCACATCTTATTCTTTTTGTGATGCAAAGGCAAACTCCAACTCCCTCTCACCACTGTTTTTCTGCAGGCACCAACCTACAGGAGGCTCCAACCTCAGTCAGATACAACTGACAGCTATCAAGCTGCAACTTGATAGGGAAGCTCCAACTTTCTCAATTTATCAAAATGAATGTTTGCTGATTTACCTCAGATATTAGCTATGTTTTGTAGCATCTCTTTCTGCTCTACTTCTCTTAATCTTCTCTGTCTCAATATTATATATTCTGCCTTCTCTATTCTTCACACACCCACTCTGCATATTAATGTGATATTATATATAGAGTTCATTGCACGACTCTTTACATTCCTCAGAGAATTTGAAGTGAGTAGCCCTGACCTTCTGACTTCTATCTTCTCATTCCTTTATCAAACTCAAATAAAATTATAATAATGTGTACAAAATTTCATGCTATAGTGGGATTTTTCCTTTTCCTTAGGATACTTTCCTTTGCATCACAAACAATAAAAAATATTTACATTTGCATTTTTCAGTTATACATCTCAATTCCATTCAGCTCCTTTTCTGGATTTGTCTTTTCTTGCTGCTATAAAGAAATTGTTATGCATACTCTTTGTTCACTGTTGTAGGCATATTCCATCTATTCACTTCATTCCTGTATTTATTCTTGTTCATTGTACTTTGTGTACCTGTTGCATATATAACTTCTTTTTAATATAATAGCTGATTTTAAATCTTGGCAAACTTTCAAGGTTCTAATCTCTTGGGCTGGCACTTTAATCAACTGTGGAGACTTTTTATACTCACGATTATAAAACCCATACAATACATAATATGCTCATGTAATAAACCCAATTAATGTTTTAATACAATTTCGGAGCAATATTACAGCCCACTATATTAAATATCAGCGTAGTGTGTGTGTATATATATATATATATATATATATATATATATATATATATATATGTTTCCCACTAAATGTGAGGACCCATGTATTTACTCCATCATATGCCCATCTCTGAGCCAAGCATTAACAATTATTAATAGTCCGTGGCTTTATAACCTCAAACTATATTACATTCCCCTATATTTCATAGGGTGCTGAATTCACAATCGTAACCATATGGTCTTAATATCCGTATGTCCGAGTTGCAATATTTAAATAAAATACCTTGAACTATATCCAAACTTTTCGGATATATTAAACCATTCCCTTAAATTCCGCGGGGGATAATGACTAACCTTTGTCACCATATACGAGGCCTCCGGAATGACATTCTTGACCTTCGCCCATGTTATATTATGAACAAAGTTTAATAACCATTTACCCTTCATTTTTGTACAGTACTCGGGCCCACTTCGCGACGTACCTTGTTAAATCCCCGCGCCTATCCAACGGCCGATATCCCGTTGCCCCGATCCAATGGATATCGCTTGATCAACATGCGCAGACCATAACGCGCGATGGCGCACACTAAAAAGTGGTTTTCCAATTTCACTCGGGGACACGCGTCAGGCATTCTATGGAATCGCTGCCCATTCCTTCAATACCTCTTTCCATATAAGGGTGCTGCAATGAATACCACCATTCCGCTTTACTGTTCCTCCAAACTGCCGTTACTGCTCATCCATCACGGTTCCACTTCTCCCTACGTTCCAGGTTCTGGTCCTCCACGATTTCAATTTTATATATATATATATATATATATATATATATATATATATATATATATATATATATATATAAATATTCATCGTATTTCAATTATATATATATTCTTTGTTACGACTATGGTTCCGCTCCATTCATAAGTGGCCTTGGTCTCTGGCAGTTCAACACGGTCCTACCATATATATAACGCACAGTTCTTCGGTGTATGCATATATATAAACCATATATATAACCTTCATATCAATTGAATACAAGTGCTCTGTTCAAAACTGGGGATTAATTTCAAACATAATTCAAACAGTGAATGCTAATTGATTCAAAGCATATCCAATCTCATTGCATTCCACTGCACATTTGAATAGAAAGCCCGGAATGTAATTTATGGTATGTGTAACGCCCGGCTGTGTAAAAGATTCTTGGAATAACAACTATTTCTCTGCAATAATAGCCGTGGCTCTGCCTCTACTGCTTCTGTCGCTCTGCCTCTGCCGCTATTGCTGTGATAACGACTCTGCCTCTATATGTCTCCTTTGCTTCATTCGTTTGCTTATTTGCTACCTCCATTGTCTGTCTTTGTCTCCTTGTAACTGTTCCTGTCTCTGCATCTGCTACCTCCTTTGCCATCAATGGCAACATTTCCAACAGACATGGCTGTGATTTCTCCTACTATCCCGGTGAAAATCTCCAGAGATCTCAATATCATAGAGAATGTCTTCATAGGAGCAGAATATTCCCCTGAAGAGATTCAAACTTACACCGATCTCTTTCGAGAGTTTAGAGATGTGTTTTCTTGGTCTTATGAGGAAATGTCGGGTATAGATCCATCTGTTGTCCAGCATGAGATAAAGATATACGAAAATGCTAAGCCTATTAGGCAAAATATTTGTCTGGTCAACCCTAGGAAGGCCGTGGCTATCAAAGCTAAGGTAGAGAAGTTGCTTAAGGTAGGGTTTATTTACCCTGTTCCTTTAACTGAGTGGGTTTCAAATCCAATTCCTATGGACAAGAAACAAGGAACGATTCGAGTTTGCATCAATTTCTGGGACCTAAATAAAGCATGTCCTAAAATAACTACCCCACACCATTTATAGATCAGATTATCAATGAGTGTGCGGGGAATGAGATTTTCTCCTTCATGGATGGTTTCTTTGGATATAATCAAATTACTATCTGTCCTGAAGATCAACATAAGACTGCATTTATTTGTCCCTAGGGTACCTTTTCTTACAAGAAAATGCCTTTTGGCCTTAAAAATGCTGGAGCTACTTTTCAACGGGCCATGTCTTACACCTTCCATGACATCAAACATATTATTGAGGCATATTTCGATGATCTAGCTGCTCATTCTCACAAGAGAATTTATCACCCTTCTCACCTCCGTCAAGTTTTTGAACGATGTCGGTATTACAAATTTTGGTTCAACCCGAACAAGTGTGTTTTCACTGTCACATCTGGTCAGTTGTTTGGATTCATCGTGTCTACAAAAGAGATTCAAGTAGATCCCTTCAAGGTTGAGGCAATACTTTAGTTGCCTCCCTCGTCTTCAATTTTTCAACTTCAAAGTCTGCAAGGAAAAGCTAATTTCCTGCGGAGATTCATCGTAAATTATGTCGAGATTACAAAAGCATTTATGAGATTATTAAATAAAGGAGTTCCATTCTTTTGGGATGAATTTTCTCAATGCTCATTTGATGCTTTGAAAAAATCATTGACCTCTACTCCTTTACTAAGTCCACCTAATTATAGCAAGGATTTCCTCTTATATCTCGCAGTAGAAGAATCTACCATTGGTATGGTTCTGGTTCAGGAAGACGATGCTATTTCCGAGCATGTTATATACTACCTTATTCAAGGCTTGGTAGGTCCTGAACTCCGGTATTCTCTGATAGAGAAACTTTCTTTAGCAGCTATCCATGTTGTGTAGCGGCTCAGACATTATATTCTCCTTCGCAAAACTTATGTTTTGGCAGCAGTCAATCCATTTCAGTTTGTTCTCAGTAGGTGAGTGATTGGGGGCAAATATAATTGATGGATTGTCATTTTTCAGGAATTTGATCTTGATTTTATGTCTTCCAAGTCCAAGAAATCATTGGTTTTTGCGGAATTAATCTCTAAGTTGCCTTGTGGATAAGAAATTGTTTATGATAAATCATTTCCTAATGAACATATTATTCTCATTTCTTCACAGGATCCTTGGCATGGGGATCTCATAGTCTATCTCCAGACTGCGAAGTTTCCCCCGAATTTTTTGAAATATGAGCACAGGAAGTTACGTCACTTAGCCAAAAGTTATTTTATTATTGGTGACACTTTATATCGTCGTAGGGTCGACTCGATCCTTAGACGTTGCTTAACTCTCGAAGAAGCTGAGGTTGTGCTGAATGATTTCCACAGTCCACTATGGAAGTCATTTATCTAGGCTTTCTACAACCCAAAAAATCGTGTGTGTAGGATACTTTTGGCCTTCAATTTTCAAATATTGTATGGAATCGATCAAAAAGTGTGATCTGTATCAGGTTTCTACTCGAAATATGTGCGCTCATCCAGCTCCACTCTTTTCTATCATTACTTTCAGACCCTTTACAAAGTGGGATATTTATTATACTACTTGTAACCTGCCTTTGGCTAAAGGTCACAAGTACATTATCATAGCTGTAGACTACTTCTCCAAGTGGGTTGAGGCTATGCCTACTTTTGGGAATGACGATGAGACAATAGCTCTATTCCTCTTCAATAAATTCATTTCTCATTTTGGTATTCCCAAAGAGATTGTCATTGACCATGGCAGTCACTTTTAGAACAACATGATGCTTGAATTGGCTCTGAAATTAGGTTTCTGGCAGGAGCATTCGTCTCCTTATTATCCTCAAGACAATGGGAAAGTTGAAGCTGTGAAAAAATCCTTGAAGACAATTCTTCAATGGACGATTGATAAAGCCAGATCCAATTGGCATATTATGTTATATCCTGCACTTTGGGCATACTGGATGTCAGTCAAAATTGAAACTGATTTTACTCTGTTTCAACTGGCTTATGGGTTGGAATCTATATTTCCTATTGAATGTGAAATTCCCTCTCTTAAGTTAGTTGTTGGGCTTCTTCCTAACACTTCCAGTCTCGAAGAACGCCTTCTTCATTTAGAACATCTCGATGAGCAATGTCGAGATGCAGCTACGATGAATGAGACACATAAGATACAGATAAAGGTTTAGTACGATAAGGCAGTCAAACCTAGGGTTTTCTTTAAAGGTGACCTTGTCTTGGTTTATGCCCAAGAGAAGGATTCCTTATGGGTAGGAAAGTTCAAATCTATGTGGTATGGCCGCTTCATCATTAAAAAGGTCCTGAAGAAAGTAGCATATGCCTTGATTGATTTTTATGGAAATGAGTTGGCGGAGCCCAAAAATGGTGTTCGAAAATTATATATTACAGAGCAATGAAACACATAAAATATGCGGAAAACACAAGCACAAGAAATGCATAAAACCATAGAGACACAAATATACGTGGTTCACCCAGTTTGGGCTACGTCGACCCCAAATAGCAAGTCCTTCCTTTCTATTATCCAGCAAAATGAAGAGACACAACCTACAGTAGATCTGCTGTAATATCCTCTATTCTCTCTCACAGTCTCACTATCTGTTTCTCGCTCTGAGAATACACATACAATACACAGCCGCAATACAATACCCTCATAAAATAAAGGAGTTGCCCTCTAGGGAAAAAAAACCTAAACTAAACATAACTTCTACTATCAGATCATCCACCTAATGAATGGCCCGGATTGACTAGAAATTACTATACTTTTACAAGGAAATTTTACATCTGTTTTTAGCTTCGGGGGCACTGCCCCCGGAACCCCTCGCCAAGGGGGGGCTCCATGAAGTCGCAGCCACCACCCCTGGATCCTTGAGGTAGCGTTTAATTACGGGTGGTTTTTCCACCCCATTAAGGTACATGGGTTCAACGCTGTGATACAAAATAAACAAGATAATCAGGCTCCACACCTAACAATCTCCCACTTGGAGAATGATTGTAGGAACTTTTTCGCTGCTTCATTTGCTAGACAATGACTCCTCTTTAGACCTGGTTGTTTCTCATCTTCATCGTCATCCTTGAAGACCAATTGAAACTGAGCATATTCTCAGTTTCTCCCTGGTTACAAATTTTGTTAGCATATCTGCAGGATTATGGCTAGTGTGTATCTTTTCCAGCTTCAATTTTCCATCTTCCAGTACTAACCGTATGAAATTGTACTTGAGCTATATGTGTTTAGTCCTGGAATGAAATGCTGAGTTATTTGCAAGATGAATTAAAATTTGGCTATCACTGTATAACGTGCTCATATCATGCTTCTTACCTAATTCGTCCATAAACCTTTGTAACCAAATAATTTCTTTGCTAGCCTCTGTAGCAACAACATACTCTACTTCTGTTGTTGAAAGCGCAACAACACTTTGGATTTTTGAAACCCAACTAACAGGTGTTCCACCTACAGTAAATACATATCCTGTAGTGCTCCTCTTGTTATCTCTGTCACCTGCCATATCTGCATCAACATATCTATGTAGAGCAATGTTTGAATCACCAAAGCATAATGATTCATTTGTGGTACCTCTCAAATATCTGAGAATCCATTTCATTGACATCCAATGTTATTTTTCTAGATTGTTCATGTACCTGCTTACAACACCCACTGCATGTGCAATATCAGGCCTTGTGCAGACCATTGCATACATTAAGCTTCCAACTGCTGATGCATATGGAACTTTAGACATATAGTCAATTTTTTCTTGGGTCTTGGGGCACATCTCCTTACTAATTTTGAAATGGCCAACAAAAGGTGTACTAACTGGTTTTGCATTCTGCATATTAAATCTTTTCAACACCATTTGTATGTACTCATTCTGAGACAGTGTTAATTTCCGATTTTTCCTGTCTCTAGTTATTCTCATACCAAGGATTTGTTTTGCAGCTCCCAAATCCTTCATTACAAATGAATTTTCCAATTTTATTTTGAGAACATTTATTTCCTGCATGTTAGACCCTGCAACAAGCATGTCATCTACATACAATAACAATATAATATAGTTTCCATCATTTTTCTTTTTATAACCTTGTTCAGACATAAACTTGTCAAATTTAGATACCACTGCCTTAGAGCCTGTTTTAAGCCATATAAGCTCTTCTTTAACTTGCACACTAATTTTTCTTTCCCTTTGACCTCATATCCTTCTGGTTGCTCCATATAGATGTCTTCCTCCAAATCTCCATGGAGAAATGTTGTCTTTACATCTAACTGTTAAAGATGTAAATATTCTGCTGCTACAAGACTTAAAATAGTTCTGATTGAAGTCATATTAACAACAGGAGAAAATATTTCATCAAAATCAATACCTTTCTTTTGTGCAAACCCCTTCACCACAAGTCTAGATTTGTACCTATGTTTTCCTCCATCTTCTTCCTTTAGCCTATAAACCCATTTATTCTGGGATGTAGTTTTACCTACAGGCAACTTGACTAAGTCCCAAGTCTGGTTATGCATTAAGGAGTCCATATCTTATTCCATGGCTAGCTCCCACTTCTTCCTACTTTCAACCTGCATTTCTTCTTCATAACATTTAGGTTTGCCAAAATCAGTCAACAATAAATAATATAATGAAGGAGAGTACCGTTCAGGGGGTCTACTTATCCTAATAGATCTTCTAACACCACTTTCAGGTGTTTGAGGTGCCTGTTGCTGTTGTGGTGGTTGTTTTTGTTGTGGTTGTTGATTATTTTTATTTTCAGGCACCTTTACTTTTTCTGTGATCTCATCAAGAACTGTGTATTCTTTGTTTTCCCTTTCCTGTTTCTTTTCTTGCAACTTATTCTTATAAAAGACCTTTTCATTGAATATTACATCTCTGCTCCTAATTATTTTGTGATTTTCATAATCATATAAGCGATAACCAAAATCATTAACACCATATCCAATAAAGGTACTTTTCTTTTATTTTTCCTTAAGCTTTGTTCTGTTTTCTTTATTAATATGGAAAAAGGCCTCACAACCAAAAGGCTTTAAAAAAGAGTATTTTACCTTTTTACCTGTCCATGCTTCCTCTGGAATACCACTATCCAAGGAACTTGAAGGCCCTCTATTTATTAGATAAACAATAGTGTCTACAACATCTGCCCAAAATTGTAAAGGCAATCCTGCATGCAATCTCATGCACCTTGCATGCTCCATGATTTTTCTGTTCATCCTTTCTGACACACCATTTTCTTGTGGTGTTCTTGGAACTGTCTTCTCTCTGCGAATTTCATCATCTGAACAGTACCTATCAAACTCTTTGCTACAATATTCACCTCCATTGTCTGATTTGAGACACTTCAACTTCTTTCCTGTCTCAATCTCAACCAAATCTTTCCATTTCTTGAAAGTATCAAATGCATCAGATTTATTTTGAATACAATAAATCCAAAATTTTCTAGTTGCATCATCAATAAAAGTAACATAATAACTAGAGCCACCAAGAGATGATACCTAAGCAGGTCCCCATACATATGTACGCACAATCTCTAATTTTTCTTTGTTCTTTTCTTTCCCAACTCTGATAAATCTGACTTTCTTCTATTTTCCATAAATGCAATTCTCACAGAAATCCAAATCAACATTCTTCAAACCTGACAACAAATTTCTTGAGTGAAGAATCTTCATCCCCTTCTCACTCATGTGTCCGAGCCTATGATGCCATAATGCTGCATCTGCTCCTTTGGAAGTTAAAGCATTAAAAGAGTTAGAAATACCCTTGCATAAGTACAATTTACCAACCTTTTCACCTTTTGCTATTACCAGGGCTCCTTTGGTGACCTTCCAAGTTTTATCTGTGAAAGTTGTTACACAACCTTCACCACCTAACTGCCTTGTTGAAAACATATTTTTCTTCAGATTTGGAACATGCCTTACCTCATTTAATAAAAATTGGCTTCCATTTTGATGTTTTACAAGAACCTTACCCATTCCAAAAATTTTATAGGGTTTACCATCACCCAAACGAACTTGTCCAAAATATCCATGAACATAGTCATAAAAATATTTCTTATTAGGTGTGGCATGGAATGATGCCTCTTAATCTACCACCCAAGAATCAGTAACATTTTCGAAATAAAGAATCAAAGCATATTGTAACACATAACCTGTCACATTTGCTTCATGATTGTTTTATTGTTGTGCGTCTCCTTCTTTTCCCTTCTGAGATCTATAGTCTTTCTTCAGGTGTCCTTTCTTTCCGCATTTCCAGCACACTATTCCTGATCTAGACTTGGATCTACCTTTCCTTGATTTCTGTGATATCACGAGCTCTTTCCTCTTTCCATTTTTCTTCCCCTAGACTCAGCACTGAAAGCATTACCCAATGTCTCACTGGAGATTTTCTGTCACATTTCCTCACTAAGGATAGCACCGACAACATCATCAAACTTTAAAGTACTAGATCCAGAGACAAAGTTACTAATGGCCATAACTAAACCATTCCATCTTTCTGGCAATGAGCACAGAAATAAAAGAGCCCTAACTTCATCATCAAAGTTTACCCCTATAGAACTTAACTGACTGATAACTGTATTAAAATCATTTAAATGGTCTGCAACAGATCCACCTTCTGACATCTTCATATTAAATAAATGCTTCATAAGAAATACCTTGTTTGACGCCGAGGGTTTTTCATATAATTTTTCCAATGCCTTAATCAAACCCTCTGTTGTTGTTTCCTTCAAAATATTGAAGGCTACCGACGCTGCAATGCACAACCGTACTGTTCCGAGTGCTTTTCTATCGAGAATCTCCCATTCTGTGTCTATCATAGCTGTCGGCTTGTTTTTTTTTCCGCTTAATGGTAGGTACAGATCTTTCTTATACAGATAATCTTCCATTTGCATCTTCCACAGTGGGAAGTTTTGGCCATTAAATTTCTTGACCCTAAACTTACCATCTTCCGCCATTGCTCCCACTCAAACAAGGGACCCTTCTTTCCTGCGAGTTTATCAGCCAAATAGGCCTTTGACTCTGATACCAGTTGTTAGAAAAGTATATATTATAGAGCAATGAAAAACATAAAATATGTGGAAAACACAAGCATAAGAAACACATAAAACCAGAGAGACATAGATATATGTGGTTCACCCAGTTTGGGCTACGTCCACCCCGAACAACTAGTCCTTCCTTTCTATTATCCAGCAAAATGAAGAGACACAACCTATAGCAGATCCATTGTAACATCCTCTATTCTCTCTTACAATCTCCCTATCTATTTCTTGCTCTGAGAATACACATACAATACACAACCGCAATACAATACCCTCATAAAAGCGAGGGGTTTCCTTCTAGGGAAAAAAATCCTAAACTAAACATAACTTCTACCATCAGATCATCCGCCTAACGAATGACCCATATTGACTATAAATTACTATACTTTTATAAGGCAATTTTACATATGTTTTTAGCTTCGGGGGGCACTGCCCCGAAACCCCCCTGCCAGGGGGGGGCTCCATAAAGTCACAATCGCCCCCCCTAGACCCCCCAGACAACATTTAATTACGGGTGGCATTGCTGCCCCATTAAGGTAAAGGGGTCCAACGTTGTGATACAAAATAAACAAGATAATCAAGCTCCACACCCAATAAATGGGCTCTATTTGAAAAAGTGTTATGCCTAGGCTTTGGCCTATCATCTTGCTTTGTTGTATATATTTTTCTTTTTTTACATATTTGGGTTTTCGATTTTTAGTGTGATTTTGATGAATTTGATCTGCCTTGGCAGGTAGTATTGGATGACATGAGTCACTTTGGTTTCACTGATTGGATTAGTAGACATACCCGAAACTTGGCTTCCACAACTTGGGTACTCCATTATCCATCTAGTCAGTTGTTAGTTTCAAGAAATGTCTGCATTGGTCCTGCTTCGAACAACGTAGAATAATACACTGCAATGGTCAATCTACTCTCAGAGGAAATATATTTGGGTGTTGATTCGTTACTAGTTTTCTTGGATTCACAACTGGTGGTTTCGCAGTTTAACAACACATATTGAGTCCGAGACCCAATTTTACATCGATTGTTTTTTAGGGTACGTTTGTTACAAATATCATTTCAATTCATAACATTCATTCATATTCCTTGAGCTGAAAATTGGATGGCAGACTTATTGGCTAATAAAGCAATTGATTGGCATTATAATCATTCAATACGTTAAAAATATATATCAAATACATCATTCATTTATCATACATTTGATTCATCACATCATATAAATCATTGTATATATATATATGTGTGTGTGTGTGTGTGTGTGTATATCATAGTGTTAAAAAATATACAAAATCTGGACCGTCATGCCCTACAAAATTAGGGCTTATGCCCGATCATGTCTATCATCAAAAAATATTACAGTCATCTGATCATATCTATAAATCTACTCCTGAGGTCCCTGCCCAACATTTATGTTCCTATAGAACACAATGGAAATCACTACACGGTGGAATAACTACACCCAGTCTCGTGGTACTCCTACCACCCGTCTCTAGATATCCTCTGGTAGGTCCTCTATAGCGGCCATAGGCACTTGGCGAGTCAAACTCTCCAAGTTCCTCTGTACTGCATGGATTGTCCTACCAGGTTATTTAGCATCTGCTTCACCTCTATGATGCTTGTGCCTTGGGCACCCCTTCGATCTAACTAGTCCCATGTTTGCATCATGATCATCATAATTTTGTAAGTCATTTAGTCCAATAAAAAACATTTTTTCATTTTCATACTTTGAAAAAATCATAAAAATCACATAATCAAAAAATAAAAAATGCAATCTCACCAATTGCGCCCCATGTTGCACTGGGTGGCAGGACTAGATCTAGATCTAAATGAAATTCCATCCTAGCATAGGAATAATTTTCCACTGCAATGAATTGTTCTTCCCACCATTGGAAGAACTCATCATCGCAAGTGGTATGAGGAACTTCACTTCCCCATAATCTCTTCATTAGATCAGACCATCGAGCTATTCTTGGATCTCTCAGGCTGCTGATAGTTGAAATGACCTTGGGCCGAAATCCTGGGACCCTCTTGAAGAAGAATGTTAGTAAGATTGTACCATACCCGAAGTGTTTTGTCTTTGCTTTTCGGATTGAAGTCAATTTTTCCTTCATATTGCTCAGCAAGGTTGTGCACCAATCAAAGAGATGAATCAGGCATTCCACTACTATTCTCATTTATGTCCGTGAAGCCTGATGCAGAGAAGTTGATCCTGCTACTCTGCCAATGGTAAATAGAAGTATATTCATGTATAAATATTTCAGATCTCTGATAGTAATTTGTGTTTCTACCCTTTTTTCATCCTCTACACAATAGACTTGGACATAATCCTCTACAGTCATCCCTCCAACAGGCTTTCTGTGCAAGTCTACTGGGTCTCCCCTCCGATAGAGTCCAGTGATGAAATATATACCTTCCACTTTTATGTGTAGTGGCATCTGATAAATTATGAAAAAATATTCTTCCAGTACCCAATGATCAACCAACATTTGAAGGAAATGTACATTGCTTTTCATATTGGGCTTTTTGAAAAATTTGAGCAATCTGCAATTCCAGAGAATATCTAAGGAAGTTTGATCCTCCATCACTTCATTGTCAATTGCACTATGCTCACGCTCTCTCCAAATGATGGACATCCTGGAAAAAATCATCAAATGATTGATTATATACAAGTTTTAAATTTTCTCACTGCGCGTACGCGACCTCGTTTGTACACAATCGCATATGATACACAGGTTCGTCCACACGAACCCGCGTATGCACAGAGGGTTTCATCAAAAAATATATTTTCTACAATTAAATTTCCAAAATTTTTCCTTAAATAGAAACGAAATTGATGGAATATATGAGTTTAGATTTTACATAATTGATTTGGCGTGATTTTATGGCTGATTGCTCCGGATTTGAGAAGAGGAATTTTTTCGCCAAAGCTTTTTCTCCACTTCTGCAATGTGAAAATGATCCAAATGTGAGTCAAATTGTGTGTTTATGCCCAGAATTTGAATTTTTTTTTTACAAATTTTACTTGTGCTTATTTTTTGAATTCGACTAAGGCTATATAACCGTTTGGCTTGTAAGCATTGGGCAAGGTATTTTTTTCAGGTACATTTTGTTGAATTCGAGATTGTCCTAGTTTTCTTCGGATCCATGACCGCTGACCTGTCATGGCAGGTATATGATTTAGAACTAGAATATAGGTTAGGGAATCCACTATTGCGTTGCATCTTTGCATACTAGCCTCCATTCTGATAACTTGCCATAGGGTTGATCCCATTATGTTTTGAGTACTTAACCCATTTCACTCGCCGACTTTTTACTCATGACTTGGTGGAAGAGCGTTCCTTTACATGGGCTTCCTAGTTAGTCCCTCACTAGCATTTGTTGCCCATGCTGCAATTTATGTAGGCTCGGGAGTCCTCTTTAGTCCTGCCATGCCTTATGTGTTGAAGCTTCATTCTTCTCCTTCTTCGCTATCATTTTCTGGCCGTTTACCCTAGAGTCTCCCTTATGTTGTCAAATTGTATTACTATATTGCATATTGACTACTTATTTATCTTAGCCTTTAACCAACTTCATTTGGAATCATGTTTAAGCCATATTTTGACCATGTATTTCTGTACAAGTTAACCATGCAATCACTTAGCTTTTGCGACTCGACACCTTTACCCATGGATGGAACATTCCTCTGAGTGTCACTTACCAGTTTTTGCCACCTTGCATTGAGCATAGGATTGTTCCTATCCTAGGAACTAGTGCATCCTTTTAACAACACTCGTTCTATCCATTGTACTATGGCATTATTTTATTCTTTTTCAGGCTTGGAATATGAAAAAGACAAAAAAATTAAATATTTTGAAAAATAGCGGGAATAGGATATTACTTCCATATTTGATGGCAGCTACATTGTCAGTTATGTCACCCTTGAAAAAAGCACAAAAAAGCTAAGTATTTTCTCCATTTGGGATGGTTTTAGCTTTTGACTTAGGAGAAACCATAACCTTGTTTCATGTTGTGACACCATCTCCGAAAATAGAAGAAAAGAGATATCAACGCCTTAGAAATAAGCCACTTCGAGGGGGAAACCTCCAATACATTACATGAATGACCAATTATTGGATGATACAAATGAAAAAACCTCCTTCCTATAAATAGGATTCCATGGAGCCACAATTCAATCCTAATGGGGCCACAATGTAATCCTAGCTGACTTAACAATAATAATGTAAGGGCACAATAATAAAAATATGGGGGTTACAGGGGTACAATAATAACAATAAGGGGGGATACACTAACATAATAAGGGACTACACTATTAATATAGGGACTTAACATGCCCCTCTCCTTCAAACAAGTGTTGTCCTCAACGCTTCATTATTTCTTGATGCTTCTGTATAAAATTATCATCCTCCCATGTGGAATATTCTACATGAAAGTTCTTCCACTTGCAGAGATACTCTGAAATTGATCGTACTTGTTGATTTTTTGTTTCTGTGACTGCTTCAAAACTTCTTTCGATGCAATGTTGATCTTCCTGTTGTTTCATTAGATTATGCACCAAAGTAAGGTTATGCTTTGAGAGTTGGAGAACTTGTTGTTGATGCTTGATGTGATCTTGCACTAATTTATCATCCATATTAGCTATTATTTGATCATTCAAACCATCCAAATTAGCCTCCATTTCTACTTTTAAACCATCTATGTCATCTTTGGTTGCTCTTGGTAAGTTCAAAATTTGTTTCACTTGGTACTGTAATTTTGATATCTCATACTGCAATTCTTCCTCTGCATGCATCATATAATATCCTTTTGAGGGCTTAACGGGTATGGAATTATTTTTTGGAGGCATTATAGAGCCCAATACTGATAAAAACTCTAAAATATTCCCTTGGAATCACTTCAAACTTCTTTTTCAAACAAACGTTATGCAATTTTAAAAACCAAATACACACATTTTTCTTGCTTTTGAGGAGCTCGATATTGAAACTGAATTATCTCTGTGATTTCAGATCTTCAATATCTGAAATTTGGCACAGCAGTATCCCTATGAATTCTCTTTCTAATGCCATAGGTCTGACCTGATTTGGATTCTTGAAGGCAAAGTTGTGCCCAATCTCCTACGATGACCTAATTATGGACTGGTTCATTAGAGCAAACTTGTACGACTTACCACGTGTCACTGTTCTTCCTTCGGCTCTGAACTTAATATAAAATAAACTACAGTCCGTTTACTTACAGCCACTTTTTACAGCATTCCAATCTGATGCCCAGAGAGAGAGTTGTGAATATTTTCCCACGATAACCTCTTTGAGATGAAATTCCGGAGCCTGAAAAATACCTAACTTCCACAGATCATATCTCCTAAAATATTGAGAACCAAGCTCTGAAATTTTGCGATGATGTTACTCAGGATTTTTACTTCGCTCTACAAAACTTTCAACTTTTGAAACTTCGTAGAACAAAATTTATAGTGAAAATTCTGCGATGACCTATTTATGTTAAATTCAGGAGCCTGCAAAAAGTCCTAACTTCCACAGATCATATCTATGAAAATATTACGAACCAAGCCCTGAAATTTTGCGACGTTGTTCCTCAGGATGTCAGCTTTGCACTCTAAAAATTTCACCTTCTGAATCTTTGTATAAAAAATTTATAGCGAAAATTCCACGATGACCTGTTTGGAGCAGCGAAACCCTAGAATCCAAAGCTCTAATACCAAATGTTGTGACACCAACTCCAAAAATAGAAGAAAAGAGATATCAACGCCTTAGAAATAAGCCACTTCGAGGGGGCAACCTCCAATACATTACATGAATGAACAATTCTTGGATGACACAAATGAAAAAACCTCCTTCCTATATATAGTAGTCCATGGGGCCACAATGTAATCCTAGCCGATCTAACAATAATAATGTAAGGGCACAATAATAAAAATATGGGGGTTACAAGGGTACAAAAATAACAATAAGGGGGGATACACTAACATAATAAGGGACTACACTATTAATATAGGGACTTAACATTTCATGATTTAGTTATCCCCTAGTTGGTTATCTCTTCCAATCATATGGAGGGTTTTTTCATGGCTCCTGCATGCCAAACCTTTACAAAGTTATCATTTGTTGCCATAGTCAACATGAGTCATGTTTTTTTTCAAGGGATGTTAATTTGAGTCGGCCTTTTTGCAGTGTCTCTTGACTCATTTTTCATTTAGCCTTCTCGGTCTTGTCAATATCTTGTTCTATCACATCAGATATTTGGTCCTTTTCTCGTGATGGTTTGAGAAGGTCTCCACTGACTTCTTGCTGGCCAGTTTGTTTGTTATCGACTATGACATATTGCTTTGAGATTAAATCTAGAGCTACACCCTGGCCCTATTTACATCATTGATATGTGACCTTGTGCTCAACATTTGATCATCATCATGGGTCTTTGATTGAGTGGTTTCCCTTGTGTTTGACTTTAGCTTACATTATCACACTTGGGATTCGTGTAGTACCTTGATTTCCATTTGACCCTATCGGTGGATATCTCACCTCTTTATCAGCTGTCATTATTGGTTGGTTCAAAGGGTTTCTGCCATGTGCTAGCTTCATCTTATGCATGCTGTAAATGTACTTCGAGTTGGTTACTTCACTTTACTTCGTCTGATTCCTTCCAAATCTTGGCCTGCAGATTACACTCACGCTGGGCTGATGTGGGATGCCTTAATGCCTTCCTTCCATCAGATCTTTTCTCATCGACTCTGACTCATTACTTTGGGAATAAGGTCTAGAGTCCTTTTTTCAGTACCTTAGGGTTTGCAATCATCGGTGGTAGATTCTTCGTATCAATAGTGAGGATACATCATTGCCTCTTGATTGGTAGATTCTTTCAAGTGTTCGACTTCAACTCATTCATTCGCACTTGCTAGATTGTAGTGGGGCACCTTGACACTCATTAACATTATCGGTGGGTTGTCTCGCGTTTGTTAACGGTATACATGGTCGACTTCAACTCATTTATTCCCATTGTGTAGAAGTGTGCCACGGTGATCGGTGAAGACCTCGGGTTTGCATTAGCATGCTTTGGTTCACTTTGACAGCTCCTTTAGTTTTTTTCTAGTGACACCATCCACCCTTATATGTTGCAGTTTCATCAGAGCAGGATCTTATATGTTGGCTCTCGAGTTGCGTGTTGTACCATTTGTTCCACCACTTATGATTTGGTACTTGGAGATTCAGTTGTGACTTTTATGATCAGATATCTATTGCAACATCATTGATCAGTCTTCTATATGTGATACTTGGACCTGATTTTGACTTGTCCTTTCGGTTAATGATCAGATGATTTACTATGTAATTTACATTTCATCTATGCTTGTATACATATTGGATCTGTTCTATACTTCATATGCGAACATGATTTTCTTTCACTGAGCATGGGTATGCCCGCCTCAGACATGAGTTGTCTTTCTGATCTCTCTCACTGGTTTTTTGGCAAGCTAAAATCTGGTGAAGTCCTCTCTAGCCCTCACAAAGTTCTTCCTATGCACATAATACATTTAGGCCATCATGTACCCCTTCTGACCTCATATATTAAGGGGCATCTGTTATAACATCATTTATCAGCAGCTTATACTTGATGACTTATACATTGGCCTTGGGTAATCCTTCCCTTCAGACTTGGACATATTTCTCAAAAAACAGTTTCTTAAAACCCATACGCGACTCTGCCTAGACTTTTTCGCGTATACATGCGATTCCATACATAGAAAACCGCGTATGTCATTTTAAATATTTAAAAATATATAATTTCCCTATTTTAGAGGCGGGGTTTACGGTTGTTCTAGTAACTTAACCACCCCAGCCTATGGCCTAACTGTTCCCAACTGCAAAAACTAATTTGAGGGAGTATCAAATCCCCTCAAGGGAATGGCCTAAGGGAGGGGGAGAGAGAGAAATATAGATATTATACGTTGTTGGAGCCCTATCCAAGTCTGATATATTACCGTGCCTCTTGCACTTCCCAGATATTTTCAGGAAACACTTGTTTCCTTGAGATGTTCACTCACCCTATGTGACATCTGTTGTGCACGATTCCTGGAAGAAATATTGAGAGGTTGGGGCTGGACCGATCCAGAGGATGGTATGCTCGAAGGCTATGGCAGATTTCAGGTGATCTCTCCACGTTTGTTTACTGTACATGTCATTAATAACATAAGTACCATCTTGTTCTTGATGTTTACATGTCAATAATATTTTATACATGTGTAATGATTGTAAATTTTTCATTTAATATTGTTTTTATGAGATTATGCATGCTTTTCACTAACATCTACAACATATATATGCTGTACAACTAGGATTTTGTGTTCGTTCTTTGTTGATTTACAGATTACGGAGCACAAAGAGTTGCAAAGGGTTTTAACCCCGAGGGATCTACTACAACTGAAGGATATTCGGGTAAGGTCTGCAACCTGTAGATTCTAGTTTAATGCATAGAAGTTGGTTAAGTAAGTTCTTCTTGTAATGGCATGCCCCTGATCTGTGAAGGTTCATCAACCCAAGACCTTTAGCATAACATTTCCTGAAACAAGACTTGATTTAATAGTTGAAGTGAAACCTAAAGAATATTAATGACTTATTTAATTTTCTTCTAAACATTGATGAAGCTCAAGAAAGTAACTCAAAGGAAGTTTGAGAGCACACAATTTATTCTATCTCAAAAGGAAATAAATATTCCTACAATAATGATGGGAAAAAAAATTATAAACATAGTAGTAGACTATGTGTGAAGATTAACGACATTTCCTTAATGTTAGGAGGAACTAGGTAGATCACTAATAAAATATAGAAAAATTGTGATAAGGGTAGCCAAACATATGACACGCACACCCTTGGGAAGAAGGATAGTAGTAAAATATAATGCATGTGAAGACATGCGTTGATATATTAAAATTACCAGAGGAAGCATACAACATGTTATTTGGGAGAACATGGATATATGGCATGAGAGGCATGATTTTATTTGAAAAATAAGCTCTTATATTTGTAAAAGGTAGAAGAAGAATTGAAATACTAGTAGACAAAAAAAAGGAAATAATAGAACTAGAAAAAATTCCAAAGCATAGAGATGAATCACTTAGATCACACCTTGACTTAGAGAACCTATATCATATGAAAAAGAGGAGGAACACAATATTTATGAGCATATTGTACTACACATGGAAGTCTCATTAAGGATGGAATCTAATGAAGTGTTGAAAAAGTGGTAATAGGAACACCATGAAGTTTAACCCAAATACATTAAGGACATATTTAGAATTGAAGAAGTAAAGAAAAAAAAAATATGTGAGTATAGGGAGAACCCATCCACACTTGTAAGAAAAATTGAAAAGAATACCAAATTCTTATCCAACAAAGAATAGTACAATAATTCTTTTACATTCTCAAAGAAATCCCCTTTTACTGGTGGTGGACACTTTTTTCATTGTGATCACTGGTAACATGGGAAAAAATAAGATCATTCTCTCTATGTTAATTTCAAAAGACAAGGGAAAAATAAATCGTGGCTATTATGGGGCAATAATATTATACCACTTAAGATACCTAATCCACGTCAAATAGAGGTACTACATAAATAACCTTGAAAATATAGAAGAAATATTAACTCATATCATACCTATGCTTGCACTAATTGATGAGTTTGAATACAAATGGTATTTTCATGAAGAAAATATATGAGGGATAACAAAACATAATGCTATGTGGAAAAATTCCAAGAAGAGTTAGATGAAGGATTCATTGATGAAATTCCCACACTCCAAGGCTTATTAACCAATATTGACCAATTTAGAAGAGAACATAATCCATAATAGAATGAATGAATGTTATTCAATTTATTAGTAGAAGAAAAGGAAAATGGATGCTAGACCAACATAAAAAGGAATGATTTGGCCCAAGGGATATTAACACTATATGTCAATGAATAAGAAAATAAGAAAGTAGAAAATCATAATTTAAAAAGATAAACATTGCAAAAAAAGGGGAAGAATCTAGGTACATCGAATTAGAAAACTAGTGGAATGAAAAAATAGTGCCATGAGCAATTGCATTGTTCACAAAATTTCAAATGTATATATATAAGTAGTATAGATCGATCTTAACTTTAGATTTACCAAACAACAAGAGGGATCAAAATATATGAAGATTCAAGGCTCTTTTTGAGTGAACAACTTGAGGAAAGGTTTGCAACCGTGAGAGATTTAATTAATCTCGACGCTTGGAAGATCCAGAATTAGGATGGATCTAAATTGGTTCCTAATAATACTAATTGTATTCTATATAAATTCACATCTCCATATATAAAAATATTCTTATTTTTTATTTTATTAAATCCCTAATAATAGAATTATATATGAATTCCCTCGACATTTTAATTTTATTTTTCATATATATATATATATATATATATATATAGAGAGAGAGAGAGAGAGAGAGAGAGAGAGAGAGAGATTATTGTAAATATTAAGCTTTTGTATGTTTATTAATTAAATTTAAATATGAAGTTTTGAATTATCATGGTTACGAATATGAATATGATTTTTTTTTGATAAAAAATTCTTTTTAATTTTATTAATAACAATACAATTACAATATAGCAAATTTAATTGAATCTACATTTAATTTTTTATTATTTTTTTTAAATTGAGGCGGAATTATGTTTTATTATTGTTTGTTTTGATACCTCATTACAACCTATTATCTAATATGCCATTGCAACATCTCCCCCATATTGGGTTGCAAAGCACATCTTAGCACAATTATTAAGACCTTAAACAAATATCTAAGGAATTTTTGGAATTTGAGAATCAATTATATCTTGAACCAAATATAATGAGATAGTAAGGATATAAAATGGATTATTATACAAGACGATTACAAGAAAATAACTAATTATTAAAGTCACGAATAATATATGAAATAGAAGAATTGAATGGGTTTCACCTATTGTGGTATCTAAGTAGAAGAATGAAAAGTTAAGAATATGCACATATTTTAGAAACTTAAAACTGATAATGATTAAATATCCTTCATTAGCACCCTTTTCAAAGGAAAACCTGCAATCAGTAGCAAGAAATGGTATCTACTCATTTCTAGATTAGTATTTGAGATATAACTAGGTGTCAATCAAAATAATAGACTATCCTTTGACTACATTTGTAATGAAATTTGGATATTTTGCATTCAAAAGAATTTCACGTCTTCTAGTGAATGCATTGGAATGATTTTTTATGGCACAGTGCCACAACAAAAGCTATGTTAGTCTCATGTATTTCTACAGTATCACGAGATGACTGTGGATTCCTTACAGTCTGCTGAAAATAATATTCCCTGATTATCATTTATTTTCAAAAATCTCACTGCATTCATTATTTTCAATTTAAACTATTCATTATCTCTCATTTTACCTTTTTCCAATACCCTCATGCTCTGAAAACCCATGTTTGACATTAAATCCCCTCATTTAGCCTTGCCCCTTTCTTAAAACCTCTTTCCCTATGCTAAAAACCCCATTTTCCTCACTAAAATCCCTTCCCCTTCACTCATTCCCATCTATCCATTTAAAACAATGTAAAAACCCATTTTTACATTATTTTTGAAATAAATATTAACCCGGGTCCCACTTTAAATAGACCCTATTTATTTAAAAACCCGACCCCTTATATGTTTAAACCCCTGCCTTAAGAACCTGATTCCCTTGCTTTAATATGACCCTGGCCCCACCATATATTAAGTACCTCCGTTTTAATACTTTTCCCAGGCCCGACATTATTCTAAACCCTCTGCTTCATTTAAACCCCACCCCTCCTATCAAATCAATCCGTTGTTCCATCCTATCCCAACCACCGTCTGATCCTCTCCCCTTCATCCGACGGCCCTCGCGCCTTTTCGCAACCCTAACTGCCTGAGGTTTAAAACCTTGGAGGACTTGTGAAATATGTGGTTTTTGCACCCCTCCCTTCCACCACGCGTCGCCACCTCGCTTCATTTAATCCCCCCATCATATACTACCTAAATGCCTATGCACCGTGCGATAAACCCAAAACCATCCTCACGCCATAACACGAAACTGTTGACCCTTTTTGAATAATTTGAAGACCTAAATCTCTGCAATAAACTCCTGCAACATTTCTAAAGGACCTGGAAGACTACAATCAAATGAAAGAACTGAAAAAACCTCCATTATCCAGACTCCCTTCCGCATATTTCCCAAATTCTTTAAAAACCATATTGCCTCCCTACAGAGCTTTGTTTTTTATTAATATTTTTTTCTAGGTTTTGTAGGTTCCATACATATTGAAATATGTGATAAATTTTCATTTCTAAGTCCAATAATTGTTAAATCAGGGCTCTCTGGATGACGATTCAAAGGCTTTGTTCATCAAAGGATTAGGAGCACAAGAATAATCAAAAGTAGCAATGAATTCATGATCAATAAGGATCATACTATTACTCTAAAGACAACGAAGTTTCTTCAAAATAAAAAGGTGAGGAAAAAGGAGAGTTTCAAAGTGACTGCATAGGCAGAGATGAAGACAAATAAAAAACACAGTTAATGAACAGTGAAAGTTAAAAATAATAAAAAGATCAGTCAAAGGTTAAAAACGAAAGACAGAGTTAAAGGCGGGTTAAAGATAGAATACACACTAAAAATACTGTAAGAGATAAAACAAGTAACCCAAGGCAGTCAAAGAAAGATCAGAGATAAAAATAGTTAAAGGAAGTAAACAGATCAATCAAGGACAAGGAAAATAAAACAGATAAAAGATGAAGATGAAGACAAACTAAAGTTTAAAGACAAATCAACGAGGAAGATCAGGCCAGGTGTCATGGCCATTCAACATTTGCTTCTTCACAGTCACAGTGGCCACATATAGCCTAATTTTTCTTTAAATGAAGGCGGCTATAGTTAATATTACAGTCAGAGATATTTTAGCAGCAACCTAGAAGTTATTGTAAAGGTTAATTTTGAAGGCATATTAGTCAAAGATATTTTAAAAAGTTAGCTCAATAATTTAATTCGAAATTTATTACTACAGTAGGACAGTCAAAGATATTTTGGCATTGGGCCTTGCATGGTCTCAATTTTCAAACATCATTTACTCTATAGTAAATACAAATATATCACCATAGATTAGGGAAACCTCCTCATCTGCAGTTAAATACTGCATGTATTGTTCATTATTATTATTGGTTTTTAGGTTGGATTTTTATCAAACTCTGAGTTGCTAAGATTATTGCACTAGAGCATTGTAATTGTTTTTGAGATGGACATCATTAATACAAGCACGTTCACAATATATTTGAGCTACATTAATGCTGATGTTATCTCTTTTATGTAAATGTTTTTTCCTTTGTTTCCATGTTGTACACCAATTTCTTTGATAATAGAACAAAAATTTTAGAATAAGATATGTTGTTTCGGCACCTTAACTCTGTCTGTTATTATTATCTTTATGTTTTCATCTGTAAGTATGAATAAATTATTCTTAATTTCTCTTTAGTATTGCTGGATTGTTTTCTTGAGGTTTTCTTAGTGAAGTACAACTAAAAAATTCTTAATTCTCTTTAGTTTTACCAGATTGTTATCTTAAAGGCTTTATTTCAAGTTTCGTTAAAGAATTCTTAATTGCTCTTTAATTACACTGTACTGTTTTCTTGAATGTTTTCTCTATATGAAAGTACAACTAAAGAATTCTTAACTTCTCTTTAGTATTACTGGACCGTTGTCTTGAGGTTTTCTTAGTGAAAGTATAGATGAAGAATTCTTAATTTCTCTTTAGTTTTACCAAAATGATATCTTAAAGGCTTTTATGATGAAGTATAGTTAAAGGATTCTTAATTTACCTTTAGTTTTACTAAATTCTTAACTTTCTATCATCTCATATTCATCTTACCAAGAAATATCCATTTGATATAGTTAACTTTCCCGGTGAAAACCCTTGAAAAATTGATGTACAATTTAACCCTTTTATGACTCCATAACCTAATGGATTAAGCTTCCCACACTCTATCTGTCCAACCAAACAATCACTCAAAACAAACAACCGCAAAACTTCATAACTGACCTAAAATCAGAAGAATATAAGCACAAAGATAAATCAATTAATCATAAACACACAGAGAGCCCTTTCTGAGCCCAGGAAGGCTAGGTCCTTGGAGGCCAAAGTGGTTTGATGTGGTTCCCTGCTACTTTTTCTTACCAATATTGCAAATTACAGGGAGCCAACATAATGGTGACCATACTAGGGAACCTGAGTTATTAAACAAGATTAATATTTCCTCAAAAACTCAGAAACCCCCACTCAAATTTAGATGAATCAAATATTAACCAAAAATGGTATCTGGTTGCTAATGGTAGACAACAACCAGCCTCGAGGAAGTTGAAATCATCCACCTTGTAATGTTCCTAATTTAGCTTCAGCTAATAGGAATATTAATTTTTCTCTTAAAACTTAGATTGGTGAATAAATGTGCAAGGAGGCTCATAATTTGCTCAAATATGAATAAAAATCCTTCCTAATGTGAAAGGGGATCATGTAATAACAAACTCAAGCATCCACATATGTGAACAAGGTCTAAACTATGTGGGCAAGGTCAACTTTGACCAAGTCAACATGATTTATTCTCAAAGAAATGGATCCTACATAAAGCCAGCTCAATGTGAATAGAGATCAATCCAGCTAGATAAAATGAAGGCACCTTGAGTGTGAAAAGGGACAAGGCATGAAGAATCATTCAAGGTTGACCAAGTCAACAAGTTGCCTAGATACATTGCACCATCTTGTTGGACAACACAATTTTTTTGGAGGAGCCTTTGCATGAAAGAAACCTCATAGTCGGTGGGACCCTTGGAGAGGAAGCTCATCAATTATATAATGAAGGAGATGGAAAGAATATGGAAATATTGGAGATTATATTTTCATGAGGTCTACTTAGACTTCCGCCATACTTAGTTGTTTAGCTAAGTTGCTGCATTGCTTAGTGCAAGGGTTTGCCCGGGCGGGGATTCCCTACTCTTTCTTGGAGATCTTGCTTGAGAAATATAAGAGGAGGTTTCTGATATTAATTTTCCACTACCTGGTGTTGGGCCAAACACCTAAATTTATCAAAAATGCAGTCCCTTTATAAAAATGCATTATTTCTTAAGGTGTGCAGTGGAAGGGGTGAAAGTCCCATTTTGAGGAGCTAGTTTCCCAAGAGAAGGATCAACCTTTCTTTGGTAGAAATAGAAGAGGAGTCTACAAAAATTTATTTGTATGTTCAGCCATTATTATACAGAGCTACAACCATACAGTTTTATTCAGCCACAGATTTGCAACAGCTTCCTCTTGTACATCTTTTCTCACAAGAAACCCTTGTCGGGTCTTCTTGGATCTGTGTAAAAGAGATTAGATCTCTGTTTTTGTACCTCATTGAGTATTCTAATAAAATTATCAGATATATTTCTCCATTTTATGAGTTAACCTCTCTTTTAACTGCACAGTCACTTGTGCAGCTGCTCCGACCTTTTGTAGTCTTGGGGTTTTGCCCATTTTTAGCAGTTGTGAGCATGGGAGGCCTATTTAACTAGGCAAAATGCATTTGTTTCTGAAAATAGTTTGCATGAATGACCTATATTTCCTATTCTAAGGGACACAACATTTATTTTCCACTGTTCTAACTCAATATTCAAAAAATAGCGTTTTTGAGGCAAAAACAGTTGTTTTCCCCACTTGATGAATTGAAAAAAGGCATAGTTTGTTGCTATGATTGTTCTATTGAGGCTATGTGTTTAAATAAATTATATGATATGATCACTTTCTTCTCTCCAACTCTATAATACCTTAGGGTATTCTTATTGTTGTACAAAATTCTAGTTTTGGAACATTACAGTGGTATCGGAGAAACAATCTTGGCTCAGCCTGTGAGCCCAAGAATTATGGAGTCTTCTCATGGGGAGGAGGATATTTACAGAAGAAATTAGAGAAAAACCTTTTTTTCTAAAGAAAGGAGGTTCTCAAAACTTATTTTTCCAAATCTGCAGGGTGGAAGCAAGGGCGTCAAAGAAATGAGGAGGGAGAAATCTAAAAGTCCCTCAGCAAGATATATACAGGAGGAAGATTCTAAATACTCATCTTATGGATATGAGCACTCAGTCATATCATCAGATCTACCATGTTCTATCAGCCATTTCTTCATGAAGAGGAAGAAAGGAGATGTGCCAAAGAGAGATACTCTTGGTGATTATTTGCAAGAATATGAAGATCAATCTAAGGAGTTCAAAGATCACTTGAACTTCCAAGGGTTTTGTCGAATGAAGGAGGAAAATAGCACAAGGAGCAAGAAGCAAGGTAAGGGTATATTCTTTCTATCCACTTTTGATGGATCACCTCTATGTCTGGCTAGGGCTTGGGTGAAGGAGCTAGACACCTTTGTGCAACAACATCAAGTTTCAGAATTTGAGGCCATCAAATTAGCAGCGTTGCATTTTGAGGGTAAGGCCTATGCTTGGTGGTTGTTTGAATCATTTTCCTTAAAGAATGAAAATATATCTACTTATGAAAAGTTCATTAAAAGGTTAATAGAGAGGTTTGATGATCTTTCATATAAAACATCTTCTATTTCAACTATCAAACCACATCAAACAAAGCTTTTGCATGAGTTGGGAGAGTCTATCTATCCAACTCCATTTCTAACAACCAATGAAGAGGAGGTGAGTCTGTTTGATACTTTTCCAAGGGAAAGATCTCCTTTGGATGAAGGGCTTCCTTCTCAAAGGAAAGATATGAAGATTCCTTTTTCAAAAGAAGACCAAGATCCGAGGTCTCTTGTTGGAGATAAGGCAACTTCAACTATTGAAGGGGAGAAAGGGAAGGTAGGGGAGAATAACACAGCCATGACAAGGGCACCTCAAGCACCTCATGGAGAAGAGGAGGGAGAACTTTCTCCAAGAAAATAAATTCTTGCACTCTTGCAAGGAGTTCCAAAAGGTCTCACACATATACCTCTTGGCATAACACATGAGCAACATGTACTTTCATTGCCAAGTGATGGGATCTTGAAGATAGGAGAAGGAAAAGAGGAGGAATGGCATCATAAGATGAAGAACATAAACCCTTCTCTATTTCTGTTAGGTCCCTATATCACTAGTATAGTCCCTTATTATTGTTAGTGTAACCCCCTTATTGTTATTATTGAACCCTTGTAACCCCCATTTTTTTTATTATTGTGCCCTTAAATTATTATTGTTAGGTTGGCTAGGATTACATTGTGGCCCACTAGGATTACATTATGGCCCCATGGACTCCTATATATAGAAAGGAGGTTTTGTAAATTGTATCATCCAAGAATTGTTCATTTATGTAATGTACTGGAGGTTGCCCCCTCGAAGTGGCTCATTTCTAAGGCGTTTACATCTCTTTTCTTCTATTTTTGGAGCTGGTTACACAACATTTGGTATCAGAGCTTTGGATTCTAGGGTTTCGCTGCTCCAAACAGGTCATCGTGGCATTTTTGCTATAACTTGTTTTCTACGTAACTTTTCGTGTTTCTGAAATTTTTAGGTGCGAAGTCAAAACCGAGGAATATTTTATAAAAATTTCGCAGCCCTGTTCGTAATATTTAGAGATATGAACTGTGGAAGTTAGGTCTTTTTTTCAGGCTCCTAAACAGGTCATCGTGGAATTTGCGCTATAAAAAATTTTCTACGAAGGTTCAGAATCTGAAATTCATATGGTGCGAAGCTGAAATCCTGAGGAAATTCATCAAAAAATTTCAGATCTTGGTTCGAAATATTTTTGGAGATATGAGCTGTGGAAGGTAGTGCTTTTTCAGGCTCCTGAATTTAATCTCAAAGAGGTGATCGTGGGAAAAGTTCAATAACTCTCTCTCTGAAGATTGGATTGGAGTGCCGTCAAAAGTATTCACAGGTACACGGCTTGTAGTTTCTTTTCTATCAATTTCAGAAACAAAGGATGAAATTAGTTGATGACGGTGGCAAGTCGTACAAGTTCGCTCTACTGAACCAGTCCATAATTAGGTCATTGTGGGAGATTGGACACAACTTTGTCTTGGAGAATCCAAATCAGGTCAGACCTATGGCATTCAAAAGAGAATTTATAGGGCTACTTCAGTGCAGAATTTCATATATTGAAGATCTGCAATAACAAATATAATACAATTTCAATATCGAGCTCCTCAAAGCAAGTAAAAGGTGTGTATTTTTTTTCCAAATTGCATAATTCTTGTTTGAAGAATCAAGTTTAATTGACTGAAAGGGCGTATTGTAGAATAGATATCAATATTGGAGTCTAAAATGGCCCCTAAAAAGAATTCAACACCCATTAATCCCTTAGAAGGCTCTACTATGACTCATGAAGACGAAGAATGGAAACATGACATATCAAAATTACAAGAGCAAGTGCAACAAATTTCGCTCTCGCAAAGAACAATAAAAAATGAAATGGAAGTTTTGAAGAAGGGCATGGAAACTAATATGGATGGTTTGAAGAAAGGCGTGGAAGCTAAGATGAGTGGTTTGGAAGCTAAGATTGATGGCATGGAAGTGGGCATGGAAGCTAAGATGGATGACATGGAAGCTAAGATCGATGAAAAAATGAAAGACAACATGGAAAACATGAAGAAATATCTAAAATTAGACATCGAAGGTTTGGGAAAGTTGATACAAGAAATGTTTCCTAATGGTGAAAATATAGTAGAGGAAACCCATGATGAGAACAAAATAAATGTTAATCGTGATTTCATAAACTCTACTGTTGGAGGGAAGAACCACCATATTCCAAAAATGGATATGAGGAAGTTTGATGGAAAGGATCCTGTAACATGGATACTATAGATGGAGCAATATTTTGATCTCCATAATATGCAAAACACACAAAAGGTACGCACGAACTCTTACATTTAGAAAAATACATTTGTATGGTATCGATGGTTTTTCTTCCCCGTAAAAATTGTCACTGTCAATTTTTACTAGAGGGGAAATGAACCCACACAGAGGATACAAAGAGCAACACCTTCTTTAGCCAATTGATAAATATCAAACAAAAGGGCTTAGTGGGGGAGCACATTGAGGACTTCCAAAAATTGAATATAAGGGTAACTGATATTCCAGAGGAACATATATTGATCTCTTCATAAGCACTTTAAAGGATAACATCCAACATGAAGTTCATGTTTTGGAACCTGATTCATTGGAGAAGGTATTCATATTGGTAAGAAAAATTGAATGTAAAATTATGGCGACAAGGAAGCCTACCACTCACTTCTATAAAGAAGGAAGTGTTGCTACGCCTATATTTCCACAACCTACAAGGTTGAAACCACAACAATTGGAAGAAAAACGAGCAAAAGGGCTTTGCTACAGTTGTAATAGCAAATACACTAAAGGTCATAAGTGTGCTGAGAAGAAATGATTTTACACAGATTGTGAAGAGGAATAAGAAAATGAACAAGAAGAGGATATACACCAAGAACCAGCCATAGAAGGGGAAGAAATGAATCCGACCATATCGTGTAATGCACTGGCAAGAATTACCACTCCTCAAACTCTCAAGATAGAAGGATATATCAAGAAGAAAAAGGTAATAGTGTTGATTGATTCAGGTAGTACCCATAATTTTATTCATTGTAAGGTAGCCAAGGAATTGAATTGTTTCCTATACCTAGCACCAGAATGTCAAGTGATGGTTACAAATGGAGGAACTATAAATTGCTCTGGAAAATGCCATAATATCAATCTAACCTTGGGGGAATATGTTTTGAATATTCCAATGCTTTCCATTCATATGGGAGGTGTTGATGTTGTACTAGGAGCACAATGGTTACAATCTTTGGGGACGGTAGATTTTAATTTTCAAGAAATTTTCTTGAAATTTTTATCAGATGAAAGAAGTTGGAATTTTACGTATTGAAGGAAGCCAGAAGGATACTAAGCTCTAAAGTCATGACAAAGCTTCTAAAGAAAGAACAACGAGGCGTAATTGCACAATTATGCTCACTAGAAGTTCCAACATCAAAATCATCTATTTCTGTAGATCTCCAAAAAGTCTTGGACAATCATTCCAAGGTTTCTGAAACTTCCAAAGGACTCCCACCTATTCGTGATCATTATCATGCTATTCATTTGATTCCAGGAAGTGTTCCTCCATACATCAGGCCTTATAGACATCCTTATGTCCAAAAGAGCGAAATTGAATGTACGATTGTAGAAATGTTAGAGGCAGGTATAATTCAACCTAGTCAAAGTTCTTTCTCTGCTCCTATATTATTGGTACACAAGAAGGGAGGATCATCGAGCATGTGTCTCGATTATAGGGAGCTCAATAAGCTCACCATTAAAGATAAATTTCCCATTCCTGTGATTGATGAATTATCGAATGAATTACATGGAGAAATTTATTTTACCAAGTTGGATCTTCATTCAGGATATCATCAAATTAGAATGAAGACTAAGGATATTCCGAAAAAAACATTTTTAACTCATGAGGGTCATTATGAATTTTGGGTCATGCCTTTTGGCCTTACCAATGCACCTTCTACATTTCAAGGGTTGATGAATTCCATTTTCAAACCCTTCCTTAGAAAATTTGTGCTAGTATTTTTTGATGATATACTAATCTACAACAGGGTCTTGGAAGGATCATGTTGAACATGTTGAGGGAGTCATTCAACTATTGGCAGGAGAAACAATTATATGCAAAAAATCCAAATTTTTCTTTGAGTAATAAGAGGTCGAATATCTAGGTCATATTGTATCTCACGAGGGTGTTAAAGTAGACCCTAACAAAATTAAAGCCATTAAGGAATGAAAGTCCCCACAACCATAAAGAAGTTGCGAGGATTTCTCGTGTTAATGGTATTATCGCAAGTTTGTTAAGAATTATGGGAGAATATCGCACTTAACAACGTTATTGAAGAAATATGCATTTTCATGGACTCCTGAAGAAACTAAGGCCTTTGAACATCTTAAAGAGGCAATGTGCCTAGCACCAGTCTTAGCTACGCCAAACTTCACAAAAACCTTTATTGTGGAATGTGATGCCTCGTGAAATGGAATTGGTGTTGTTTTAATGCAAGAAGGAAGACCCATTGCTTTTGAAAGTCATCCAATCAAAGGAAAGCATTTACAAAAGGCTATTTATGAGAAGGAAATGTTGGCAATACCACATGCACTAAAGAAATGGAGACCTTACCTAATGGGAAGACACTTCAAGGTAAAAACTGATCATGATATTCTTAAACACTTTTTGGAACAAATACTATCTTCAAAAGAGCAACAAAAATGGGTCACAAAGATGTTGGCTTATGACTTTGAAATAATATACAAAAAAGGGAAGATAAATGTTGTTGCAGATGCACACTCAAGAAAGAATGAAGAGGTTTAAGCATTGCTTTGTGCCATTTTTATTATCCAACCAGATTGGATAACCGAAGCAAGGGATGAATGGAAGAAGGACGAAGAAGTGTGGACACTTATTCAAAAGTTGCACCAAGATCCTAGTACATTTGATACATTTAGTTGGAAAAATGATTCCTTGTGGTACAAAGATCGCTTATATCTTGGTAAGAATTCCCAACTAAAACAAAAGATTCTTTTGGAATTGCACACTTCTCCTTTAGGAGGACACTCGGGATTTTTAAAAACTTACCACAGGGTGAAGAAAGAATTTTTGGGATGGCCTTAAATCTGATATTCAAAAGTTTGTGGCGGAATGTTTGGTTTGCCAGCAAAATAAAGTTGAGACAATTAAGACCCCAGGACTTCTACAACCTTTATCCATTCCAAGTCAACATTGGGAGGAGATTTCAATGGATTTTATCACAGGTTTACCTAAGTCCGAACAAAAGAGTGTCATCATGGTGGTAGTTGATAGACTTACTAAGTATGCACACTTTTGTGCATTATCTCATCCATTTAAAGCAAGTACAATTGCTACTACATTTATGGACACAATTCGAAAGCTACATGGAAACCCAAAGGTTATTGTGAGCGACAGAGATCCCATTTTTACTGGAAATTTTTGGACGGAGTTATTTTTGTTTGGGTACTCAATGCTCATAGCTCATCTTATCATCCTCAATCCGATGGTCAAACTGAGATAGTGAATAAATGTTTGGAAGGATATCTTCGTTGTTTTGTATCCGATAAACAAACACAATGAGTCAAGTGGTTACCTCTCGTTGAATGGTGGTATAACACTTCCTTCCATACTGCAAGAAAATATGAACCCATTTATGGCACTTTATGGATATCATCCACCATCCATCACATCATCTTTAAGAGAAAATTCGAAGGCTCAAGCAGTTGAAGATCACATCGAGCATCAACAAGAAGTTCTCCAACCTCTTAAAGGATAACCTCGAATTTGGCACAAAATCGAATGAAACAACAGCGTATCAACATCGCAGCGAGAGAAGTTTTGATGTAGGAGATTGGGTATTTTTACGGCTACAACCATACAAACAAATGTCCTCAAGCAAGCTAAGAAGGATAATAAATTATCACCAAAGTACTATGGTCCTTACAAGATGTTGCAAAATATTGGTTCTATGGCATACAAATTGGAGCTTCCTGCTTCTTCACGAGTGCATGCAGTTTTCCATGTTTCATGCTTAAAGAAGGTTATAGGTAAAAATCTTCCAGTTCAAACAATATTGCCAGAAATTGATGAGGAAGGAAAAATCATATTGGAACCTAAAGCGGTCACAGAAAAAAGAACTCAACAGCTACGAAATCGATCAATTTCAGAGTATCTCATCAAGTGGAAGAACTTACCCACCGAAGATTCTACATGGGAGGATGAGAATTTTATACGTAATCACCTCGAGCTACTCAAGCGTTGAGGACAACACTTTTTGAAGGAGAGGGGCATGTTAGGTCCCTATATCACTAGTATAGTCCCTTATTATTGTTAGTGTAACCCCTTATTGTTATTATTGAACCCTTGTAACTCCCATTTTGTTATTATTGTGCCTCAAATTATTATTGTTAGGTCGTGGACATGACATCAGGTCTACCTAGGATTTCATTATGGCCCATGGGCTCCTACATAGAAATGAGGTTTTGTAAATTGTATCATCCAATAATTGTTCATTTATGTAATGTATTGGAGGTTGCCCCCTCGAAGTGGCTCATTTCTAAGGCGTTGATATCTCTTTTCTTCTCTTTTTGGAGCTGGTTACACAAAAATTTCAGAGTTTGGAAGAGAAAAGAAGGCAAGAGGACCCATGCAACAAAGGTAGGGGAAAATCGGTCCACCTACATTCACATCCTACTCTATGCCTTGCTACCTCTTTGCAAGGAGGCACTTCAGCAGGAGGACCTCCTGATTGGAGGGAAGCTAAAGTGTTCTCTCAACTATATGCAACAACAACATTTTTTTTAAACAAAGAACCTTGGAAGGAGCCACTATAGCGCAGAAAACCATTGATGGGAGGCTAGGAAAATTTTTGAAATTGACCTTGCTTTCTTCCGCTCATCTATTTGCGTTGGAGGGAATATATTCAGAAATTTGTGCTGATATGAGCATAGTATCAAAAGGATACTCCATAGCTTTGGGGCAGAAAAGGATACTCCAATATATAATGAATATTTCTCAACATAACAAAAATATAATTTCATTTTTGTATGCAGGAGAAAAAAGGTGGAAGTTTTTGGGAAAAAGAACCTTTCAAAGGAAGGGTGACTCTCCTAAAATTCCATCTTGTCTTGAGCAAGATCAGCTACAAGAGGGGCGGCAAAAGAAATTTGGGAATACTCCAACATGTGACTTTGACATCAATCATGTCAAAGTGGAGAACCATCATATGAAAAATGCATCATTTCAGATTTCTACAACGCTGTCGATGTTTGGAAGCCTAGACCCTTATTGGGAGTCCTAACTCTCGATGGAATATTCTAAGGACCTATTCACATGTAAGTTTCTTGATGGGCAAGAAATGGATGAAAAGTGTAAAGTAGTTAATGGGATCATTTATGTTCATGATCAGATTTACTTAACCAAAGGTTCCAAACTCAAGAATAAAATACTAGATACAACTTATGAGGTATTGCTTTCAAATCCCACTAGCTTCATTAAAACATATCATACTATCTTAGATGGATTTATGTGGAAAAATTTCAAGGAGGAGATGCACTCTCATATGAGTAAGTGCATGAATCATTTGGTGGTTGAGGAGGAACATAACTCTTGGGAAGATTTATCATCATTACCTCCTTATTCCTTGATTGTGAGAGGGAGCTCATCCATGAGCTACCTTGCTGATTTTAAACAAGTGTATGACAAACATTGTATTGTTGAATCTCATGATGTATTTATTATGTACTTGTATCCTCTTAACACTCATGTGCAGGTCTTGGCTCCAAGAGAGGGCACCTTTTCTGATGAGCTTCATGAGCCACATTGGACCATGAGCAATGGTGATGTTGGCCATTATTTGGGAGATCTTGGAGGGATGATGTACTCCTCATGGTGTGAATCATCAATACCAACCATCTTACACCTTCTCCAAGCATGTAATAAGGATGGGGCAGCAAACAAGTGTTGGGGAGAATGCTTGTCATGTCATATTCTATGGCAGTTAGGAGGAAAACTGCGCTGGTTGCACATGAGGGACCATTATCCTACTCCCTTATTGTATAGGGCAACCAGCATGATCCTACTTATGATCCCACATGCTGAAGATGTTCTTAATTTTGTTGGGGACATGGTTGGAGGAGAGACACATTTGTTGGGTGTTTCTTTGGGGGAAGGAAGTCCCTACTTTTTCTGCACTACATGTTCCAAGGGGAGCATGAGGAACTATATGGCCACCATTGCATATCACTTGTTTCTTTATGATGTGAACCATATGGTTGGTTGGAACACTTAGGGCATGCCTCTCATGAGAAATTGGGAGGATATTTTCTATGAATTACCAAGCTGGAAGGTGGTTCATTTTATTTGGACGATAGCATGGAGGAGGGAGACCTCCATTGATGATGAAATCCCCCATGATTGTCATCGCTTCTATCTTGAGAAGGCCATGGATCAGCAAGAGGGCTTCCATAACAACCTTCCATTATTTCATGATGAGAGCCATTGGGTTTATTCCCCAAATGCCATCTTGCACACTTGGGAGGAGCCATTGGGAGATGGGGCTTTTGCAGAAATTATGAAGCAATGGAGGAGACTATGGGATGAGAGGGCCACAAGAGGAAGAGGGGAGATTTTGCAAAACCCTTGTAGTTGCTTGAGGACAAGCAACATTTGGGAGGGGAATATTGTAATGTTCCTAATTTAGCTTTAGCTAATAGGAATATTAATTTTCTATTAAAACTTAGATTGATGAATAAATGGGCAAGGAGGCTCATAATTTGCTAAAATATGAATAAAATTTTTTCCTAATGTGAAAGGGGATCATGTAATAAGTAGTTCAAGAATCCACATATGTGAACAAGGTCTAAACTATGTGGACAAGGTCAAGTTTGACCAAGTCAACATGATTTATTCTCAAAGAAGTGGATCCTACATAAAGCCAGCTCAATGTGAATAGAGATCAATCCAGCTAGATAAAATGAAGGCACCTTGAGTGTGAAAAGGGACATGGCATGAAGAATCATTCAAGGTTGACCAAGTCAAAAATCTGTCTAGATACATTGCACCATCTTGTTGGACAACGCAGTTTTTGTGGAGGAGCCTTTGCATGGAAGCAACCTCATAGTGGGTGGGACCCTTGGTGAGGAAGCTCATCAATTATATAATGAAGGAGACGGAAAGAATATGGAAATATTGGAAATTATATTTTCATGAGGTCTGCTTAGAATTCCATCATACTTAGCTATTTAGCTAAGTTTCTGCATTGCTTAGTGCAAGGGTTTGCTCGGGCGGGGATTCCCTACTCTTTCTTGGAGATCTTGCTTGAGAAACCTAAGAGGAGGATTCTGATCTGAATTTTCCAATACCTAGTGTTGGGCCAAGCACCTACCTTCATAAAAAATGCAGTCCCTTTAGAAAATTTCATTATTTATTAAGGTGTGCAGTGGAAGGGGTGAAAGTCCCAATTTCAGGAGCTAGTTTCCCAAGAGAAGGATCAACCTTTATTTGGGAGAAATAGAAAAGGAGTCTACAGCCATTTCTTTGTATGTTCAGACATTATTATACATAGCTACATCCATACAACATTATTCAGCCACAGATTTGCAACAACTTCCTCTTGTACATCTTTTTTGACAAGAAACCCTTGCCGGGTCTTCTTAGATCTGTGTAAAAGAGATTAGATCTCTGTTTTTGTACCTCACTGAGTATTATAATAAAATTATCAGATATATTTCTCTATTTTATGAGTTAAACTCTCTTTTTACTACATAGTCACTTGTGCAGTTGCTCCGACATTTTGTAGTCTTGGGGTTTTTCCCATTTTTAGTAGTTGTGAGTATGGGAGGCCTGTTTAACTAGGCTAATTTCATTTGTTTCTGAAAATATTTTTCATTAATGTCCTATATTTTCTATTATAAGGTACAACCGTTATTTTCCACTTTTCTAACTCAATATTTAGAAAATAGCATTTTTGAGGCAAAAACAACTGCTTTTCCCCACTTGGTGAATTGTAAAAAGGAATAGTTTGTTGTTTTGATCATTCTATTGAAGCTATGTGTTTAAATACATTATATGAGATGGTCACTTGCTGCTTTCCAACTCTGGAATACCTTAGGGTATTCTTATTATTGTAAAAAATTCCAGTATTGGAACATTACACACCTGGTGACTCCACTGGTTTTTAGTAGGCCTACAAACTCCACTAGGAAATTATTGAGAAAAACCTAAGATTATAAAAACTCAAAGAAGCCCAGTCAAAATACTGTGTGAATAAAGTATTTTTATTTTATAGATTGGTTTGTTTTCAAGATATTATAAAACTTTCAATCTCTCTGTGCCTTGAGTCTATGTTCTAGCTTCTAGAAGAATCTGTCCCATATCCCATCCTGACCCAAACACTCATGCAATAGTTGAAAATCCTAAGAACATCATAAGGAAAACTCCTAGGTCTAAGAATTCAACCGTTAGCAGACTTATTCACAAGGCAAGTTCCTTACCTAAAAACCTTAAAGACTTGCAGGATAGCCTATTTGAATCACACCTGGAAAAAATATTGTTCAAGACTAAATCCTAGAGTTGGATAACCCATATATTTTTAGACCCATTCATCTTACAACATAATCCTATTGTGCAAACCCCTACCCCCACTCATACACCCACTGCTCACCTTCCCCTATTCAACCCTCCACCTCCTTTTGTCAACCCTCCACTTATTAACCCCCCTTTGTTTCCCCAACCACCAACCATGGAAACCTGGCATGCCCCATTAGTCCTACCATTAAGTTTATTTCCTCTACCACAATACTATCAGTCCAAAATCCCCCTATTTGATGCAAGTGGTTCTACAACTACTCAACAACATGTGGATAGAATGGATGACTCTTTTGATAGAAAAGAGATAGATGATGAAATTGTTAAGATAAAAAGGTTTTCCCAAATCTTAGGGGGAGAAGCAAGAAAATGGTTTCAAGGCCTAACCCCTAATAGTATACACGACCTCCTTGCTTTTCATCAGCTATTCCTAAATAAATGGGAAGTCAAGAAAAACCCTCTCCAAATCTTATCAGAATATGAAAACATTAAGAGAAAAGTTGGAGAGAGTGTCCAAGATTACTGCACTAGGTTAAACAATGTATATAATGCCCTCCCTCGTCACATAAAACCCCCACAAGGTCTAGCCCTAATGAAATTTCTAGACAGTTTTGACTCAGAGATGGCTTATCAACTAAGAGAAAGAGACCCTCCTACATTAGAAGACATGTAGAAGGGCGCAGTAAGTGTAGAAGAAAATCTGATTGCCAAGAGGGCTAGAATAAAAAATGAAAAAAGAGTCACATATAAGGAAGAGTTTGTAGCCTCCACATATAATACTAAGATTGATAACCTCGTTAGAACCATGAAAAGGACAATGGAGAGAATAAACATGAATGAGAGAGATTTCCCTAAAGAAAAACAAGTTGCTCCTCAAAATAGAAACCAGAACGAGAACCAAAACTTTAGGAGAAACCCCCCTCAAATAAGACAGAAAGAATAGAGAGAACCTGACCAGAAAATCAGACCTTCTTTTCAATAAAACTATGCTGATGAGGATGACGGAAAGATTGAAGAACCAGAGGAGAGTCAAATTAATCTAATGGGAGTTAATAATGAGGATATTGTTTTCCTCACTGAGGAAGAGTAGGGCATTTTCACCCAAATTCAAAATGAATAAGAATGCCAAGAATCTGAGGATTATAAACAAGGATTTGAAAATGCTATCATGGACGCGCATAGAAAATATGACCTCAGAAGCAAGAAAGTTCAAGACACTCCCAAGAGAAAGAACACTGAAATTTCTGCTAGGAAGACCCCTGAAAATGATCCTAAAAAGAGAGTAGAAAGTTCAACTCAAATGGTTGAAATCTCTGATAAAAATAAAAAGAAAAACATTCTAGAAAGTAGCATTATTAAACCAACTAGTATCCCTAACAAAACTGATTCAGCTGATATCTCTAGTGAAAATCAAGAATCTGAAATTGTTGTAAAAACAATGTCTGATAAAACTTATTTAAATCTTCCAAAAACATAGACACCATTTAGTATTGAGAATGAAATTTCCAAAATAAATATTTCCACACATCTCACTGAATTAGTAGGCCAAAGTGTATATAGATCCCAAGTTTTGAAAGCTTTAAACATAGGAGAAAATATTGATACTATGAATTTGAATGATGACAAACCTAAACTTCTGTTTGGTCCTGATGTAGAAGGCAAATTTCAAGAGGGAGGTGTGCCCCCATTTTATGTTAGTTTGAATATTCATGATAAGATCCTCCAAAATGCCATGTTATATTCAGGAGCATCTCATAACCTCATGCCAAAGGTAGTTATGGAAAGGCTTGGCCTTGAGATAACTAGACCATAAAAAGACTTGTACTCTTTTGACTCTAGTAGAGTTAAATGTCTAGGCCTGATCAAAGATCTATGTGTTAATGTAGCACAAATACCACCCAAAAGCCTAGTGATGGATATTGTAGTGGCTGACATTCCCCCTAAGTATGGCATGCTCCTATCACACTCATGGGGAGCCAAAGATAAAGGCACCCTCCAAATGGATATGACCTATGCTACCATACCAATCTTTATTAAACCAAGAATATTATATAGGGAGACTCATATGAAATACATGGTCAGTAGTCAAGAAAAGCCTGATAACTCCACTCTCTATTCTGTCCACATAGACCTTGATTTATTTATCCTTTACAATGATGAAAAAATTAATGAACAAGTAGCAATAAATGAACAAACAACTGAAAAAGAGGAAGAATAGTCAGACCAAATAGAAAATGAACAACATAAGTCTGAACCTCAACCTCTATGGAGCATGAGCTTTGATGGGTGTTGTGGAAAAAATAGTTCAGGGGCAGGTGTTTGGGTACACAACACTAAGAACAATCACGCAAAGGGTCACTTCTACAAACTAAACTTTTAATGTACAAATAATATAGCAGATTATGAAGCCCTCTTTCTAGGATTACAACTTCAGAAAAAATTAGAGGCCAAAAGGATCTCTGTCTATGGGGATTCTGAGCTAGTCATTGGGCAAGTTAAGGGAGAATATTCAACTAAAAATTCTAGATTAAGAGCATACATGAATGTTTCCCTTCACCTCCTAAAAAAATTCAAAGAAGATGACCTTGCCTCTATCCCGAGATCAAGATATCCTTGCCAATGAACTAGCATTTGCAGCCAGTACTTATCAGCAACATCATCCTAACAAATAATATATAGTGCAAGTTAAATATAGAACAACAGTCCCTGATAATATAAGATATTGGCAAGTTTTTGAAGGTGACAAACAGTTTGAATATTTCCTATAGTCCAAAGATGAGTTTGGAATTCCAAATTTAGACTTAGATCATGAAGAGGATGTTAAGTCCCTATATTGATAGTCTAGTCCCTTATTATGTTAGTATATCCCCCCTTATTCTTATTGTTGTACCCCTGTAACCCCCATATTGTTATTATTGTGCCCTTACATTATTATTTTTAGGTCGTCTAGGGTTAGATTGTGGCCCCACTAGGATTACATTGTGGCCCCATGGACTCCTATATATAGAAAGGAGGTTTTGTCATTTGTATCATCCAATAATTGTTCATTAATGTAATGTATTGGGGGTTGCCCCCTCGAAGTGGCTTATTTCTAAGGCGTTGATATCTATTTTCTTTTATTTTTGGACTTGGATTCACAACAGAGGACTTCTCTACTGAGGAAAAAACATGTAAGGATGAGTCCCCTCATGATGCTGATATAAATTTGTTAGAAAAAGAAGACCCACATGGGACAGAAATGTGTGAAGATCTAGAAAAAGTAGAGGTTGAAGTATTGTAGTTCAGAGATAATACCTTTTCAAGAGGACTTATCCCTCTAGAAGAACTTTTTGATTTCAATGATGTTGCTAGAAAGCCAAAAATGAAATCCACTGAAGCAAATGTGGAAGAGTGCAATATAGGCAGTGAACAAGAACCCAAAATGATAAAACTGTCAAAGACACTGCTAGCACCTATAAAACAAAACTATGTTGAGCTATTCAAAGAATTCATTGATGTGTTTGCCTAGAGCTATGAAGAATTGAAGTCCTATGATACTGATATCATTCAACACAAGATTCCACTCAAAGAAAGACAGAAGCCCTTTAAATAGAAACTGCGCAGAATAAATCATGTCCAAATGCCACTGGTTGAGAAAGAGATAAAGAAAATGTATGATGTTGGAATAATAGTCCCACTCATGTACTCAGAATGGGTTTCAAATCTTGTATTAGTGAGGAAGAAGACAGGGGATATTAGGCTCTAAATTGACTTCATAAACCTAAACAAAGCATCTCTGAAGGACAACTACCCTTTACCAAAAATGGATCATTTATTGCAAAGGGTATTAGGCTCCAAAAGGATATCTCTGCTTGATGGATTTTCAGGATACAATCAGGTGCTGGTACATCCAGATGATCAACACAAGACAACTTTCACTACACCTTGGGGCACCTTTAGGTATGCAAATATTCCTTTTGGGTTAATGAATGTTGGAGCCACTTTTCAAAGAGTAATGGATATTTATTTCTTAGCAGAAATAGGTTACTTCAGTGTGATATATCTTAATAACATCATAGTCTATTCAAAAACTGATGAAGAACATCTATCTCACTTAAGAAAGGTCTTTGAGAAATGCAGAAAGTATGGCTTGTCTTTGAATCCCAAGAAATCCTTATTTGGCCTTCAAGAAGGAAAGATTCTAGGCCACATCATATCTGAAGAAGGGATCAAGATTGACCCAAATAGGATCGAGGGAATATTGTAAATCAGTCACCCAAGAATTATCAAAGAGTTGTAATCTTTCATTGGAAAGATAGATTTTTTAAGAAGGTTCATACCAAACCTTGCATAACTCCTAAGGAATGTCACTAACATGCTCAAAAGAGAATTAGGAGTCAAATGGACCAAATAAGCAAATAAATATTTTGACTTGGTGAAGCAAGCTCTTACACAAACACCCGTTCTGGTCAGCCTTGATTTCACCAAGGATTTATTTATATTTTCCTTTGCATCAGAACACACAGTTGTTGTTGTATTACTGCAAAAAAATATGGAAGGACAGGAGAAGCCCATAACATTCTTCAGCCAAGATCTAAGAGATGCACCTATGAAATATAATATCATGGAAAAGCAGACTTTTTCCTTAATCAAAGCACTAAAGGATTTCATAGTCTACATTTTGCATTCACACATCATTGCATTTGTCCCTCATACAATGGTTAAAGACATCCTGACACAAAATCCTGATGGAAAAATAGATAAGTGGATTACTGTCATATTGGAAGATGACCAGGAAATCAAGCCCACCAAGTTAATCAAAGGACAAGGACTGGCTAAACTAATGGCTACAACAAATTTTCAAGCACTAGACATCAATATGATTCACTCATTAGATGAACAAGAGGAGCTGGTGAATCCACCTATTGAGGAAGAATTCCTAAATTTTCCCTAGTACGCAGATACATTTTATGTGCTTTTTAATTTAAATGTTCCTCCTGGTTTTTCCAAAACAAAGGCCAAATTCTTGAAGTTAAAAGTTGTAAATTTCTGCATTTTGGAAAAAACTTTATATTGGAAAAATTCTGGTGGTGTTTTGCTTAAATTTTTACCTAAAGAAGATGAAGATAGGATTAAGCATGAATTTCATGAAGGAGAATGTGGAGGTCACCTCTATTGGAAAAACACTTTTAATAAGATCCTTAGGGCTGGTTTATGTTGGCCTACACTCTTCCAAGACATCCACAAAATGGTAGTTACTTGTCATAAATGCCAAATCTTTGAGGGAAGAAGAAAGTTGTTGCCTTTGCCATTACAACCAATTTCTGTTGAAGCTCCTTTTCAACAGTGGGGTCTATATTTCATTGAAGAAATCCACCCTTCCTCATTTTCCCAGCATAAATGGATCCTTACTACAACTGAATTTTTTACTAAGTGGATAGAAGCCATTCCTTCCAGAAATGCCACAAAATCAGTAATTATCAGCTTTCTTGAAAATAATATTTTATCTAGATTTTGTTGTCCTAGGAAAATCATAACTGATAATGCTACTGCCTTTAAATCCAATAAAATGGTGGATTTTTGCCACAAATATCACATTACTTTGGGACATTACATAGCTTATTACCCACAAGGTAATGGATTGGCTGAATCCTCAAATAAGAGTTCGGTGAACATCGTTAAGAATTTGTTGGAGGAAAATAAGAATTCATGACACAAAAAATTGGTACATGCACTATGGGCAGACTAGCTAACAAATAAGAAGTCAATCGATATGTCTCCCTATCAGATAGTGTATGGAATGGATGCAGTTTTCCCAACATACTTGGGAGTGCCAGTAATGAAGCTCATTTAAGAGGTGTAGTATGAAGAGAATGATATACAAAGAAGAATAAACCAAACTATTTAGTTGCAGCAAACCAAAGAGGGAGTGTACAACAGAACACATTTGTTACAATAAAATATGAAGAAAATCTTTGACAAAGGACCAAGAAAAAATATTTTAACATTGGAGACAAAGTGTTGAAGTGGGATTCAAGGAGAGAGGACAAAGGCAAGCATGTAAAGTTTGATAACATGTGGAAAGTTCCATCCGCCATTCATTCTGCAAGAGTTTATAATTTTTTTTTCTTACAAGAAATGGATGGAACAGAGTTGTTTGGAGGTCCTATCAATGGCAAGATGCTGAAACATTACTTCAGTTAAGAATCTCAGTTTAAGTTTTATTCATTGTACATAACATTTCTTAAACAAAATCTCAGAAAAATTGATACAAAAAAGAAAGAAAGAAAATAAGAAAAGAGGGAAGATAAAAAGAAAAGGTAAGCCCCATACCAAAAAATGAATATGTATGAAAGTGCTGCACATTTAAATGCCACTACTTTTGAGAAGGTCTTGTTCAATCATACAGTCTAAACATGATTGTACAAATTTTGAATTTTTGCTGATAAGTTAGGAAATGAAGATTTTCCAAAATGCTTAATCTTTGTTTATCAGTAGGTAGGTAGAAAATGACATTGGTTCCAAAGCCTCATCTAAACCAAAAGGAAAAGTAAGGAATAAGTGATAAATGAAAAATTCAAGATCAAATCCCTCAGTTTAGTTTACTTTTTTATAAAATAATAATGTGTGCAGCTTGTCTAAAAATGCCACAATTCATGATAATCAAACTGCTTAATCTTGATTCATTCATGCTTTAAATTTCATGTTGATAGTTAGTGAATAAAAATATGTCAAACTGTTTGATCATGGCAGATAAGTAGTTAGGTAGAGGATAAAAGAGCTCATAAGTCTAATCCGAGCCTTTGGAAGTTATAAGGCTAGAAATATATAATTTTCTTTCAAAAGAAAAATGATGTCAAGGTTTGAAAGTCTAAATGTACCCAATAAATGAAGAAAAAATGTTAGAGTAGGTGATGGGTAGGCATAATTAATTTGCGGGAAGCATAGTTTTCAATTTTTGAAGGTCACAGTCACAAACATTTGCAGCAGATCAACAATTTGCAGAATGAAGATCAACCAAATATATCAGGCTACTGGTCTACAAATTTTCTTGACACTTCATAAAGGAGCAGCCCTCCCCAGCTAGAGCCACTGTTAGTCTCCTATATTTCTACAATATCACGAGATGACTGTGGATTCCTTACAGTCTACTGAAAATAATATTCCCTGATTATCATTTATTTTCAAAAATCTCATTGCCTTCATTATTTTCCATTTAACCTATTCATTATCTCTCATTTTACCTTTTTCCAACACCCTCATGCTTTGAAAACCCATGTTTGACCTTAAATCCCCTCATTTAGCCTTTCCCCTTTCTTAAAACCTCTTTCCCTATGCTAAAAACCCCATTTTCCTCACTAAAATCCCTTCCCCTTCACTCATTCCCCTATGTCCATTTAAAACAATGTGAAAACCCATTTTTACATTTTTCTTGAAATCAATATTAACTTAGGTCCCACTTTAAATAGACCCTGTCTATTTAAAAACCTGACCCCTTATATGTTTAAACCCCCGCCTTAAGAACCTAAATCCCCCGCTTTAATATGACCCTAGCCCCACCGTATATTAATCACCTCTGCTTTAATACTTTCCCTAGTCCCTGCATTATTTTAAACCATCCACTTCATTTAAACCCCCGACCCCACCTATCAAATCAATTTGTCATTCCATTTGATCCCGACAACCGTCTGATCCTCTCCCCTTCATCCGACAGCCCTCGCGCCTTTTTGCAACCCTAACTGCCCAAGGTTTAAAACCTTGGAGGACTTGCGAAATAGGCATTTTTCCCACCCCTTCCTTCCGCCACACATCGCCACCTCACTTCATCGCATTCCCCCATCATATACTACCTAACCGCCTATGCACCATGCGATAAACTCGAAACCATCCTCGCGCCATAACACAAAACTGTTGGATATTTTTGAATATTTTGAAGACTTGAATCTCTCCAATAAACTCCTGCAACATTTCTAAAGTACCTGGAACACCACAACCAAACATAGGAACTGAAAAAACCACCATTATTCTGGACTCCCTTCAGCAGATTTCCCAAATTCTTTCAAAGCCATATTTCCTGCCTACGTAGCTTTATTTTTTTATTAACATTTGTTTCTAGGTTTTGTAGGTGCCATACATATCGAAATATGCAATAAATTTTCATTTCTAAGTCCAAGAATTGTCAAATCAGGGCTCTCTGGATGACGATTCAAAAGCTTTGTGCATCAAAGGATTAGGAGCACAAGAATAATCAGAAGCATCAATGAATCATGATCAATAAGGATCATACTATTACTCCAAAGAAAACGAGGTTTCTTCAAAATAAAAGGGTGAGGAAAAAGGAGAGTTTTAGAGTGACTGCACAGGCAGAGATGAAGACAAATAAAAAACACAATTAATGAATAGTGAAAGGTAAAAAGAATAAAAATATCAGCAAAAGGTTAAAAATGAAAGGCAGAGTTAAAGGTAGGTTAAAGATATAATACATAATGAAAAGACTATAAGAGGTAAAAGAAGTAACCCAAGGTAGTCAAAGAAATATCAGAGGTAAAAAAAGTTAAAGGAAGTAAACAAAGCAATCAAGGACAAGGAAAAGAAAACATGTAAAAGATACAAATGAAAACAAATTAAAGTTTAAAGACAAATCAACAAGGAAGACCAGGCCAGGTGTCAAGGCCATTCAACATTTGCTTCTTCACAGTCACATTGGCCACCTACAGCCTAATTTTTCTTTAAATGAAGGCAACTACAGTTAATATTACAGTCAGAGATATTTTAGCAGCATCCCAGAAGTTGTTGTAAAGGTAAATTTTGAAGGCATATTAGTCAAATATATTTTAAAAAGTTAGTTGAATAAGTTAATTTGAAAGTTATTACTATATTAGGTCAGTCAGAGATATTTTGGCATTGGGCCTTGCATGGTCTCAATTTTCAAACATCATTTACTCTGTAGTAAATACAAATTTGTCACCCTAGATTAGGGCAACCTCCTCATCTGTAGTTAAATACTGCATGTATTGTTCATTATTATTGTTTGTTGCTAGGTTGGATTTTTCTCAGACTTTGAGTTGTTAAGATTATTGCACTAGAGCATTGTAACATTTTTTAAGCTGAACATTAGTAATACAAGCACGTTCACAGGATCCTTGAGCTATGTTAATGGTGATGTTATCTATTTTATGTAAATGTTTTTTCCTTTGTTTCCATGTTGTACACCAATTTATTTGATAATAGAACAAAAATTTTAGACTGAGATATGCTGTTTGGGCCCCTTAGCTCTGTCTGTTATTATTATCTTTATGCTTTCATGTGAAATTATAAATAAAGAATTCTTAATTGCTCTTTAGTATTGTTGGATTGTTGTCTTGAGGTTTTCTTAGTGAAGTAGAACTAAAGAATTCTTAATTGCTCTTTAGTTTTACGAAATTGTTATCTTAAAGGCTTTCTTTGAAGTTTAGTTAAAGAATTCTTAACTGCTCTTTAATTTCACTTAACTATTTTATTGAATGTTTTCTCTATCTAAAATTACAACTAAAGAATTATTAACTGCTCTTTAGTATTACTGGACCATTGTCTTGAGGTTTTCTTAGTGAAAGTACAATTGAAGAATTCTTAATTTCTCTTTAATTTGACCAAACTGATATCTCAAAGGCTGTTATGTTGAAGTATAGTTAAAGGATTCTTAATTTCCCTTTAGTTTTACTAAATTCTCAACTTTCTATCATCTCATATTCATCTTATCAAGAAATATCCATTTGATATAGTTAGCTTTCCCTGTGAAAACCCTTGAAAAATTGATGTACAATTTAACCCTTTTATGACTCCATAACCCAATGGATTCAGCTTTCCACACTCTATATATCCAAACAAACAATCAATCAAAAGAAACAACCCCAAAACTTCATAACTGGCCTAAAATCAGAAGAATATAAGCACAAAGATAAATCAATTAATCATAAACATAGAGAGAGCCCTCTCTGAGCCTAGGAAGGCTAGGTCCTTGGACTCCAAAGTGGTTTGATGTGGTTCCCTACTACTTGTTCTTGACAATATTGCAAATTACAGGGAGCCAACATAATGGCAACCATATTGGGTAACCTAAGTTATTAAACAAGCTTAATATTTCCTCAAGAACTCAAAAACCCCCACTCAAATTTAGATGACTCAAACATTAGCCAAGACAGGTATCTAGTTGCTGATGGTGGACAACAGCCAGCCTCAAGGAAGTTGAAATCATCCACCTGGTGACTCCACTGGTTTTTAGTAGGTCTACAAACTCCACTAGGAAATTATTGAGAAAAAACTAGAATTATCAAAACTCAAAGAAACCCAGTCAAAATACTGTGTGAATAAAGTATTTTTATTTTACAGATTGGTTCGTTTTTAACATATTATAAAACTTTCAATCTCTCTGTGCCTTGAGTCTAAGTTATAGCTTCTAGAAGAATCTGTACCAGATCCCATCCTTACCCAAACCCTCCTGCAATAGTTGAAAATCCTGAGCACATCCTAAGGAAAACTCCTAGGTCTAAGAATTCAACTGTTAGCAGACTTATTCACAAGGAAATTTCCTTACCTGAAAACATTAAAGACTTGCAGGATAGCCTATTTGACTCACACTTGGAACAAATATTGCTCATGACTAAATCCCAGTGTTTGATAACCCATACAGTTTTAGACCAATCCATCTTACATCAAAATCCTGTTGTGCAAACCCCTACCCCCACTCATATACCCACTGCTCACCTTCCCCCATTCAACCCTCCACCTCCTTTTTTCAACCCTCCACTTGTTAACCCCCCTTTTTTTCCCCAACCACCAGCCATGGCAACCTGGTATGTCCCATTATTCCTACCATTATCAGTCCAAAATCCTCCTCTTTGATGCAAGTGGTTCTACAACTACTCAACAACATGTGGATAGAATGAATTCTTCTTTGATAGACAAGGGATAGATGATGAAACTGTTGAGATCAAAAGGTTTTCCCAAAGCTTAGGGGGAGAATCAAGAAAATGGTTTAAAGGCCTAACCCCTAATAGTAATCATGAAATCCCTGCTTTTCATCAACTATTCCTAAATAAATTGGAAGTCAAGAAAAATCCTCTCCAAATCTTATCAGAATATGAAAACATTAAGAGAAACGTTGGAGAGAGTGTCCAAGATTACTGCTCTTTAGTATTGCTGGATTGTTGTATTGAGGTTTTCTAAGTGAAGTACAACTAAATAATTCTTAATTTCTCTTTAGTTTTACCAAATTTTTATCTTAAAGGCTTTCTTTGAATTTTAGTAAAAGAATTCTTAACTGCTCTTTAATTTCACTGAATTATTTTCTTGAATGTTTTCTCTATCTAAAAGTACAACTAAAGAATTATTAACTTCTCTTTAGTATTACTGGACCGTTGTCTTGAGGTTTTCTTAGTGAAAGTACAACTGAAGAATTCTTAATTGCTCTTTAGTTTTACCAAACGGATATCTTAAAGGCTTTTATGTTGAATTATAGTTAAAGGATTCTTAATTGCCCTTTAGTTTTACTAAATTCTCAACTTTGTGTCATATCATATTCATCTTACCAAGAAAGATCCATTTGATATAGTTAGCTTTCCCTATGAATTAAGCTTCCCACACTCTATCTATCCAACCAAACAATCAATCATAACAAATAACCCCAAAACTTCATAACTGGCCTAAAATCAGAAGAATATAAGCACAAAGATAAATCAATTAATCATAAACACAAAGAGAGCCCTCTCTGAGCCCAAGAAGGCTAGGTCCTTGGACTCCAAAGTGGTTTGATGTGGTTCCTTGCTACTTGTTCTTTCCAATCTTGCAAATTACGGGGAGCCAATAAGCTACACATGAACCAAAAACAAATAATGTAGCAGCAACAAAATTTATATCCATGAGAGAATTTGGAACATTTTCCTCTTCTTGATTGGCCCAAAAAATGCATTACACACCTGTTTATACTTACATAATGGAAGATATAGAATTCTCAAGTGATCATTCCTCTCCTAAACTTTTGGAATAAGTTGAGAAAAAATCCTATTTTTTAAGAACCTATCACAACTTTTTCCTAAATAAACCAGAAGTTTTTTTCTTTTTCTTTTCTTCTTTTTTTTTAAACATACTTTTATAGGTTTTTTACATAATCTAGAAATTCTAGAGACTTCCTAGACTTAGAAAATTAAATACCCATTCTACTAGGATGCTCCTGCATCAGACTCCCACAGTATAAAAGTTTCATGGGCTCTTGGTCATGGGTTTAAATATATTACCATGTTTTTGTCGACTCTTTCCCTCTTAGATCCCAAACTTGATTTTGTTTTTATCCAGCTATTTTATAATTATGTCGCTACATTATTATTTCATGTAACCTTATAAGATCACACACTTTGTCTTCTTGCTGATTTGTGGAAGATTTCCCACTTCCATCTCTTTTTGCACCTATACAAAACATAATAACTTTATTTTAATATTTTTCATCAATCCACCATGCAGTAGCTTGCTATTCATCCTCTTTATCCTTCACATAACCTATTATCTCCTTTGGAACCCTCATTTTTTCTACAACCTCTGTATATTCTTCATAGATTTTGGGATTTGATAGCTATTCCTCCGAAAGCTTTAAATCCTCATCATATTTTCCTTTTGCTTCAGCATATGAATTCTCTTTCACAAAGATACTACCTTTCATTCCATATGATAAGATTTTCTTGCCTCTGTACTTTTTAATTTTTCCTTGTTGATACAATTATCCATATTCATAACTTGCATAGATTTCATATACACAAAAATCCTTAGTTTCGAAATTATGAGACTCCTTGGTCTTTTTTGGTGCCTCTAGCATATTTTGGTTGTGTTTGTCTAAATCCTCCTAACATTCCATATTAATTTCATCAATTCCCCCATCTTCTTCCCTATCTTCTTTGAGCATTACTTCCTACTCTAGTTCACAAATTAGAATTCTTTCCATTTTCATAGTTCTATGTCCATATGCATCTCTACTAATATTTTCCTCTATTTTAACCAACAACTTCACCTAGTGTATCACCTTCCTTGCATATAATTGAACAATAGGAATTTTAACTCTTTTTGAAATATTCCAACCACAATCCAAGCTCTCTCTTAGAAATTACATAAAAACATGAAGTATCTCCTTCAAATAAGTTATCTCTTTGTCCAATTCTTCATCACTTATCTTCTTCCTACAAACTACCATGACACCTCTCATCTTTTTACTACCTATATGTCATGGAAAAACACACATCCTTTCTTATCCACACAATGTCTTATCATCTTCAATATCATGTCCTAAAATTTTATAAGATTAAGCAACTATGATAACAGAATTGATGGCAGAGTTCCACAACATAAGCTATGCACAAATGAAAACTAATTTATGTAGTGAAAAACAAAAGTACTAAAAAAAATAATATTAATCATTCAAAATTCAAAATTCTATTCATGAAGGAATATGGAACCTTTTCTCCTTCTTTATTTTCCCAAAAAATACATTGCATTCCTATTTATGCTTAGATAAAGAGAGATATATAATTCTCAATAGATCACTCCTCTCCTAGACTTTTGAGAAAAAAAACCCTCATATCTTTTACATTAAAAAATATATTTTTTTCTTTTTTTCTTTTTATTTTCTTCCTCCATTTTTTTTGCATATTGTTTCTAGAAATTTTCCTAAAAATCTATAAATCTAGAATTATATAAAAAACTTCTTATAAAAATACATATTGTATTATGATTCTCCAATATCACTTTTCAAAAACTACTTGTGGATTTTTTCAAATCTTCATTCACAAATCCGTGGAAGCATACCTAGATGATTTGTCACTGTTTAGTTATTTAAAAAACCATGCCATAGGCTTGACGATGACTCTTAATATATGCAAAGACATAAGATTTCCGCTTAAATCTAGAAAAATTCTAGTTCTTACAAAATTTTGGCATGTTACTTGGAGATATAGTTTCAAAAGGAAGGTATGTTGGTAATACTCATAGAAATTAAAAGTTATTAAAGAGCTAGAACCACCCATAAACCCCTCCATGGTTAAATGTTCTTGGGCCATATAAATATATTATAGAAAATTTGTTAAAAAAAATATTTCAAGCTCACCTATTGGAGTAGCTACTAAAAAAAGGAGAAATTATTTCAAAGGACACTAATGTCCTATTGATAATTTTATGAACTCAAGGCCAACGTTATAAAGACATTTATCTAAAAGTTCCTCAAAATCTTATGTATATGTGTGCATCATGTATAATCATTGGGGCCATCTTAACACAACTATAGAACAAGAAAAAGGGACAAATTATCGCATGTGGAAAAACACTATAACCAAGAAGAATTAAAATAATGTAAAAGGAAAATTCCTAGGTGTCATTTATGATTTACAAATGTTTGGGAATTATGTACTAGAGAATAAGTTCATTTTTACATAGATCACCCGACATTAAACATTTTCAAAAAACCAATTTTAGCAAAGAAGAATAAGTAGATGAGTAATGTAATTTCAAGAATATGATTTTGAAGTCATTGTCAAATAAAAAAAAACGCATGTAAGATTAAACCATTTATGAAGAATAAAGAATGGAAATAAAAGAAAACAAATAAATATTTTCCTAATATACGAAGCATTGAAATATTTTAAGGATTTTCCAATTTTTTTCTTTCCCTGTAAGATCAAGCCTTTTACATTACTATCAAAAATATGTTCATAGATAATTATCACAAGCTACTAGTTTTCCACTTGACAAACCTGACCAGTAAAACAAGTATAAAATTTTGTGATTGCATATCTCATATTCTACAAGACTATTTTTCAAATTGAAAAAATAACGAAGAAATAAACTAACATGAAGACAAAAGATATGGTATTGCTAGTGCCATTATATATTGTTTTCTTAGAACATTTGAATTTCTTGGTCATTATTCAGTTGGAGAGTCCACTGAGTTCAGTGGTTGTGGCTCACTATCAACATCCATGGACGTAAAGTCAAATTTTGATAATTTATTGGCCATAATTGAGACTTTTTTGTTAAGCCTATCCACTTTGTCCATTAGTTCAGCCATGAAAATTATCATTTCTTGTTGAATGTCTGCTCTATCTGTAAGCACTATACCCATGAGAGTTTTAATATGCAAATATAGGTTGATATTTTGCATGTCAGAGGAAAAGTGATCTTTAGAAGAGTTTCAACAATAAAATCCTTGGTATCCTGATCAACCTTCCTATCAAGAATGAATCTTCTAACCCATCTAACTTGTTCTACAAAATTAAAATTAATTGTCTTGAGTACTTCAGGGATGATATCATTCTATCTGATCATAGCAATGTGAACCACAGTTTGAGAATGGGTCTAACTAATCAAGGGGGTAGATATATTAGTGTCAGTAGTGGGATCAGGATGGCCTCACTTGCCTCCACGATGACCAAAGGAGAAAAAAGGTCTAGCCAAGGCATGAGAAGCATAAAGGGGGAGGAAATGGAGGTGGAATACATAGAGAGGGAGGGTGGAATTGTTGCTAGTGAGGAGGCTAAGAAAAGACATAGTGAAGAAATAAGAGGTGTACCATGAGAAAGAGAGGTAAACGCAGTAGGCCAATAGGGTTAGGAGAATCTGAGAAAATACAAGTTTGATCAAATCATGTAAAGAGAGACCAACATGGTGAAGGGAAGATATTTAGGAAAAAATATCAGATGGGATATTGAAATAGAAAACTACCCAAACTTAACAACCCAATGATGGGATGAAAAACCATAAAATTAATAACCCAAGACTCATACAAAATGCCAAAAACAAGAAGCTCACTAGTGAAGCACTATTCAGAACATAGATAAAGATGATTCTGGACTTGAAATTCCTTAACCAAGTATGAAATAAACCATAGGTGATGAGCCTTGTGCTAGTAAATTTCCAGCTGAAAACCATAGCTAAGCCTGTTGCAATAGAGGCTCCATTGAGAAATTGACATTGACCTTCCGTTTCTTTAAATCAATGCATTCGATATATGGTAAATCTGAAAAATCCCTTGAGAGACCACGAGGAGTGACTATTTCTGACACTAGAGAAAATAATAAAATCATCAATCGACTCATCTATAACCTTCACCCACCACCTTGTGTCATAATAATTAATCGATTTCTCAACAATTTCTACGATTGTGACCAGGATGCTTCTACAAGGAAAACTCAGGATGGATTGTGCTTCTTCATATTCCCACATAAAAAACACAATCATTTTAGCAGCCTACCATGAACTAACTAGCTTCCCTATCAGTCGTGAGTGTACTGTGTTACATGCAAAACTCCATTTCTATATATGTAAAACTTTGTAGTTAAGAGGGACCTATATGAGCTCTCTCTCTCTCTCTCTCTCAGTAAATCTCTTACTTTCTTAAGGTTTTATCATCATCATCATCATCATCATCATCATCATCATCATATATATATATATATATATATATATATATATATATATATATATATATATATATTGTTTAAAGTGAGCTTTTGAATGCATGAATGGACTGAACGCATTGCAAAACCCCTTGGGGATTATGATTGTGTAAACTGCACAACTTAAACTTGCAATTCCACCAAATCTTTGTTGAATTTGAGACAAAATTAAATGAAAAGTATACATGAAAATTGATCAGTATATAAAATAGTGAGACAACTTGTTGAGATTCAATAAGAAATTTTTTTGGCACCCATGATCCTAGTCAAAATTGAGCACCTACACTACGGTCGGGCCCACAGGCTATTTTTAGGTGCATGTCTATTTTTATTATCCCTTAATTTAGCTGGACATTAAATTGTAATCTATTCTCAATTTGGACTTGAAAATAGTTAACCGTAGTGGAAAATTAGTTAGCTAAGTGAATTTCAAGTTAGCGGTTGGTTGGTGGGACGTGTAGAATGATTCTAGTTGTAACTGAGTGATTCTAGTTGTAACAGAGTTGGAAGTGCAATGGTGCATGAGTTTGTGCAAGTTGTAAATAGTTTAACTCAGTCAAGTGAGTTAAACTCAGTTTTGCTAGTTATAACTAAAGATACACTAGTGAGAGATCAAGTGAATAAAATATTAATTAACTCACATGTAGTGATCTCACATGCAACTGAATATTTACTATTATTAACTCCATGCATGTCAGATCCAGTGGAGATCCAGTTGAGTTCTAGGTGAAAGGGAAGATAACTATCAGTTGTGACATTATCTGCTTGCACACATGCAAGCACACACACATTGGATGAGCCCATGATACTTGCGCAGTCAAGGCAAGAAGGATTGCACCAATTCAGGGATTGCGTAGTGAAGAAAGACTATCTAGAGACAGTAAATTGGCTAAGGGATTTTCCAATTTTTTCATGACAGTGTGAGAAAATTAGCTGATGTACTGAGAGCTCTTGTGAGAAGAGTTTTGTATGTAATTGTTTCATGATCCATGATATAATATACAATAGAAGATAGTGGGGTTTTTAGCTGTAAGCTTTCCCCAGGAAATTAAATGTGTTTTGAGTGATTGATCTTTCTTCATGCTTATGTAATTGGCAATTGTGTTTTTAATTCCAAAAATATTTGTAGAATCGATTCAGTATTTAACTTTAGCATATTGTTAGATCGGGTGAATTCAAGATATACATGCATATTGTATAATTTCTACACAACTTAAATGTTTTTACCATAATTTTCTTTTTTCCAATTGGTTTCTATAATATATACATTTTTTTTAAACCATATATAACATATATAAAATTCTCATTGAAATATTTTATTTATGATCCATGTTGATTTTTTCTTTTAAATATTTTTTAAATGTCAAATATCAATTTTATATCAAAATTTAAAGAATTACACATCTCCCTCTTATCATAAAGCTATTGAATACTTTCAATTACTTTTTGTTTTTGGGAAAATATGTTATCATGGTCAACATTAAAATACCTTTTTCCTAGTTTCTCTATATACACATATATATGAAGTTGATATTAAAATATATCAGTTAACATGGATATTCAAATATCTTATTTAAGTATTCTATTGAATTTTTTTTAAATTATAAGAATTGTAGGGGGAGACTGGAGTAGGACGGATCATCTTTCGCCCGGACGAAGAAATAAAGATGAAATTTTCCTAGGTTGTAGGAAGAGAACCAATAACCAAGCATAATTTTTAGCACTATGGGAAGGTCTAGAAGTAGCAATTGCAATATGGTTTTTTCACTTGGTAATTTATGGTGATTCAAATTTTTTCATACAAAGAATTCATAAAGTCAAAGAGCTGTCGGAAAATGATCTTCCTTTGATGATCCTTAGAATTTGACCACAACACCAGAATTCTACCACATTAAAAAGGAATAATAATAAAGTAGAGGATTTGTTAGTAAACCAAGGGGCAACTTTAGGACAAGGAATGTTTGTTCAGGATTAAGGAGCCTAAAATATATCATATATCCCATGATAATATATATATATATATATATATATATATATATATATATATATATATATATATTGGGATCTCACATCTTGAATTATTCGTATATGGAGATTGATTAACTTCAAAGTGGGGATCATCAGGTCATTTATTGACTGCTCTAATCACAAATTCTTGAAGGTTCATGTTTGGTGGCCCTCGCCTAAGATGAAATCCATTAATGGATCCACCATACGACCTCTCAAGGCAATATCCATCATTTATTTGGACAGGTGGTGGAATCCCTCCAAAGCATTAATATCCAATACTACGGATGAGCATGCTTGCATTCTACAAACTCTAAAAGCGTTAAATTCACTCAAGCTTGGTAGAAAAAGGGAAGATACATTTATGGAAAATAAAGTAAAGCATTCTCAGGAGTAGAACTATGAAATTGAATGCATGCAGGAGATCATTGCAGTGAGAGGTGTTGGAGAGAGAGGTTATAAATGGATATTGATGGTAATGGATATCTGGTTGAATCACATCAAAATTATAGTTCTCTGTAGAATGCCAGCATCCATTCAGACAAAAATGTGATGAATATATGAAGGCTCAATTGGCTTCAAGAATGTCTTATTTATCATCACTCATTGCTAACCAAGTAGAAAAGGTTGCAACGGAAGTGAGATACCATTTTTCTCTGGTAAGTCAACAGGTATAATTGTTATAGGTTGATATTGATAGTCTCTAGGTGATGATGGATAAATTATCACTTAAAATGGATAATATTGAATTGACAATGGATACAATGAACTTGGGAATTCTTAAGGAAGTGTTTGGGATAATGGATGGTCTGACTCACAAAGCACGAGTAGGGTAGGATAAAAAGGAACTTACGGAGCAACCCATGGATGAGGTCCCTCCTCAATAAGTGGAAATTGTTTAGTCAGAACAAGTTGGAAGCTCTGAAGCTGGAAAATATGGCAGTGATTAGCTTTTAATTGTATTTTATATGTTTACAAGTATATAGTGTATCGAGGAGTATTTTGGAGACTCTATAAACTAAGTGTTGTAAGAATCCTATTTAGTAGCTGGCAAGGTAGGAAAACGTCTCTTTTTGTGCAATTTTGGAACACTAAAGATGCAATATATATATATATATATATATATATTAAGTCAAGTGGTTTGCATGCCAACACATTCACACACACACATATATACACACACACTACATCTTTAGTGTTCCAAAATTGCACAAAAAGAGACCATTTCCTACCTTCCCAACTGCTAAATAGGATTCTTACAACAATTAGTTTGTAGAGTCTCCAAAAGAGTCTATAATAATTTCACATATTCCTCATACTCAAAAATGAATATATAATATTTTTTATTATTTATTTATTTATTTCTCAAAGTCGATATAAAATTATGTTACTTCACATGGACATATAAATATTTTATTTATGGCTATGAGGCAAATCAATTTTCTTTTACCACATCTCCTTCATATTGTGCTAGTGTAATTTTAATGAATTGGAGTACAATAAGAGTAGGATTATTGATCTTTTATAATGTTTTTAATTACAATTAAAAAAATATGTATAAACATTTTTTATGTATTCATATCAAACATTGTTTTTTTTATATTTAGAGAATATATATATATAAAGGGACATGTGTCAACTTCATGTTGAGCATGGAAGGAATTACACATCTCCCTCATACTCGGTTGTAGAATCCACCTATCAGCACACAAAAATCGTGTTAGTTGAGGGCATCTTGAACTATTGAATTGAAATTATTTTTGACCTTTTGGTTTTGATATACCATACATCGTGATGCCAACCCATAACTTTAAAAAAATTTCAATAAGACGTTTAAGATAACATACATCCAAGTCTCTAACTTAGTAATTACATGGTTATTTAAAAACATAAATGTGATTCCTTGTACATACTATTAAATATATAACACATGTAAATGAATGACCATGTTGTAAATAATCTTGGAAATAATTAAAAAAAAATTGTGTGAAAAGAAACCCGTATTCTCATTCATTATGAAAGGAAAATACATTTTGTGTATACACATTATCATGTGCATTCAGTTGAAACTATAAACAATCCAAATATATGAAGAAAAACAAAAATACATTTGTAGGTATACGAGCACACATCCATCAAAATTTCAACAAAAGTAGAGACAAGAAAATGATATTGTTCTATCTAATAACTAGAAGAATAATGTAATCAATCTTAAAAGACATAATAGATGAAAACAAAATGGTTGCAAGAGAAACATAGTTAGGATAATATATATGGTGTGATAAATTAAAAAAAATTCTATCTATGTAATGTTGATGATAGAACCAAGAGTGCTCAAGGCCACTGTACTCAATCACCACCCATAATTCCAGATCCATGAGAACACCTACTTTAGAAATATTTTGAGCAGTCTCATTCCTCTCCCTGTAAAAATGGAAACATGAGAAGGACGTGAAAAATAACATAATATGTTAAATGTCACCCACAATATTAACAAGTAATAAGTTTCTGCAACATCAAATCTTGTTCACATAATTAATAAAAACAAAAGAATCCCAAAGCACTGAAAATGAATGGCCCCCTTTATAGAAGCAAATGAAATAAGATCCCAACATGCAAGAACCTTAGCCCAATTATTTGACCCCCTACCCAAGCCCATATTCACATGAAAATAATGAGTCATGAAAATATGAGTAACGAAACCCCCTCCACAAATAGGATCATTCCCATGGGAAAACCCATCCGAAAATAACCCTGTGGATTTGAGAAAATTGCCTACTCTGGAATATTGACACATATGTGAGATGGAGAAGGGATATGAGAGAAATGTTTAAGTATCACCAAACTTTCCACAACATATTTAACTGGACACGATGGAGAATCCATAAAAATTGACTTATCATGTGCTATCCAATCCACCAACACATAATCAAAGGGAGAGCCTGAATAGGATTTGTGAGCCAATATCCCACCTAGGAAAGCTAATCATATGCAAAATATAAGCCTTTCCAATGGAAATTTGGCCCCAATATGGAGCAACAAATATGCTAGACAAGGACTACATATGAGCAATGAACGAAAAGATGATCATTCGACTCCCCTGAAGCCTAGAAAAGAGCACATCACCCCAGCCCAATCATAAATCGACATGCATGATATCCCATGTTGGAATCTTACCATTCATGATAGCCCATACCAACAATTTTGATCTTGTTAGACACCGAGATTTCCATAAATTCCCCACCAATAATCAATGTTAGGTCCAAAATTAGTTGGGACATTAAAACCATGCAGAGAAATCACCCAAAATAATTCATCCAAGTGGTGACATGCTTGAATGTGAGATGACTGCAAAGCATCAATGTAAAAATTACTTTCCAATTGCAAATAGTTTTGCAACTGAAGATCCTACATAGTCCAACCCTTTTACCATAGATTTGTGCACATAATATTTGCAATGTGTGATAGCTAGGAAATTCCCCTATCATGTAAAAAGGATATAAGAGGCTAATATTGTATATTCCAGTTTATAGACCAAGCCATGGGACCATGCCAATACGAAGCCGCTGAACATTACCAATCCACCACGCCAAAGGAATGAAGAGTTTCCCGCCAAATCACAGAAATATTTTGATGGGAATTATTTGGCATACAAATATAGTCCTCCAGAGATAGAGGCTGGATGCATTTCTAAAAAACCACATGTGTCCATAGGCTCTCTAAAGAAATAAGCCTCTAAAAAAATGTTGTCACCAAGGCTTTAGATAAAAGGAAATTGTTTTTTAGCCCCCATCCACCAAGGAGTTTTGGGATAGCCAATCTATTCCAAAATACCCATGGCAACACATAGTGATCCTTTGGACCAACCCATAAAAATTTGAATCACGTCCTCTATATATAATCCAAAAAACCCTTAGGGATCCATTCCAAAGACATCCAGTAAAATGGAATAGCCTCCGGCACCGATTTAACCAACACCAATCTACCAGACTAAGACAACCAACACAAATTCCAAAGAACAAGACGATAGTCCAATTTTGCCAACAATCAATGCCAATTTGATTTTAAATAAGCGTTTGGTTTTAAATTAAACCCTAGATATTTTAGGTTGGCCTCAAGAGAAACAATTTAATAGGGGGAAATGTTACTTATCGTCTGAATTTCCTCCCGATCCATATTATGGATTACAATAATTTATTTTTTATCATTTATCATCATGGCCGTGGTAGAACCAAATAGGGCCAAGAGCTCAACAAGATTGTGGAGATCCCTTGCATTCCCATTGCATAATATTAAAATTTCCTCCACAAATAAAAAATGAGAAATGGAAAATGCATGTGAGATATGAACACGACTGAAATTCTTGTTATGCATCACTTCCTTCAGCATAAGGTTGAGACCTTCAACCACCAAGATAAATAATAGAGGAGATAAAGGGAAACCTTGCATAACCCATGTTGTGCCAGAAAAAAAGGTGCGACATAACCATTTATAATAACAACAAAGGAAATTGATGACATGCATCCCATGATCCAGTTGATAAAGAGACCATGAAAACTTACATGAATAAGAAGAAGGTGAATGAAGGACCAATAAACCCTATCATATTCCTTCGAAAGATCAATATTGAATACAAAAAATTTAATTTTTAAGAGTTTGATACTATACAAACTTTCCTGGGCAACGCAAATAAATTCTTGAATTTATCTACCAACTAAGAAACTCCCAGGAGAAATTACCTTTGAGTGAACATGATTTAATCTCCTAGAAATAACCTTTGAAATTACCTTGCATACATAGCTATATAAATAAATAGGGATAAATTCCTCGAATATGTAGGGTTGTTCATCTTTGGGATAAGGGCAATGAAAGTATAATTAAAATATGGAAGGATTTTCCCATTTCGTCGATACTCATTGAAAAGCAACAACAGACCAAGGCCCATAGTATCATAGAAGGAGGTGAAATTTTCGATAACCAACCCATTCGAATCAGGGCTATTATCCTTTCGAAAATTCATAAGGGAAGATTGTGGTTTTCCTCTGAAAATTCCCCATTGAGTTCCAAATTTTCTTCCTTAGCAACAAAACGAGGAAATAAATGTGACACCCTAATAATATTTTCCACATTAATCACCTGGGGAGTGCTAAAAATTCCTTTAAAATGATTAAATCCCAAGGCAGTTAGACCCTCAAAGGTAGAAACATTTCACCCCTCCTCATCATCCATACTCAAGATGGTGTTTTGTAGTTTCCAATCCTTAGCGTACGCATGAAAACAAGGTATGTTTTCATTGTCGCTATCCAACCATATTACCTTACTCTTTTCCCTCCATGATTCTTCTTGTTTTGACAAAATCTCCTTTCTTTTTAGAACCAACCTTTGATAAGAAACTTTTGATGTTTGATACTGAAAAACCATAGAATCCAAATATGGGAAATCCCCAATCTCTTGTTCAATCTCCAATTTCATATTTCCCCTGCTTATGAAAAATCATATCCCACTCCTTAATCACAATTTTTAAGTGAATTAAATTGCGAGGAAAGTGTCCAGTAATAAAAAAATTATCCCTGTCATCACAAGGGATCTACTATGTTTAATAAACTCAATAAAGTCCCCTTAATTGAACCATTTCATCATCATTTTAAAAGAACCAGACGATTTTTTAAACCCTCCTTTAATATCCAAACAAAATGGTTTACAATCGGAAATACCCCCTAAATAGGTCCATTGACGAATGAGAGAGAGAGAGAACCAAGAGTATTTTCATTCACCAATAGGCGATCAAGTCATTTTGCAATATGGTCCTCCCCAACGCTATGATTTTTTTAGGTTAGGACCAAACGAATAGGAGGAATATCTATCAAGTAACAAGAGGAGAGTTTATGAGAAAAATATGTAGACAAGGAATCAAAATTTTCCTTAGAACCCCATGACTCTGCATCTCCCATGGAAGGAAATAATTACCCAAAAAATTAGTACCAACATTAAATGTTCCATATTTATTAATACCCATGGAGGAATTTTTTTTTTATAGAAAAAATGACCTAAATTAAGTAAATGGATATAATCTTTCTGAAAAATTTAACATGATTAAGAACCATTGAAAATATAATATTAAAATGTTCCTCTTTAAAAACGGGTTATCTTTCATTTACATCCCAAATGAAAAACCATGTCTAACCGTTCACATAAAACCATCTTCACTTATGTTTTTTCCAAGCTCGATCATAAATTGTGCTATGATTTTGCATCTGAGCAATCGTTGGAAACATGAAATTATGGAGATGTGAGAAGGAACATTATAGGACACCTTATTTGTTATCTGATCAACTCAACATCTACTAATTCCATATTTATGGCATGGGCCAACTTTGTTGCATTTTTTCCATATTATATAATAGTATCACTATAGATATCCATAAATTGTTAGACACTCCCTCCCTATATATTTTATAAAGACACACAATTCTTGGTATGTATGAACTAACAAATTTGATGGTGTTAGGAAAATATTATGTGTATGTATGCATGTATGTATGTGCATTTGTATGTATGTATGTATCTTGGATACCTTAGGATTTATTTCATACATTTTTTTGAAATATCATTTGATATGCCCAAGTTAGGACAACAACAAAATAGAAGAAATAATACTTGTCTTTGAGTATTTGTATAGATGTTTTTGTACCTTATTAATAAGTACATCATGAATGCCATAATATATCTCATCCACAATGATTCTCATTCATGGCAACAAACATGTCATGGATCGACATATTTTTCTCGTCATTCTTCCATAGGATCAACTTCAATTCCATCTCCATCATCATGTCTACTATGAATTGTAGCATGAGGAATTATAAGGATATGTTGTTCGAATTATGATTACACTGAGAGGGGGATTGAATCAATGTAATGGGCCAGTTTAACAAAATTAAACAATTTCATAATTTATCATAAATAAAAACATAACAGCACATTAATAAGAATAATCATCACACCAAAACATGAGAACACCAGATATACATGGAAACCCTTGTGGGAAGAAACCATAAATATTCTTATATTTTCTTCAATCTTTGATTGCAATAATTCACTCACACCAACTAGCTTTAGGATACAACTTAATTGAGTCAAGAACCTCAAAAATATGCAAGCCGAACTTGCTTTAGGCTACAACTTAGTTGATGAAACTACCTTTGAAATATGCAAGCCCAATTTGCTTTAGGATACAACCTTATTGGGGAACCTACCTCTGAAATATGAAAGCACCCACTTGCTTTAGACAACAACACAAATGAAGAACCTAACTTTGAAATATTCACGCACCCACTTGTTATAGGAAACAACCTAATTGAGGCATGAACCTCATATTATCATAGTCCACCTCGATTTTCACAAGATTTCAAATTGGATTGACAACCTCCAATTCATTCTTCAAATTAGAATCATTATAAATACTTGGTATTCCACATTGAATTTGAATAACCTCATACTTGGATTTTTTCCATAAGTTTAATTTCTTCAATCAAATAACCTTGGTCTAGTTGAAAACATATAAATTCAACCCTTCAAACTAGAACAAATGAAACAAATATAAACTGAATGCACTCTTGACCTCATGACTTATCTGTTATCGATTATTTCACTCCTCACTTCAGATGTCATCATGTTTCTCCGTGAGACTTTCCACACACAACCACATGAATTTTCCACACCACCACAATAAAACTCCAAAGTATTCTAGGTTATTTATACTCTATCATATAGATCAATCGTGATAAGGCTAATGATTCAAACAAATTACCTATATATTTCCTTTGTTCATAGACATTTCCTTTTGAAAGAAGGACAATTACCCCAACATAGACATTTCAAATTCCTTTTCCACGTCGGGTACAAAATTTTCATTCATATAATTAGCATCACTTCGAAATATTATGTCAACAACAACAATTAGTATGTTATATTTTTTCATCACAATGTAAAGGTTATTGTATGATGCACCTCTTTTGAAACCTTATTGTTGAAGATACTTATCCAATCTAGAATACGAGGCCCTAGGTGCCTGTTTCAAATCGTTCAAGGCCTTTTTTAGTCTGCACACATTATCCTTATCTTCAGATAGTTGAAATCATTATAGATGCTCAACATAAACTTCTTATTGGATTTTTCCATTAAAAATAGTGACTTTACATCCATTTGATAAATTTTGAACCCTTTAAAACATGAAAAATTGAAGAACATCATTATTCTTTCAACCTTGGCTACTGGAGAAAAGGCATCTTTTAATTCCACCCCTTCAAATTGGGCATATCCTTTACATACAATTACTTCCTTATTTCTCACTACTTGTCTATACTCATTAATTTTATTTCTATAGAACAACTTGGCTCCAATCACATTCTTGTATTTTGAGCTTGACAAGTATTCCCATGTCACATTATTATCCATTTGATATAGTTCCACATTCATAATTTTAACCAAATGTTCATATTGACAGGCCTGAGAAATTTTTTAGGCTCCATTAACGATATTGGAGCTAGGGTCTCTTGGTTTGATGTGGTGGAAAATTTCCTTCTTGTATGAACTCCTGATCCCCTTTCTCCCAAAATTTGATTGTATAGATGGTTCTTTTGGACATATCGAGATGGTGATTTTGAGTGAAATAACTCATATTCTTATTTTTTTTCTTCATCATGTTCTTCACTTTGATGCCCAGTTGGTTATGATTGTTTATAAGTAATTGGTTGTGGTTGGACTTGGGGAAGCATTTCATCAATTTTCACATCAATTCATTCAACATTTTTTTGAATCCTTTTGTTGTAACATCAATATCATTTGCTTCTATAGGCATATCTAAGAAATTTTCCTTCATTAGTTTTGGATTCAAATTTCCCTAAAACAATTTTCATTAATCTTGATGTAGCATTTGCTTCCAAACACTCTGAAATGTTTAACTTCAGTTGATCTACATTTCCATAGTTCGTAGGGAGTTTTAGTATCATTTTGTATTTTTTGAAATTTTTTAAATATGTAGACTGTGATGTACACTAATTCACCCCAAAATTGATCTGGTAACAGAGCTTTGAAAAGCATGGATCTGTCCATTCCTTGTATTGTTGACTTTTTTCTTTCAACCACATGATTTGACTATGGTGCTCTTTATATAATGACTTGTCTTTTGATTCCATGATTTTCACAAAAATAATTGAATTCATTTCTAGTGAACTCTCCTCCTCTAACAGTTCTTAGGCATTTGATATTTAGATATATTTCATTTTCTACTAGAGCTTTGAAGGCTTTTAACTTTTCAAAAGCTTATCATTTTTCTTTAAGAAAGGTAACCCAATTCATTCTTGTATAATCGCCAATGAAAAAAATAAATCACCTTTCACGTTTCAGAGTTCAAGTTCTATATGGTCCACAAAGTTTAGTGTGAATGATTTCCAAAGCCCTAGATGTAGAATATTCTTTCTTTTCAAGAATACTTTGGTTTCTTTTCCAAACTGGCACTCTTTATAGAAAGCATTATGAGGCTTTGATATTAGGTATGTCCTTAATGCCTTGTGCTCTTGTATCTTTTACAAAGTTATCAAAGATAGTATGTCCAAATTTTATGTGCCATAGCTAGATTTATTCTAACTTTCCCAAATAACATTTCTCAATTTATATTCCATCAATAATGTATACAAATGTATTTGAAGTTCTATTAGCCTTGGCCACTAATTTTATTATATCAACATTTTTTATTTCGCAACCCTTGGAATTAAATGTGAGTTCATATCCTTAATCTAACATTTGATTGACACTCAAGAGATTGTGTTTCAATCCTTCCACACGCACAAAAAATTGTGCCTTAGTTCTTCCATTATCAATGCTAACTATCCATTTTCTAGTAATTCTTACCAATGCATTGTGTCGAAAATTTACTTTTCCTCCATCCTCTTCCTTAATTTTAATGAATTGACTCTGATCACCTATCATATTTCTTGAGCATCCACTGTCAACATAGCATTTTTTTATTGTTTTTGAGCATATAAAATGAGACCACACTCGTATTTTTTCTCTTGTATCTTCCATAATGTTGGATTTATAGCAGGATATTCTTCCTTGCCTTTGTTTCGATACCCAATCATATTGTTGATGTATTCCCGTGGTTTTTTCCTGTAATTGTTGCATTTATAGAATTCAACATAAATTTTCAAGGGAGAAAAATAAATTCCTCTTCTAACAATATTTTCATACTTACCTCTAGATTTGTTGCTCTTCAGAAATTCACTTCTTGAATTTCCCCTTACATGGGCTTTGCAGTCAACTTCTTGTCACCAAACTTATTGCATGAGTAACAACATCCATAAAATAAAGTTTAAAACCTAGATGAATACCTAAAACCTGTCTTCAATAATAAAGATCTTTGAATGCTAAGGGTGTGATCAGATGACTCAACACCCTTCATGAGCTTAAAATTTTGATTAAGTTGATCTAATGCCTTTACTAATTATTTTCTAAAAAGAAAAATTTCTTCTTTCAATTGTTTCACAATTTTCTTCCTTTTATTTTAACTACTTTGACAAAATCTCCTTTATCCTTTGGTTTCTTCTAGTTCAATTTTCAAAAGGATGACATAATTTGCATCACAATCTTCATCCTCATACGTTTTCAATATCTTCTTCAATATTTTGATTACTCATAGTCATGAATGAGATTTATCCTCTTTCACTATCATATATTCCTTCATTGCTTTCATAATCACTATATTCCTTGGAGTACAAGATTATTTTTTTGATATTTCGTCTTCTTTTATGATCATTAAAATTGAATTTTACTTCATCAGCACTATCATTCACTTTTTAATTATGATGTTTAGAATCATAGTGCATGATTCTACCACATTCAAAATATTTAAATGTAAGCTTACCTTTTAAATTTCCAGTTCCCATTTTTAGCTTTCTTGCAAATTTGGCTTCCTCTCCGTTTGATGCATGACTAGAGTCTTCCTTCACCTTATGATTTTTCCTTTCCTTGGCTTCTATGAATGCCTCTTCTCTATAGCATGTCTTCTCCTTTTCTATCCTTAGTTCATATGCAGTAAGAATTCCATGAAGGGTATCCTTGTCTAACTTCTTCATGTCAGATAACCCTTCAATGGCTAATACTTTAGGATTGAACCTTGAGGGAAGTGATCTCAATATTTTATGAACAACACAAGCTTCCTTAGCGTCTTCACCAAGACCTATGACATACTTGAAAACACCATCTACTCGGAGGAAATATGAAGCAATATTTTAATATTCATCCATTTCCAAACTTTCAAACTAAACTTTGTATATTTGCAACTTGGCCTACTTTATTTTTTCATCCCCTTCATAACAAATTTTAAGCTTATCCCACATATATTTGGCTGAGTTGCAATGCATTAATTTAACATATTTATTATTTTATAAACCGCTTAAGATTCTATTTTTTTTCCATTGCATTAAATGTATAAATATATTTACCAACTACATCAGTGGTAGGAGTTCTAGGTACTTTGAAACCATTCATACATCAATACCTAAAGACATGATGTAGGTTTCCATTATTATTTTTTAGAAAGCATAGTTTGTTCCATTAAACTAAGGAGGCTTACCTAAGGATATGAGATTGGCCATGTTCCATTTGATCAACCTTCCAATGATTAATTTTTCTCAAAGGGACCTACTCTAATTGCACTTTTTGGAATTATGACTACATTGAATGAGGGGGTGGATAAATGTAATGGGTCAATTTAACCAAATCAAACAATTTCACAATTTATAATAATTGAAAATATAACAGTGCATCAATAACAACAGTAATCACATCAACACATGAGAACTCCATATATACATAGAAACCCTTGCAAGGGAAAAACACAAATATTCTTATCTTTTTCTTCAATATTTGATTATAATAATTCGCTGGCACCAAACAGCTTTAGGTTACAACCTAATTGAAGCACCAACCTTAGAAATATGAAAGAAACAACTTACTTTAGGCTACAATCTAATTGAGGCACCTACCTCAAAAATATGTAAGTGCCCACTTTCTTTAGGCTACAACCTAATTGAGGCACCTACCTCTGAAATATGCAAGCACCCACTTGCTTTAGAATACAACATGATTGAAGCACATACTTCTGAAATATGCAAGCACCCACTTGTTGTAAGAAACAACTTGATTGAGGCACCAAATTTAGAATATCATAATGGTCCTCCCTTTTCTTAATATTTCAAACGAGATCCACAATCTTCAATTCATTCTTTAAATTAGACTTATAAAACTACCTAGTCTTCCACAATGAATTTAAAAATCTCAGAATTAGCTCTATTCAATAAGTTCAACTTCTTCAAGAAAATAACCTAGTCCTAGATGATAGCAGATAAAGTCATCCCTTCAAAATAGACTACTCATTTTAGATGTCATCATGCTTCACTATGATATTGTCCACATAAAAGCACACAATTTTTCCACACTATCATATTGACAAAGCAGGGTAGGGATGACAATTCAAACAAACGACCTATATATTTCCTTGGAAGAAATCCAGTACATATGACCTAGATATAGCTTGGCTCCTTGGCTCTTTAGGGATTCAATTATTAACTCACATGACCATAAGATATGACCTTATTCTCGAAATGCTAGATCCAAGTCCATATGATCATGAAAAATTAAGTTAGACCTAGATATTTTTCAACCCAATTACTTTATCTCCAGCTCTAGAGGATTGAACATTATCCCATATGACTAATTGATGGGACCACTTCATTAAAACATGAGCTTGAGACATTTGAGAATTTGGATCTTTTTTTATGATGCACACTAGCTCAAGGCCTAGATCGTACGATAAAATGGATTTATTTCAACCAAACGATGACCCACTAAAACTTTGACCAAGTGATAATTTTAGAATTATATCTAGATGTTAAGATATTTTTTATTCCTTGGACCTTCTTCATTATATCTATATCCATGACTATATGGAAAATGATGGCACACCCATATTTCCTAGAGACCTCAGATATCTGAATAAGCTAGATAAGTCGTTTCCTAATTTGGAGCAATTTTCCTAGACTTCGTCCATTTTGTCTAAATAATTAATACATTGAAGAAACTTTTCCAAATGAATCCTTAGCATGAGTCTAGATACTTCCATGTTCAAACATAAAGAACCAATCAGTACTTGTGATGTGTAATATTTTTCCACGCCATCTCTACCATGTCACTTCCACATCATTTGAAACATTATCTTTCTACCATTTCTCATGCCATGTCATCACCCTTATTATGTCACTATCATTTATTGCCACCTAGATACCAGCTCACATTTCCACTTAAATCCATTTTTGGAAAAATAATGAAACACCCAGATTTCTTATAAGTGCCTGGATATCTCTGAGCCAACCTAAATTACCTTCACTTAAATCATGTTTTCTCATCAATCTAGGGGATTTTGACTAAGTGTCATATATAGTTGGAAATATCTCTAATAGCGTTATCCAACTAAACAATTTGAAAGTGATTTTGAATAATTTACCTAGAGCCAAAATTCCTTCAAAGATATTACCTATATCATTGACCTTGGCTAGGCAGAAATATACATCAACACACTTATGAGGAACTTGACACAACTAATTAAGACTTCCAACATGCTCAACAATCGTCTTAGGCTTGGCACAATGATTGACCTTTGGCATTAATGGAAATAATTTCTCATAAAGTGTTTTGTATTTTTAACCACAAATAAATCAATATAATTGTTGTTGAAATATTAAAAAATTTGAAAATTTAAGCACTATAGGGGCTTCCTTGTCTCAAGAGGAGACATGGAATTAATTCACTGCTCCAAAATTGTCTAGGAAGGGGTATGTTTCCACAAACACTGCCCTAGAAGGGGTTAGTTGGCTCAAATGGAGGTTCGTTGGTCCTAAAATTGTCTCATATGGATACGTTGCTTCAAACACTACCCTAAAAGCATTCCACTAGCTCAAATGGAAGTATGTTGCTCCTAAAATAACTTCAAATGGCCTTTGAGAAGGCTTTATACCAATCGCACCCCATGAAATCCAAACTAGTTCTTAGGCTTCAAGTTATTGGGGGACTATGTCCTTGAACCCCTCACTACAGTACTACTTGAACTTGAAATATACAACCAACCTAGCCCATGAGCTTTACTATGCTTTCTTAGGAAACACACATAACTATATTTTTTAGGTTGGAGCTTCCATATGAAATATTTCTCACTTAAAATTTGTTGTGCACATACAAGAAAGGGTTTTAATTAAGTTTTGACTAAGCAGGTTTGAATCCTACTTCCACGATATTTTTCATTGAGGCATGATCCCGTTGTTTTCATTGGAATTTGACAAAAAAACAATTATATATTTTCTTCCTCATAATCCTAAGCTTAAGAGTGAAAACCCTACAAAGAAATAAAAATTGAAGACCAAATCACTGGTAAAATAATTCATTATAAATCTTTTTCTCTACCATTTTCAATATCGGTAGGGTATTTTAGATTTCCTTTACAATACAAAATTTTAATTTCATGTACAGTCATGATTACCAAGCAAGCAGTGTGTGGTATTTCTATGGTGTTGTGACGTCTCCCTCAATTGGTTTCTCTATCCTCAGAGTATTTCTGCCTTGAATAAAGCCCCTAAGCCCCAAATAGAAGGGTGTTAGTTAATGAAGCCAACCCCTTTTTTTACTAACTCTTTGTTTTATTCCTGATACTCATTCTTAGTTGCTTTAATGATAGATGTTGAAGCCTTACCCGTTGGATTTTGATTTTCAATATCAGTAGGGTATTTTAAATTTCATCTACAATACATAATTTTAATTTCAATAGCTCCTTTTATATTATTTCAAATGTTGGCATTATGATGTATGTGTTTTCCTTGATGGAAACCCACTTGTAGCAAGATAAGTATGTGTTGAAATGATGGTAATAGGATGAGTACACATGCTAGTTCAGTTGTGACAGAGAAATAAACAACAGTCTGTAACAGACGTAAAGTTTGAAAAATATACACAGGTTTAATGAAGCCAAGCAGTGTACATACGTAGGTTTGATGAAGGGAAGTAGTGTATACACAGGTTCAATGAATCCAATTTGTGTACGTACATAGATTTTATAAAGTGAAGTAGAGTATACATAGGTATGGTGAATAAAAGTCATGTACACACCCAGATACAAAGAAGCAAAGTCATACATATTGGTGCACAATTTTATTAATACCAAGGGTCTTTACCATGGTATTAGCCCACAATATTGAGTGTAGTAACAACTATTTGATCCCGTCAAAGAATACCATCGGCACTAGTGTGGTTTTGGCTCACGGTATTGGCTAAGGCTCAAACTATATAAGGAGGTGAATATCAAAGTGATATAGAGGGAATAAGTGAGGGTAATGAATGAATACTTCAATCTGAAGTATATTTGCATGCTATGGGATATAGTTTATTGGTTGATCTAAAATAATGATGCACACGTGAATACAATAATGGATCAATATCATTAGAACTGAAATGACTATGTATTGCATGATCTGTTTAGATCTATGGTATGGCACATGTTTGTCGCAGTGAAGGTTATGATCTGAGTATATCTGAAGTTCTGAAGTATTGCGTAGTCATGAATTAGTTGGAGATATGTACGTGAGTTTGACACAGGAAAATCGCGTACACACACAGGTTCAAATATACAAAGTAGCATATGTATTCTAAAGTATGTTGAGATATCTACGTGAGTTAGGCTCTAGATAATAACATATATACATGGAAAAGCCTTATGGAAGGCATGTATGGAAGCCAGGGTTTTTGCTGAAGAATATGTCTGATCAGTTTTGCTATGTTTCTGTTGTCTCTTAATGAAGTCTTCATATAGATCTGGGTTATTTGAATATTGATAATGTTGCTAGTTGATTGTGATTAAATATCAGTGATTGGTTGGTTGATTGGTAATTCATTTATTTATTTAGTACAATTATATGTTTCAGTTTTGATGTACGATATTTGGCTTAAATGAGTGTAGTTGGTCTAGTCTGAAAATCTGATGAAAAGAGGCCTACAAGTTGTGATGTATCAAAGCATGTGGATATAGTGTGAAAATTTATGAAACGTGGTCCACGGCAGTGTTGAGAGTTGGAGCCTTCAGTGAGGGGGTCGTATCTCCCTTCCAGTGGGTCCTGGTAAACGAGATCAAGGGGTCGTAGCTCCCTTCCAGTGGGTGTTGGTAAACAAGATCAGGGGATTAGAGCTCCCTTCCAGTTGGAGCTAGAGAATGAGAGAAGGTTGTAGCCTTCTCCAGGTGGGTGCCTAGGTGTTGGTATGAGTCTGCACCATTAAAATATTGTAAGTAGTTTTCTATATAATAAAAATCGAATACATAGACGAAAAAAGTGGTGGCTTTCTCCCGCATTGGGTTTCCACCTTAAATCCTGGTGTTCATGCATGTTACTTATGTGTGATGGTTTACTATGTTCTTACTACACATGTTTACTACTTATTAATGTTTGATGAATCAATGATGCACTGGTTTAAGTCAAGCAATTAAAAATTTATTTGAACTATAAGTTTATTGGGCATACGCTAGTTTCCTTAATAACAATCGCATACATATGCTAGTTGGATTCAGTAAATTCATGTACATAATTCAGTAAAGAAAAAAAAGTGTGTGAGTTTTTAAATACTGATTCACACCTCCCCCCCCCCCCCCACCCCCCGCCTCTCAGTATTTTTCCCAACATCGAATTTTTTCTAGGTAGAGACCAAAAATCCCCTGTCCCCATGGAATAATTGAACTCGATAAATATAGAAATTTCTTCTATTTATATATGAAGGTATCCAACCCATGCAACTCTCTTTCTAAGTGGGAATAGTTCCTATATTTCCTATTATTTCAATTTTTCCCAATGCTTAGAGACCCTTACAGAATATCATGGTGAATTCGACCTAGAAATGGGTTGAGAGGAAGTAGATTTCCTATATATTAAAATAAATACATAGGAAAAATCCCTATCAAGCAGGAAAATAAGGGTGAAACCAATATTGTATAAATTAAATTTATATTAGATAAATTTAGGTTTGATATATTTAAATGTATTGGTGTATATATTAGATAATTTGGATATGAGACATGGGTAAGATTGGATCTTGACTAAATATTGGAATATGGGAATTTTATTTAACTACCTTCAGATGATTGGGTTGATATTCTTATAAATAACCCTTGTCGTTAAACCAAGAAAAATACGAATCAATTACCATCTAGATATAGGGATGGACATCAACCTAATACTTGAGTTAGAAGGGAAAGGAAAGACTATATGGAATATAATATTTGCAAAAGTTAAGGAAGAGTCATATAAGAATCAAGGAGGAGGTAGACATACTGGCATAGGGATATGATAAGGCATCGAGGTCATATATTGCTAGGAAAGGCTACAAATATAAGTAATGACTTTAGTAGATTCTCAATTTCGTGCATGGTAGCATATACAAATATGGAAAATAAAGGCATATAAAATACCTAAAAAAAATTTATGGTTATCTCTTAAAAATAGAGTGTTGACTTGGGAATTGGTTCAAAAGAGGGGTAGAATGGACCTAGTTACTATTATTTATGCAAGTCAATAGAGGAAGATTTTTTCCATTTAATCATTAGGTGAACCCCTATAGGCCAATTACGAAAGGATGTCGAGAACACAGCCATAATATTTAGAGAGTATGGAATGACTCCTCAATTGAGGAATGTTTAGGAAAATGATTTAGGAAGAAAGATCTAAAATAATTTCAAGATTTACCTTGTTTAGTGATATGGTCCATATGGCTTGCATGTGATGATAATATATTTAACGAAAATTAGAAGCCAAATTCCAAGTTTTTTGCATGAGTGTATGGTTTATTTCAAGGTTATAAGATGGATGTGAAGGTAAAATAACCCAAGATAAATAGGAGAGTTAGTGACTTACAAATCATATCCATCGAGATTTTTTTATTGACATAAATAGGGACCACACTATTTTGTAGTGTTAATGGGGTGTTAATTTTTTAATGACGATTTCATTATTTTGACAGTCCCAATTTCTTGCACTCATGTATGCAATGTAAATATTTTATAAAATGGTTTGAGAAATGGGACACGGATTCCAAAAACTGAGGAGGGTAATTTCTTGGGATTTTTTATTTCTATGAAAACAAAGGAGGCTAGTAGGTATGCATTCTAAATGAGTTGGATCATGACATAAAGAGGAAGATGGACAAGAGGACAAGGGCCATGCTTCCTTGGAGAAAAACACAAGCAAGAGAGGACACTGGAAATAAAATGAGGATGACAACGTTGTTGAGAAGCTATGCCTAGAGCATGTAAGCGACGAGTGGATTGTTGGAGTGCAATTAGAAGATAAGACTGTGGGGAGAATTTTCATGACCCCACATCCTAGGAAGGTTTTGTTTTTCCTATATTGTCAGAAGCATGACACCAAGGAGTGAGACAACCGAGAGGCTAATGGTATCTATGTGAAAATGCATGGGAATGGGAGGAGAGACTAAAATTCAAAGAGTATGACGAAAGGCAAGTTCGAGTAGATTGATAGGGGGAACATTGAGAGAAAACATAGGAGAAAGAAGACAAATTTTGGTTGGAAATAAGTCAAGAAGAAATCACTTCTAGGTGGGGATGAAATTTCCTCTCAAGGCCCTAGTGGCCATAGGGTGGATATGGTGATTCCCAAAAAATCCCTAAGGCTTTTGGTAGAGGAACTATTCTTTGTAAAATTCCTGGAGGATTTATGGGTGGCTTCCTTTCTATATGTTTATTTTGTTGTGGTTCTAGAGTCCCAAAGTTGGGTGGAACCACATTGTTTAGTTTCTAAGGGTGGATACAACGAGTCTCTATACTCCCTATACATTTTTTTTCTTACAACTCAATAGGAGGGTGGAGGTTCAAATATCTGTAGAGTCCCTGGAGAAACCGAAGGTTTTGTTTCAACCCTTAAGTAAAAGAGCCCCTCAACCTCTAGAATCTGGATCAGGGGTGATCGTTGCAAGTGAGAATTGGCTGCATCTATATATTTTTGGGTGGAGATTCATAGTCCCAGACTCAATTGCCCAAAGATTTACAAGATAATAGTTCCCTATGTATTTTCCATGATAATCAATGTGTGTTACATTTTTGTTTTGAAATGGTGTTATTAACTCATTAGAAAAACTATGTAAATAATATTTAAAGGATTGACTAATATGATGTGTTATTGCTTAAAGGTGTTGGGATAGCATGTAAGAATATTGGGTATGTCAGGACAATATTTAGAATGGGAACTATTTCTTATTAAACTATGGTGATTACGTTAATTACAAGCTTTTATTAACATTGTTTATGTTTCAATGTGGTAATATTGAGGATTTCCTGCTCTTTCATCCTCGATTACTTTTTATTTTATATAGTAGTATTCTTCAAGCCTTCAGTGATGCATACCTATTGTTCGTTCTACACATCCATTTTATCGAGCACCCAGACTAATAGATCTATATTTTTTTTGTGCAAGGCACAACCTCATGATCTTGAATGGCTTGATTTGATATTCTTGTACCTCACACAAATCCACATCTCTACTATGCATGTGATGATATTGAATCTCCCTAGGATGGGTGCCATATTCTAATGTTCTCTCATTGTAGAGATGACATGATAAATCCCTTCTTGAATGGTTGGTTATAGCCATGGTGCTCAACTTGATTGGTACCCTACTAGTGGGTATTCATATATTGGTTATTTTTTGTTAACAATTTTCCTGTGAACTCCTTCATAAATTTCAATAGCAAGAGCTTTTTCAATCTTAGGGTTCCCTCATCACTAAATATAGTATGGGGTAGCATAATGGAGATTCATTTCCCCTCACTGGCATGCGGGTATGTTTATGTTATATGTGTGTTGCTCTAAGCCTTCCAATAATGTAGACCCAATTTTTTATGTTGGTATATGTACTTTCCCCAATATTAGGGTCGAGAGGGCCATCTTCTCCTTTTTATAGATATGATTGCTTCAGGGGTTATAGGACTTGGTTTTATACTTATTGGGTGGGCATGAAACTACCTTCAAGTCATAGGCATCATGGGGATTTCTTTCCTTATTGAAAAGTACTTCTCCATGTGATTTTGGCTGCCTTCATAGGTTTTGGTATGCCAATTTTATTACTGAGGTGAGGCCTCCAATCTATAAAGGGTTGAATGAAAAAGTCCATGATCAATATTTTTCATTAAAATCACCATGAAATCAGAGAGGGAAACTTTTCTGTAAGCACGGGATGGATAGCCACTATGTGTGCTTCATAATAAATTAATGGCTATGATTGGACTCATATGCTCAGCCTTTCAACCTTATCCATGAGCTCAAATGAATTTATTAGGCCAAGCAACAGTTGACTGGAAAGCTAGGTTGCTAGCCATACGATTGCAATGCATAACCTAGCGCAAGGCCAACATAATGAATGACCAATATTAAGTGGGGTGCTCGATGGCTAGGAAAGGGCCTAGGGTGACATAATTCAAGGGTTTGCATGCCAGAAGCCCATAAAAGGTCATGTGAGAGAAAGTTCGGGCTGACGAGGACCGTGTTGGCATGGAATAGTTGGTGGTGTATCCCATTACACATAATCCCGGTAGGAGGATTTCTGGATGGTTCACAAGTCACACACAAAAGGGAGTGCCCGAGATGACACAATATTAAGAGGAGTCGACAATGGAAAGCACATCTATTGGATGAGGTTCAAAGTGGGACGTCCCTGCGGGACAACTTATCCTAGCAGAACCTCCTCAGAGGAACTAAAGGAGCATTGGAGGAGATTCCAAAAATGGCATAGTGCTAGGGAAACGTGGCATAGGACTAAACACTTGATGCAATGACCTATACCCGTTAAATTTATAAATGAAATTGATGCAAAATCAAGGCCCATGAAATCCTTTTGTCTCTGTACCTTGACATCATGGAATAATGGGAATAAGACTGAGGGAATAATGTGATTTGTTTGTGGTGATGGCATGGCAGACACAGTGGTGTGAAGATGTCAACAAAGGGGATGCATGGCATGTGTTTTTGGCATTTTCATGTGGGACAAATCTAGATGACACGTGTAATTATGCTAGAACCATGTGGCATTGAAAATGTAAGAATTATGACACCCTGGGAGGTCTTACCCTGGAAGTTTTTGTTTTGGTTCATATGTGAAATAGTCGGGATGACTCAACATCAGGCTATCATGGTAGGAGTATGAGCACAAGAGTATTTAAGTGAGGGTGTGATCCAGTGGACCAATCAAGAGTGTTAGCCATGCAAGAGGAGAGGCCCAACAAGGCATGTAAGCTCATAGTATATTCCCAAGGAGCATAAATCAGAGTTCACACTTAAAAGGAGTGGGATGATGTAATCTCGGGAAATGGTGGTGGACATGTGACCCCGATAGTTTAATCATTGGAATAAGGGAATACGTACCTTAAAGGTCAGCCTAGAAGGCCGACTCCAGAGCATTTGTAAGCACATAATACGGGAAGGGTTGGGTAACAAAGTCCGAGAAATAGGAAAGTATTTCGTTAACATGTGATGCATCAATTGACCAGCATACAGGTCAGCTCGGAAAATTAACCCCAAAAAAACTCGTGAATGTGTAAAAAGTTAAGGGCAGGGTAAGGGAACCCGAGAGATGGGAATGTTTCCATAAATTAATGTCTGTCAAATAATCACATAAACACATATATTAATATAAGGTTATCACAAATAGGTCAGAAGGTAAAAATAAATAATTAAATACATGCACACACACACACTTAAATGTGAAACCTATGATATGAAGAGATTGACAACTAATACGCCATTTCCAGTTGGCACTATGAGGTTAGTTAGGTATCTATGTGTGCGCCACATGGTGAGTTGATGTCATGGCACCTTCTAATTCGTAAAAAATTAAAAAGATCACATCTATTGATCTGAAGGTCATATTGAAGTAAAATTTTATATCATTGGAATCGTCTCATCAAGATGAACACAATGGTGACAATAACTTTGAGTTTTGAAGAAAAAAATTTAACTATCCTATCTCTCTAATTGTACTAGGGAGAATGGATTAACAAGTGAACACTTTTCACCAAGGTTAAGGTGGATTTTTTATGGGTGGTATTAGAGCATCTGGGTTCAGCACTTGGATTGGATGGGCTCTATCATTGGAAAGTAGTAGTAGACTCCTATAAGGGGGTTTCATGTTGATTTTTAGAAAATTAACAATACTAAAATTTAGCTATTAAATAATGTTCTACGCATAATTGATTGTATGCATGGTTGATTTTATTATTCTGTGATTGATCATGTAACATGGACTAACAATTGATATGTTCCCATTGCTATTGATGAGTTAACAACTTATGTCTACATGTATATTTTGTTAAATATGCAGACATTTATGTTGATGCTATCTAATGTTGATAGATTGGCATTGTTGTGTAAACATGGATTGTTTGTTGCAATTGGTTGTATTGTAAAAAATTGGCAACAACAAGAGCATGAGGATAATTTCCTATCATTGATTTTGTGATCATGTATCTAAAAATTATGTGTGAATGCTAGAAAACCATAAGTAGCAAAGGATAGTAAAATATAGAAGAATGAGCATCAAAGTGGTACAATATAGCTCTGATCAGTCACAACATGGAAATGAAGAGGCCACAAAAATTGAAGAAGAAAGATCAGTTGGCCAAGGGGGGTGGGGGGGGGGACTATCCTGATTGGATCATTACCTTGAGGAGCCTAAGGTTTGAGGTTAGAAATTTTAAGGAAAATAGTGAAATATTGGTAAGATCTCAGGACAGGCAAGTTGAAATAAATTTAGTCATCTCACAAACCCTCTCAAATTTACAAAAATAGAGGAAACTTGAGTTTTGAATTAATCATAGAGACAAGATAAGCCTTCAGGAATCAGAAGAGAAAAAAATGGGGAAGATGATAGTACGTCTAGGATGAGAGATATGCATAAGAGTGAAGACATTGTGAAGGGAAATCCATCACTGAGTACCCCAAAAGAAAGGACTAACACCCATGTGCATCACTCGGGTAGATATTCCATATCTACTACCAGGAGGCACCATCATCACCATCAGCATTATCAAAGGAAAAGAGAAAAGGACTATATTCCCAATGAATTTAGGAAATCTAAGCCACCCGAACATTTGATGGAGATATGAAGAAATATGAAGATGCATAAGGTTGGCTGCTTGGCATGAAGAATTTTTTTAGAATCCATGATTATTTTGAAGACATGAAAGCCAAAATTTGTAGCTATAGTTTAAATGGAAAAGCAGTTAGATGGTGGGAATATTTTAATAATGTTAGAGGCAACACTAAAGAGGAGTTAATTTGGTGTTAATTTTAAAGGCTCTTCAGAAATAATTATTTATTAGAGCGATACTATGTCAACAAAGAAAAATAATTCTATGAGCTTAAGACGGGACAAATGACGGATGATGAGTATGTCACTAAGTTCCTAGAATTTTTGAGATACATGCCATATCTTAATGAGGAGACGAATAATATCTAGAGGTTCATCAGTGGGTTGTGTTGGAACACCTAATCCTACATGGGTAGGTGTGGAATGCGAAAAGTCACAATGGAGTCCAAGTGACCTTGGAATGTGAAACCAAGAGTCACACCATTGTATTATAAATGTACATCATGTATAATGGAAAAATAGGAAAGTCTCAAGCTTATCTTTCATTGTGTGTTGAGTCTCTTGTGTGTGTGTTTTTATCTTTCTCATACACCATGTGTGTGTTTTAACATGGTGTTTAACATGGTATCAGAGCGGGCGATTGTTGGCCCTGCTCCAAATTGAGTGAGCCATTTGTGTTTATGGCCTGTGCATATCTGCAAAAATTTTGATAATTTTTGCAGCACTCAGAGATTTCTGCAGCAGTCTTTTTGCCACATTCAGAAATTTGTTTTGAAGAAAGAGCAGCATTCAGAAATTGGCAGCATTCAGAATTTGTTTTGAAGAAGAGCAGCAGTGGTTTTGAAGAGAAGCAGCATTGTGCATCTGAAGGTTGATTTCTTCCTGCAATTTCTGCCCATTAATTTCTGCATTTTGGAGAGTTGTTGGAAAAATTGTTTAAAGTTGATTTCTGAAGAGGTTTCTGGGTTTTTCAATGGAAAAGATTTCTAGGTATTGTTAAATTCTGCATTTTTGAGCTGCTGGAAAATAATTTAAAGAGGGTTTTTGAAGAAATTTCTGATATTTCTGAGTTCTCTAACTCCACAAATTCTCCAATTTTCTGCTGCTATATCGCCCTATGTAATATTCTGAAAAATTCTGGAGTTTTTGGTGAAAACTTCTGAGCTTCTGGACTGCATTCCTCTACTTCTTTTAAGTGAATTTCCTATCTCTACTTTGCTGTTTAAAAAAATAAAAATAAAATTCCTTTGCATATTGGCCTTTCGGCCAATATGCAAAAGGAATTCCTATACTTTGTTGTTTTAAATTAAAAAATAAAAAATAAAAAAAATTCCTGCAACCCATACCCGCGCTCTCCCACACCTCTACTTCTATTCTCATCTCCCTACGCACTTGTTCGATCTACCACTAACGCATCCCTCTCAAACCTTACTCCCATACCACTGCTCGCATTCACACAGGCTGCGTGGGTTGAGAGGGCTCTCGGCACTACACCCCACCACGCGCGCATCCCCACATCCTTATTACTCTTCCAACAGCAAACGCCTCGAGCTTACACCTGCGCATACTCTCCCAACACACCTCAGTCGACCACGCTACCCTCGCCCATCCATCTACGTTATCCTCACATCGCTCAACCGTTCCTACTCCTCACATCATTCGAACTCCTCACATCACTCTGCAAACATCACTCGCCTCTCCCTCACCGCGCGTCATACCCTCGACCTATCTCTCCCACCACTCGAGTGCTTCAATACTCCACCTCTGTAAACTTACCTACGGCTCTACCCTGCCCACGCCTCTCCATAACGCCTGCAGCCTACCTCAAACTCCGCTTTCCCCTGGTTGCATACGCTCGCCCTCCCCACCGCTTAACGCTCGCTCTACCCTGCTCATACGCGCCCTCTCTCATGTAGCCTCAACGCTCCCTCGTCCAAATTTTTTTAAACGCACTTTCCAACAAAATATACATCGATTGTTTTTTATATTAAAAGTCTTCATCCGCCCATTCCCATTTTTTAATTATTAATCTCTTTTAATTAATCTCCCTTGTAATTAATATCCATAATCTCTTTTTAATAATCTCTTTTTTATTGATTCCTATTTTAATATAAGCCCCCTCCCATCTCAAGAAATTTCCCTCCCCTTTTAAATTCCCTCCCTTTTAATTAATCCCCCTCCTCCATTTTTACTACAATCCCTTTTTCCCATTTTTTAATCCCAATTAATTTGTTTTTTTAATTTAAAAAAAAAAAAAAACAGCAGAGAGAGAGAGGAAAGAGAGAGTATGAACAATAGAAATGAAGAAAATGACATGTGAGCACTTGGACTATACATAGAGAAAATTGCAGATTTGGCATTGTGATTTGTGGCATAAGGGTGTTTTTTTGAAGAAATTGACATTTGAAGACAAGTTTGCCATCATTCCAAAACAACTATTTGAAGGAAAATTCAGCTGCCTCAAAGGCTTCTTGCACATGTTTTTGCTGCACATTCAAATATTTTTGCAGAGATATTGACATTGTATTGTGAGTAGACATTGCTTCTTCATAGTTTCAATCAAGACTTGAAGTGTAAACTTGAGTTGTTGAAAATTGTTGATTGTCCTCCATCATTTGAGGAGCACATTTTGTACTTTGATATTTCCATAGTTGGAAATTATTTGCAGTCATTTGTATTTCTTGTTGCATCACATTGTAAACGGGTGCATTTTCGGTTGAAGCCGACACCCTTTCATTTATTCTTGAGCCTAAATTGTTGAAAATGGCTAAAATCAATGAGGCATTAGAGTTGTTGAATAATCTCATTCATTCAAATGTTGATGATATGATAAAAATGAGCAAGGATGCTCTTTGTAACATTCAAATTTTTTTACAAGATATACAAGAAAAGATTGATTTTTTACAGTTGGAATCTCAACTTCAGCAAGATGAGCTTCAACAAAAGAGTCACCATTCTGAACCTGTTTCTGTTCAGAAGATTGTGAAAGACTCTCATCAGAAGAAAGAAGATAAAGTTGCAGTTGATTCACATTCAACTCCTTGTAGATGCACAGATGTAAATGCAGATGCAGCAGCTCAGCCTGCACTTCCTAAGCCCATCATTAGACCTTGGGAAGAGCTTGTCCACAACAAGCATAGAACTGGTCTTGGATATGACAAGGATGTGTCCTTTCATATTCCAGACTACACCAAGCCCATCATATTTCAGAGTGTCGGATTCCTGTATGACAGTTCACCTGCGGCTGTTCCAGATCTTGTTCCGCTTCCACAACAACAGATTGTAAAACGCCAACATTGTGATCGAGTTGGCCCTATGAAAGATCACTGTTTTGATCTTCATCCATGCGAGCACTGTGGTCGGCACACCCATTCTTCAAACAGATGCTTCAGAAACAAGCCTCTTGCAAGAACCAAGATTCATCTTGGATGGATCGCTTCTTGGAAATGGGCATCAGCAGCCAAGAAGATATTTACGACACATGTTAGAACTTGTTCACGGATATTGAGCAAACTTGCAGTTGAGTTTTCGCCATCATCTCACCTTGTCCCTGACAGGGGGGAAAATGGTGGTCATGTACAAGCTTCGACTACAGATCAAGCGAGCCTGAGCCACAATCTCTCATTCCATGTTCAAAGTTGTAGCCAGCAGTTCAAACGAGCCTGAGCCACAACTCGTCATTCCGGATTCAGAGATGTAGCCAGAGACACGGATGCCCATGAGCATGCCTTCGGTTGGTGGACAACCTTAAACCATCATCTTTGGTTGGTGGACAACCTAACACCACCACAGGTAGTAGACCTCCCTTCTTTTAGGTCGAAGGTATCCCTTTCATATATGAGGAACACTTCCTCTAGCAGAAGCCTTCAGCTTAGCAGCCTTCAGCTTCTTGCCAGCTTTGGTTGAGTTCCAGGAAATGCTTCAATCATTCCAGAGTTGTTGTTAATCCTAAAACTATCACAGGTATTAGACCTCCCTTCTTTTAGGTTGAAGGTCTCCCTTTTTATATGAGGGACAATTCCTCTAGCAGAAGCTTTCAGCTTCTTGCCAGTTTTGGAAGAGTTCCGAGAACTGCAACAAGTTTTGCATTCCAGTGTTGGTGGTCATCCTTAAACCATCTCTTTTTTCCAACATTTCAGAGAGTTGATTCAGCCCAAGTGCTGCCATGTATACTTTGCAGATTTGTATTACAACTCTTTTCTTGGACTCACACATACCCCTTCGGATTAAGGGGGGATGTTGGAGCACCTAATCCTACATGGGTAGGTGTGGAATGCGAAAAGTCACAATGGAGTCCAAGTGACCTTGGAATGTGAAACCAAGAGTCACACCATTGTACTATAAATGTACATCTTTGTATAATGGAAAATAAGAAAGCCTCACGCTTATCTTTCATTGTGTGTTGAGTCTCTTGTGTGTGTGTTTTAACATGGTGTTTAACAGGTTTCTTATGACATTCAAAGACCAAATTGAATTCCTAGAACCTCAAACATTGGATGATGCCATTAAGAAATTGAAACACTCCTATGAGAAGGCAAAGTGTAGGTCAAAAATTGAAAGTGAATGGAGAGAAAAGAGAAGTGTTGGAAATAAGAAAAAGTGGCCCAAGAAAATCATGGAAAAGAAGAGAGGAACACACCCAGTCAAGGCAAGTCGATTTCAGTAGAAATTTGGCCTAGCTACTAAATTCCATATGCTTAAACCAACAAGAGATCAAAGTAGATATGAGACGAAAGAGAAATTAAAATTTTGTACCTATGGTGAAAACCACTGGAAAAAGGAATCCCCGCACTAAAAAAACACATTTCCAAATATTTATAGTGCCGAGGAAGCTCGGATAGTGGGTGATGTAGCACATACCTTGTCCAAAATTTATGCAATTGTGGGCAATATCCAAGCAAAACACCAAGAATACATCATTGAGATGGAAGATAAAATGTGTAATCAATTCATTTCCATTTTAATTGACCTCAGTTCTAATTACAACTACATCAATCCTTAGCTCATGGAAAATTGAAAATTGACTAAATAATTGCACAGAGATCCATGGTTAGTTCAATTGGTGACATGAAAAAAGAGAAAATTTATTCATTGGGTGAAATCATCTACATTTTAGCTCAGTGGCATGCCCACAACAAAACATTTAAAATTTTCACCATTGGGTGTGTATAACATGTTATTGGATATGGATTGGTTGTTTATGCAAACAACTGAGGTCGATTGTTTTCAAAAATAAATTGAATTCCTAGATGATGTTAGTGAAAGAAAACTTTTACAAGATAAACAAAATCCAATTTTAGTGAGGTTGATCACAACAATGCTGGGAAAACACAATTTCTCAAAAGTTTGTACATTATTTGTTGTGAAAAAAATATATTGATAAGGAAGTTAGTGACAGTGTTGGGAAAGGAGAAATCAAGGTGTTGAATAATTATATGGTAATAAAGCAATATGAGGACGCATTTCCAGCTGACATACCTGATTTACCTCCTCATAGGGAAGTTGATTTCTCTATTGAATTAGTGCCTGGAGTAGCACCAACATCTAAAGCACGATATTGTATGAGTATGTTGGAGCAAGTTGAGTTAAAATTATAGCTAAAAGAAATGCTTGTTAAAGGTTACATACGTCCAATTGTGTCATTGTGGGGAGCTCTAGTGTTATTTGTGAAGAAAAAGGATGGAATTATCTGAAAATGTATTGACTATAGGAAACTAAATAAAGTGACAATAAATAACTAGTACCAATTTCCATAGATTGATGATTCATTCAATTAGCTGAGAGGATAAATAGTCCTCTCCAATATCAATTAGAGGTATGGATATCATCAAGTACATATCAAAGAAAAATATGTTCACAAAAATGCTTTCTGAACAAGGTGTGAGCACCATTAGTTTGTGGTGGTACCCATTGGGCTTATTAATGTCCTTGAAACTTTCATGTGTCTTGTTGGGCGCAACCAAACCTGGCTTAGATTTTGGCTAAGACACTACATTTTGAGGGGTGGAGTGCAAAGTGGACTGCGTAGCGGAGCGCGAAGAGAACACACAGTGGAACGTGTTAAATATACTTCACAATGTCATAGGGGCTTCGAGGTGGGTCGAGGTCCCTCCATTTTATAAAGAGCACGATTTTGTAAAGGGTTTTGGGCCATAGTTGCATGTTTTAGGGAACCCATGTTATTTGAACCATGGTAGTGTAATAGTGTAGCCCCGTGATGTAATAGTATCTAAAGGATTGAAATGATATGTTTAGAGATAATGACATGATAGATGGTTATGGGAAAGTATTTGTAATCTGTATTTTGTAGCAAAGGGAAGGTTATGCAGCCGAGTTTGCAGAGACCTGGGAATAGCTCGATGCTTAGTGTGCAGGTTGAGACTAGTTGTATTCAAGGATTTATCATAATAAAGAAGTAGTTTTTTGGATGATCTTATGGTGTTATTATGTGTTTTCTGTATATATTTTCTTAATATCTGTTGTTGTGAAGTATCTATTAAAGTTGTATGCTATGTCAACATAGTATTGGTTTATGGATTTAGTGACATGCTTTTGAATGTGGTGAAGTAAATTATGAGTTATAAGCATAAGATAATAAGAAAATACCACATATCCCAATCCCTCAAGGATGCATAAACCTGGTTCTGCATCCACCCATATTCACTTTGGGTGAGACTGCAATATTCTTGTAGATCGTTTCTGAAAGGGCCAGTGATCATGGGTTTTGTTGGTGCACAATAAGTCTGAACCTTGGTCAACCAAAACCAAGCTAATAAATGGTTCCATCGTCGGGACTGAGATCTTTTTGAGGGATATGTGGATGTGGCACCCACCAAAGAAGGAAATTCAAGACTAGATAGACCTGAAAGAGCGAGAGTTTGCAGATCAAGAAAACGGGAATCTTCATCTGTCATCCAAAGCGTGGTTATAAAAGTATATATTTAGAGATCAATACAAAATTTTCTTTGCTTATTTTCCTGTTGAGTTGTACGAGTGGATATCAAGGTTGAGCGAAAGGAAGAACTATTTTGCGGGTGGAGAACCTATGGTGTGGACTCCTGAACTAATAAAGCAACTCGAGAACACTGAAAATAAGGTTTCAGGGGCTGTCGATTTTTGGATTGATATCATCTTGGGCATTACTGAGTTTGTAGTAGACTCGAATGTGTCCTACAACGAAGCAAAATGATGATTATTCAAAGGACAGTGAGGTAATTATTTGAAATCTCTGAAACTTTGGATTAAGTTTCTTATGCATGAAAATGGAATTTTACAGATGCAATCATATTGCTAGTTTACTTATGTTCTGAAGAAGAGAAATAAAATTTTACCAAGAATGCGACGCAACGCAAAGTGGAAAGAGATATAAAGTAGATACTAGAAAGAGATCTCATGTTAAAGATCCAAATACCTTTGTAGAAACTTATTATAGTCCTATTTTGAGTGAATTTAAAAGTGAAAGAGAATAAATCCACCCCCAAGTAAATCCATAGTATTCCCCCTTCGAGCTTGAAAGTTTGCAAAAGCTAGAATCTAGTAATAGCTAGGGTGTTTGAGGTTTCCCCACTCCCCCTACCCCTCCTACCCCTAATACCCCTCCCGATACCCCTACCCCTCCCCCAAGGAAGAGGTATGGCTGGTGATATTAAGGTCCCTGTTTTCAAAGGAATTGGAACGGAGGATCTAGAACATTTTTTATTTTTATGCGAAGTTGTATGGACCATGAAGAAGATCAATGATGAGAATATAAGGAAGGTGCAACTCATTACAATGTTGTGATATAAATAATTTAAATGGTATATGAAGTATTCAAACAATCAAAACAGAACGTTTGCAGATATCAAAACAACACTAGTAGGAGAGTTTAAAAAGTCGAAGTCTCTGTCGCAGTGCATCACTGAGTTGAAAGAAATCAAACATAAACCTAGTGAATCTGTTTGGGATTTAGAGCAGAGATTTAAATTTCTATTGGATTAGGTAATCTCCTACTTAGTTCCGCAGTAACATCAAGAGTGGTTTATAGTTGTGTTGTTATTGCATATCACATTGCCATTAATGCAACAGAAGATAGGAACTCAAGCCGAAGCTTTGGATATTGTAATGAAATTGAAAGCTTCGCCTATAGGAGATACTAATGCATGCATGCATCATATTCAGAATCAATTAGTGAACCTAACACTACATATACAATATATCAATAAAAACAAGGAAGTTAGAGAAGAAGTGTGGTGTACGATGTCCAGATCAGAGGGTCATTCTAAGGAACAATGCCCTATCTTCAGGGATTACATAGCTGGTGGAGCACCTAATCTCTTGAATGCAGGACCTACCTGATGGTGTGAAATATGTAATTTTATATGCCAACGTCGCTCAGAATACTGCTACTTGTTGCATAAATATGTGCAAACACCAAAGAATCTATATTCCAAATTCTATAAATCAGTAGGACATGATGAGAATAATTTTCGGGCTTATGACTCAATGATGGAGCACAATGATGACACTTATATAATGCAAGAAGAACAGCATGTACATGAGGATAATGTAAAATTTGGTGGTCAAGGAGGTTACCAAGGAAGAGGTCGAGGTGGTGGATCTAGTCGAGTACGTGGACATATCATTTTCTATAACTGCGGCCAGCCAAGTCCTTTTACAAGAGACTTCCAGAACCCCACAACGACATGTAAGTAATGTAAATATTTTGACTATGTAATTGAAGAATGTCATGTACTTATGTTGAATATGAAAGAAAATAGGAACCAACACTTGACGTGGAACATTCAAATGATGAATGTTGAAAGGAGGACTCATGAACCTGGAGTTAATATTGTCACTAGAATTGGAGTTGTGACTGGTAGTGATAAGACAGATGGAAAGAAAAAATATGAAGGTGCATGGGATAGAAATAATTTTGAGAAAACTCCTATTTTTGATACTCATAAAGAGAAAGAAACATTTATGGAAGCACAACAAATTTTTTGGATGTTGGAGCTTTGACCTCTAGTGCACATACAAAAGCCCGATCAGAGAAGTAACTGCGAGGAGCCATCAACTTCGATGCAAAATCGAGCTCCAACACAAGATTGAGCTCTGACACAAGACGAGGATGCGGCAAGCCAAGTAAGTATTTTAAGGTATTTTTTACAGACTTGTATGAAATTTTTAAGAGGTTGATATATTCATGTGCATCAAAAGAAACACCGCGAAGTGAGATGCACGAAGTTAATAATTTGCATCGACAAAAGTGAATTGTTCGGATATTCCGACACATAGGAAATAATTAAGAATAACTCAGTCTAGTGTAGAGTTAGGTAAAGTGTGTTTCTTTACCATGTACATTTGTAACTTATAATCCAACGGTCACAATTTGTAGTGATCTGACGGTTATCTCTCACCTCGGTATTCACGACACTTGATATGTGGCTTAGCACTCGATTTGTCCATGATCTCTATTTAAAGAGCATGGAGGGTCATTTTTCTAGCAACCGTTTATGAGAGAAACATATGTAACTTTTCTTTTTTTATTAATAAATTTCCTGAAGTGACCGCATTGGCTTAGGCCGTGGACAGTTTCCCTCTTTGAGGGTTTTAACCATGTGATTATACTGGTGTACTGATTTTTGATCTATTTGTGAGTGGTGACCTTTGGTTCCTGATCTACAAAACTTACCCTGTAAATTCCTACATGGTATCAGAGCTATTTTGAGGGCCGCATCTGTTGTTGATCAAAATCCGATGCCGATTTGACTCCATGCGAATGTCATTTTGTAGATCTACTATTTTTGAACATTTTTGGGCTTGTAAAACTACTCTGTTATCTCCGAAGCATCTGTTACAATGAGGAATGCCTTTCATTTCATGCGAAAATGTTTTCAGCTACCCAAGTTATGACAGTTTAGATCTGGAGGTATAAAGCATCTGTTTTGCAGTTATATTTGTTAATAGTTCTGCTTATTTTGGTTCCCTCTATTTATTTTCGGGTTTTAGGTTTTATTTGTTTGCCAGATCTATACCCTCTTCTCTGTGTATGATCTTTGCTCTGTACTGCATGTGACCTTGGCAAATCAGAAACAGGAAAAGGGATTTTTTTTTGCTACGTATGCTCTTTCCCCACTTCTTTGTGTGATCTCGAGAAATCAGAAATAGAAAAAAATTGATAGTTTCCAGTAAGGCTAACCAAAAATCTAAAACTCTGCCATAAGGCTTGCATTTCATTTTTTTTGCTTGATTTTTGCGTTTTTTGTGCAGGAAAAGGCACACACACCGAAGAGTTAAAAAAAAAAAAAAAACCTTCCTCCTTTCAAACAATAACATAATCCTTTTACTATCTCACTTGGTGAAGGGTTAGTTTATGAGAATAGAGGTCTTGGGTTCAAATCTCTTTCTCAAGCTTCTTTTGTAAAAAAAATTTGTTAAAAGGGGCAGAATTTTTTTAAAAAAGTCGCACTTCATCCCGTTCCCGTAACTATTTGGCATCTTCAACTCGTTTTTTCAAAAAGGCACAACTTCTTCATCCGGAAGCCGTTTTTAGAGCCGTGTTTTTCGAAACGGCCTAATTTTTCAATATTTTTCCATTGGAGCAGTTAGTTTCAGCTTTTCTCATCTTCAGTTAAAAAAAAAAAAATGGAAAATGCATGCCCGATTATTCTTAACAACACCAATTATTTCCAATGGCTACCTCACATGGTAGATATACTTAGAAGTAAATGGCTTTACAGAATAGCCACAGGAGTAGAAACTAAACCTTTTGATGATGATAAAGTCGCTAAATGGGAAAATAAACAATATTAAGCATGAAGGTTGATAGGAATGTCCATTGCCCAAGATATTCGATTTCATATCCTTGACATTGACACCCCTCATGAAGCCCTCGATAAGCTAAATACTGTCTTTGGCATTCAAAATCAAATCAGGGCTCACCATCTTGAAAATGAGTTGCTTACTTTGGACCCTAATAGTTTCTCCTCTATTGAAGACTTTTTGTCCAAATTCAAGACACTTAGAATTCTTTTAGAAGGTTGTAAGGTCAAAAAGGAAGATGGTAGCCTCATCTATTGCATTCTTGCTAAGCTTCGTCTTGCATAATCTGTATTTTTTTCCGCCTTCCATTCCACTAGAAAAGCCATCATTTCTTTAGGAACCACCTACAAGGACCCCTACTTTGATGCCTTTTGTGATTATTTGATAAGAGAAAAAGAAAAAATTTTACACCTTGGTCTTATCACTTCTGCGAACGCTTCTAAGAAAGCCTTAGCAGCACAACAACAATCATATCAAAAGAATCCCAAGAAGAAGTATCCTAAAAGGTATGGTCCGAAAACAAATAAGGGTCCTAAGCAATTTCAGCCACAAACTGAAAAATCAACTCACCAAAATGATAAGGCATATAAAAACAAAGGAAAGAAGACAGATAGACATTGCAACTTTTGCAATCGTGATGGCCATATAGAGTCCAAATGTTTTAAGAAGATGGAAGCCTTAGAAGAAGCAATGAAGAAGCACAACATCAATTTGGAGCACTCTTCACCTTCATCTTTAGGAATGGCACTTTCTGTTTGTGGTTGTCAAGCATCAAGATCTAGTTATGCATTAAATGTATCTTCCTCTTCTCATTCTCATGAGTGGCTCATTGATTCTGGAGCTTCTTATCACATGGCCAAAAATAAAGCCATGTTTTCTTCTTTAAATGATTGTAACACCAAACATATTTATGTTGGTGATGATATATCTCTTAGTGTTGTAGGTTCTAGAACCATTCATCTCAATAATGATTAGTTTAATGATGTACTATGTATTCCTACCTTTTCATGGAAACTTCTCTCTATTTATTAGATAACTCATTCAGGTGAAGGGAAAATAGTAGAATTCTCACCTCATGATGTTGTAATCAAGGACCTCAAAGATCCTAAACATATTTTAGCTATTGGCATTGCTGATGATTCCACAAGGTTGTATAAGTTTGACAACTTTGGGTCATCATGCCTTCCCTCCATTTTTGTTGCTCATAATGATGAAGTAAGCAAACTTTTCCATGAGCGATTTGGTCACTTAAACTATCACTCTCTTCAAACCCTATGTAAGGAAAATATGGTGACGGATATTCCTATGGTATCTTTCTGAGATGGTGTTTGCTCTGAATGTGTACTCAGAAAACATCATCGGGACAATTTTGACAAACGTGCCTCTTGGCACACTTCAGCCCCTTTGCAGCTTGTGCACAGTGATTTATGTGGTCCAATTCCTGTTGTTTCTATCTCTGGTTGCAAGTACTTCTTAAATTTCATTGATGATTTTTCCAAACGCACTTGAGTATACTTCTTAAAACTCAAGAGTAAAGTTTTTAACATGTTCTTGGCCTTTAAGGCCTTTATTGAGAAATAATCTAGACATCAAATTCTTAAGTTAAGATCAGAAAATGGAGGAGAATACGTTAACAACAAATTTATCAACTTCTGCATTGAGCATGGCATTCAATTGCAACATACTATTCCATATACTCCACAACAAAATGGTGTAGCTGAAAGGAAGAATCATACTGTTGTGTAGATTAATCCATCTTGCGGACAAGACCGATCTCTCTAGTACTAAAAGTAACTAGCAACAAATAGCCAATTATACTAATCTCTCTCTAAGCATATAAGATTCATAAAAACACTATATAGGTGTAAGGCCTACCTTATGTCCAACGCTTGCTTGATCTCGTTGAATTCCTTCCCGCGCACTGAAAGAACGTTCCTCGTGAATCTGCAGTCACAAACAAGAAAAAAGATTACACAGCACCTGTATAGACATTATTATAAACCATACTCATCATAATGATCAAGGAATTTATGAAATAAACCATGAATCGACAGTTTAATGAGAGAAATGAGTATATTTGTATTAACTTCAAATAAAGAAAACCTTTACAACCTGTGCCTTGATGTCGTGCAGGTCCTCCTGGGGTCCGAAGCAGGAATCTCTTCTACTTTGACAAGCATTGCACTCTTTGAACCAAGACGGATAGAGATGAGTGATTTAACCTCACAGAAAGTCTTAGTTAACTGAGTCTGAATCTCAACAGCATTTAACTTCAAATATCTTAAGCTTGAACTCCCTTTGAGGCTACCCAAGGCCTCTTTTTATAGTGGAAAAGAGGAGGTTTCTTATTCCAAATATGAAGGGATAGAATCCTCCTTCAAAGGGATTAGCTCCTTACATCAAGGGCTTAGCTCCATCAAGTGAGGGATGCATGAACCTTCTCAAAGCGTATCCATTCCCGAAAATTCCCATCTAGAATCTTCTAGAATTCATCTGAAATCCACTTTTTATCTTTACTTTCTCGCCTTTTTGAGTTTTACAGAGGTCCGCTCCCATAACACAAATAAAGTACGGTATGGTTCCGCAGGAGGGCTGAACTTTATGTGCGGGACCGCAGGAAATGAATAGAGAAAGTGCGATATTAATGTTTAGGGGATTTTTAGGAACTTTTCTCTGATTTTGAAAGCTTGACATGAGGAGCTGATATGTTAGACTTGCAAAAGGAGGAAGTATGAGTAATAATGAGCTCATACTCATAGTAAAAGGTCAAGATGACAGTTTTTAGTGTAACAAATTGCCCCCTAAAGTGCAAAGTCTGGAATAGATGAAGCTGAAGTCTGTCATATATGAAGAGTGCAGTACTTTATCATTTCAAAGATCATCATGTGGACACCCCAGTCAGAACCTGTAAAAACATTCAATGCAAAATATATACATATATATATGTCATCATTGAGGTAGGCATTCCCATACTCAGATTAAAACTAACTAGAAACTAACTCAAATCGTTCTGATACAGGAATGATTTTGAATACATCATAGTACAGATATATGTAGACAAAGTATGGACGCAGCCATCTGTTTATAAATAGTCTACTGTATAGATGACAACAAAATTCCTCGCAGCCTGGATGGTGGAAACTAGATCCAGGGTCTTGATTTCCGCATCTCGAACTAGTACGATTCTATCCATGTGAATAAATGTGTTGAAATCGAACATGGTAGAAACCACTTGATTACCAGTCAATGATGTAAACTGTTAACAAGTGTGGGAGTAACCACTAGTGATGTCAATGGCTCTCAAAGTACTCAGTACAATCCATGAAATGTGAATGAATGGTACACAAAAAATCAAACATCTCACTGAAATCCCGATGGGTCGAAGGTTGATGATGCAACCTGTCGTCGAAGGCGAGAAACCTGCCATTGAGGCATGCAGATTTCAAGGTACTGACGATTTCTGGATCAACTTCCTAGATAATGTGCTGATGTCGATAGAAAGTGATCTGTCGTAAGCAAGCCCACAACACGAAATCATAGATCAAGTTTTGAAAATATATTGGCAAGGACTGACTCAGGGATGGTAAAAAATGGATGACAGATATTTTGCAGATGAATGGTTTATTTGAACTGTTCTCTTGAACACATAATGACACTGCAGATGGCTTGGTAACAATTGACCCAAAGCTAATACCCAGAAACCGGCTGAAGACAAGTGGTTTGATTAACTGTTAGGTAAATGATTTCCCAACCCAGGTGAACGAAAGTGTCGTGTTCAAGAGTGGTTGACTGAATTTTCGAAAAATTTAAAATATAACAAACATGCCCATTTTTCTCTCTTTTTCCCCCACCATTTCTGGCAAGTACCTCTTTATTTTTGACAAGCTTGAGGAGGATAACATTTTCTTGGTTATAAGCTCATCCTTCGGATGAGTCCAACTTAGTTTAAAATTCGAACCCTAAGAAGGAGTGGTTCGTTCCTGTTTAAAATTGAACAGGTCCTTTACTGTTAAGTTTTAACGAGTCCAGTATAGGAGAAACTCGGTGTTTTTCAATTTTAGGGAGTCAGAAGAAAAAACTTAAGAAAACTTCATGGGTGTACTTTTTTGTAAATTTAGTCTCTCAGGCCCGAAAAAGGATAAAATAATGCGGGAGAGAACTCTATTGACCGTAATTAGTCAACGTATACCTTTTTCGTAAATAGTCCATTTCAGTCCGTAAAAGGGGTAAACTTATACTGAAAGGATGATCATTCATTTACTTTAACGAGTTCGAATAATCAAGTACTCGGAAATCTTTTCATATTTAGAGAGTCTGAAAAGGGCTTAAAAGAGGACTCCAAGGTTTCGCTTTTTCGTAAATTTTTTGAAAGAGTCCGAAAAAGTGATAAAAGTATGCTCTTTGTTGAAAAACGATCAGTTCACCTGAAAAATCCAGTTTCTGCACAAAAAATTGAAACATTACACATACCTGTTTAAGATAAGTAAAAATGCTTTCAAAAATATCCTTTTTAAAGTGAAAAATAAATAAATTAAAAATTCATCCATTCGAAAAAACTTATAAAAAGGACTTTTTCAATTTCATTTTTACCGTTCAGTTTCAGAGTGAAAAGTAAAAAGCTTTTGGGTAAGAAATTTCTTGTGAAGATTCTGGAAAATTCGTCCGTTGGAATCGAGAACCGTCAGTCCCGGGTAATCCACAACCTCTCAATCTTGTTTTTCATCCGTTTCAAATTTGTTTTTAGGCTTTAGTTTGAATTTTTGGGGCAAAAAATGGTTAAAAATTTCGCCCGCAGGGTCCGCAGGTGGGACACACGCTACCTGTGGACCCCGACATTTTCCTACAAGGAAAAAGTCGTGGGTTCCGCACCCAGCACACACTGAGCGTGCGGACCTACGCTCTGTTTACAAAGAGCAGGTGTGGTACCCGTGCAGTTGGATTGAAAACATTGATTTCTCATTTGTTTGCCAAAATTTTTCAAATAAGATTATTCTAACTTGCCTTTTTCTGTATTGTAGGATTAACAAGATGCTTATCTGGCGAGAACGTGAGCACGAGGAAGTGGATGAAGCCGTAATACTTCATTTTCCCACACAACAGGCATTAAAAGCATGTGGCTTATACAAATTTTGGGCTATCTCAGGCATGAGGGCACAAGTAGAACTCTTGACATGGTTGGTGGACAGATGGAATGTTCAGGACCAGTGCTTCTTCATTGGTGGCCACCGGCTCGAAATTGAGCTGGAGGATATATATTTCTTGACTGGTTTGTCCAAGAGGGGCGAACAAGTTTCTTTGTTTGGGACTAGGCCAGGTGGCCAGTCTATTGCTAGTCTCCAACTAGAATTCTGCAATGACCAGGCAAATCCTCGGGACAAACGGATTGACATAAAACACATCATCCGTCCTGAATTGAAAGTTATTGCTTTTACTATTACCAAACTGTGTGGAAGTGTTGTGCTTCATGTAGCTACTGGTTCCCAAATGCGTATTGCCGTGGACTGTTTTCGCGACACCATCTTTAACTGGTGTGAAGCTGTGTTGGCCAACGTAAAAGGCCAACTGACCAGAGAAAAAAATGGGAAACTGAATAACTTTGGATATGGATCCATTGTTGTTTCTTTTGCTCTGGAGAGGATCCCCATGTTAGCTCCACAGAGTATTACTGTTGATGCCGGTTGACCTCGAGAATCGAGAATGGTTCGTTGGTCCGCGTTGATGGCTCGTCATGCTATTGAGGGTACTGAGATTGTGCGATTCCCTTCTTCATATTTTCCTTGGCTGGATCGCCTAATTTTTGTGATAGAGGATTTTCCATATGCTGGGATAGATTTCCGCGGCGACAGAGAGATGGCTCTCCCTGCAGGGGAACAGTGGGATGATTCAGGTAAAATCATTTTTCAATGTTTGCTAAATTCTAATTTTTTTTATTAATTTTTTATCGTCTTTGAAAACTAATAACCAAAATTTTTTTGAAAACAAATGTGGGTCCACAAAGACCAGTCCATCTCCAACCTTACGAAAGAAGACAACCAGTTGCGCCCGCACCAGCCCCAGTAGGCCAATCAGCAGATATTTTGACTGATTTGGAGCATCATCTAGAGCGTTTGACTCTAGATATTCCAGAGACCAGCATAGATGACATTCCTCTCAGGCTGCAAAGATATGTGATTAGAGTTCCAGGACCTTTTAGGAGGTTCCTATGCAGGGTAGCCCGGGCAGTGGTTTCTTATCGTGATCACCATCCGTGATGGGATGATCGTGTAGACTCATATTTTTGACTTTTGTATTATCATTTTTGTCGATCATAAGGTGTTTCCAACCTATGATCGAAGACGATGTATATTTTTTGAAAACACTCTTATACTATGATATATCACTATTTTCCGGCTATCTGTGTACATATGTGAATGTTGTTTGTTTTACTGCTTTTAATTATTGCAAATTTCTATTTATCATACTAGAAGCAATTGAATCTGCTAATGTATTTAAATGTCTTGGAATATGCTGATATTCAATGTAATCAAACTCACGTTCCAAGAGACGAAATCTCAAAAACAACCATAATAACACTGGATTTCTAATGGTATAAACCCTGTTAAGCTGTAATACAACAAGTTCAGAATCCAACCTTACAATCAAACTCCGAATTCCAAATGATATGGATTTAGATAATAACTCAATCACTGCACTATACTTGGCAATGTTATTTGTTGTTTGACCAAGGCTTACCCCATGCATGGATACTAACTCATCAAAGGGTGAATAGATAACCCAAGCTGCGAAAGAAATGTTCTGTGTACTATGACAAGCACCATCAGCAAAACCAATGTAGGTTTGAAGAGACGTCGACATCTGCAATATCAAGAGTAAAACTCAGATAAGCAGGAATAGTGACAAACACACTTCTGAACTAGGTAAACTTTTCTAATCTAAAACACACCAACAGTAAAGAAATCTAAACTAATAAAAATCTCCACACCTCATTAAAGCATAATATTGCTTTAGATAAAGCCCATTTCTAGGTTTATCCAAAGGGACACCGTCAAAATCTATCAACTCATAGGCCCCTTTTTCTAACTTTCGTTTAACAATGTAAGGACCATGCCACATAGGCACGAATTTCCCAGCTCCTAGCTTGTCGTTAGCTTGATCATAAAGTAAAACTAGGTCTCCTTCTGAAAAATTTCGAGGGGTCACACTTCTATCATACTGAGCTTTTATCCTTTTAACATGAGCCTCGTTTGCTATTGCAGCATTTCGTCGATTCTTATCTAATTGAGCTAAGTATAAGAAACATTTCTCCTCTTCAGAAGTAGCTGGAAGTAATTCTACGGCTAATTTTAGTGACGATATTTCGCATTCAATTGGCAACACAGCGTCCAAACCGTAAACTAGTTGAAAAGGAGTGAAACCCGTTGATGTTTTGACTGAGGTTCGATATGCCCAAAGTGCTGAAAATAACATGGAATGCCAATTCGTCTTGTGAATACCAATGATTCGTTTAATCATGGTGACTAAAACTTTGTTAATGGCTTCAACCAGACCATTGGCTTGCGGATAATACGGAGTGGAACTATCGTGGTGCAAGCCTAGCTGGTCTGTCAGTTCAGTCATCATGACATTCTGAAAATGACTTCCATGATCCGTAATAATAGCTTGAGGAACACCGAACCTAGTAATTATGTGATTAAATACGAATGTTGCAGCAATATTTCCGTCAGCTGAAAATGTAGGCATCGCCTCGGCCCATTTTGTAAAATAATCTACTGCTAAGATAATATAGGCATGCCCCCCGGCCGAGTGAGGGTTACATGTAATAAAATCGATACCCCATTTTGCGAAAGGACCAACAGAAATTATAGGGTGAAGAGGAGCGGGTGGCGCGCGCATTTTTCAATCAAAAATTTGACAGTTGTGGCATTTCCGAACCGCATAAATACAATCTTTGAACAACGTTGGCCGGAAATAACCTGCACGCAATATCTTTTGGGTTGTGGCATACCCAGACATATGACCGCCACATGCTCCAGAATGGCAGTCATTTAACACCTTTTCAGCTTCTTCATGAGTTAGACAACGTCGGAAAACAGAATCCGCTCCACGACGATAAAGTGTATCACCAATGATATTATAATGTTGGGATTGGAAGCATATTTTCCGTCGCTGAGTTCGTGAGATGTCAGGCCGAAAAGATTGGGTTTGGAGATAAACAATAATATCTCCATGCCAAGGATCAAGTGTACTGATGAGAAACAAATATTCGTCCGCAATGGACTCTTCTGCCACTGTTTCAGTATCAGTAGAGGGGAAATCACACATCAGTTCCGCAAATACCAAAGATTTCTTTGCCTTGGATTTTTCAAATTCCAAGTCAAATTCCTGCAGGATAACTATCCATTTGGAATATTTGCCCCCTAGCAATTGTTTGGTTAAAATATACATCATAGGGTTGCAATTAGAAATTACCGTGGTTTTACGTAACAAGATGTAATGTCTAAAACGTTGAACAACTTGAACAGCTGCCAAGGCCAATTTCTCCACATGTGTGTATTTGATTTCAGTCGGATGCAGATTTCAACTAAGATAATAAATCACATGTTCATTGTGAGATTCATCTTCCTGAACTAGTACCATCCCAATGGTGGAATGAGAAGCAGCGAGGTACAAAATGTAATCTTGGTTTTAGTTGGGAGGATGCAATAACGGTGCATGGGTCAACGTGTGTTTGAGTGCATCAAAAGATCGATCAGCGATCTCGTCCCAAAAGAATGGAATGTTCTGTTTCAACAACCAGGTAAAACCCTTTGTAAGCTCGGCATAGTTAGGAATAAATCTACGTAAAAAGTTTGCTTTCCCCTACAAACTTTGGAGTTGGCAATTTAACGATGGCTTCAACCTTCGATGGATCGACGCGAATACCTGTTTTCGAGACAACAAATCCCAGTAATCGACCTGATTCTACGCAGAAAACACATTTATGCGGATTCAGCCTTATCCTATAATGCCTACATCTCATAAAAATTGCTCTTAAATGAGTGGGATGGTCGGCCCTACGTAATGAATGAGCAGGTAGATCATCGAGATAAGGCTGGAAAATGTGCTTAATGTCATGAAATGCATAAGACCTAGCCCGTTGAAAAGTTGCTCCAGCGTTCTTTATTCCAAAAGGTAGTTTACAATAGGAAAACGTTCCCCATGGACAAATAAAAGTTGTTTTGGGTTGATCAGTAGGGAGTATGTTTATTTGATTGTAGCCAGAAAAGCCATCCATGAAGGAAAACAATTCACTGCCAGCACAATCATTGATTATTTGATCGATATAGGGAGTTGGATAATTATCTTTTGGACACGCTCGATTAATATCCCTATAATCGATACATACTCTTATCGTTCCTTTTTTTTTAGTCACAGGAACAATATTCGATACCCAATCCGTTAAGGGAATTGGATAAATGAATCCTGCTCGAAGTAATTTTTCAACTTTTGCTTTTATAGCAGCAGCTTTTCTAGGATGAATTTGACGTAATCGTTGACGAACAGGTTTAGCATCCGGGTAAGTCTTAATTTCATGAACAACGATCGATGGATCAATTCCTGGCATTTCTTCATAAGACTAGGCAAACACGTCATGGAATTCTTGAAATAGGGCTTTATAAGTACGAATTTCTTCATCTGTACAACAAGCACCTATATGAATGTTTTCAATTATTCCTGGTTTTACTGAAATGTCAATTGGAACCGTTCTAGATATATTTTCCAAATTTAACTCAGAATCAGGATTTTGCAATGGATTCTGAGGTTCCTTGGCATATTCAACAGTAAAAATTGAAGTGAAATCATCTTCAAAATGATCTAATTCAGGTAAAAATGAAGATCGGTGATGTAGATCTTCCCATGGTAAATCATCAACAGACAAAAACTCACGAATTTGCTCATCTGTATGGACAAGTTCAGGAAATGTCGTTGTAGTTGAACTAGATATAGAAAGTGATTCCTCTTGGATCCCATTCATTGGATCAACTTCGGTTGAAAAGGGGTCGGAAAAAGACTGTACAGCCTGGTACGCAATTTCAAATGGACTCAAAGGCATCACGCCATCAAATGAATCTATCTCGGATTCTGAAGGTATAATCCAAGGATCATCAAACATAACAGTGTCTGATGAAATCATATGAATACTTGCAGTAGAAGGCGATACGTTAGGAGGAGGAAAGGAAAAAGTTCCTAGTAAACCAGAATCTTTAATCAAACCTACTCCAACATCCTTATAAGGGATAGCCATTTTACCAACATGTTGGATTGTTTCTGTAGAGGCTGGGTCGGACGAAAAATAAGTTGGCGATCGGCCAATACGATCTGTAATAACGGGATACACTGTAGTCAGGGGATAGGTGTCTCTTGATCTGTACTCAGAAGACCAAACTGGGCCCAGAAGGTGTAAATCTGAAGGCATCATACTACATCTGGATGTGACTTTACCAGAAGCTTCTATGCCGTCAGTAAAAATTCATACATACAAAACCTCGACCATCAAAAGCTTTTAGAATCGTCGGAGATTGGTTAAGTGTAGGAGAACCAAGAGATTTCCAACACTGAATCGACATAATGCACGTTGAAGCTCCCTCATCAATCACAGTCCGAAAAATAGGTCTGTTTTTGACTAACACTGGAATCTGGAAAGCCATTTGGTGAGGAAGACGTGGTGTACTATTTTCTAAATCGAAGATTATAAGGTTAGAATCCTGAACATCAACAGCTCCTATGGCAGACAATAATAATTTACGCTGTGCTGGACACGATTGCAGCACTTCCAAAGCCGACATTGCTGAAGGAGAAACAGCTAAATCTTCAACAATGTTGTAATTCTGAGCAGCTCTCGCATGTGGATTGAAAGATGATTTACGAAGAACACCTTTAGCAGGCGGTTTGATTATCAAGTCTGGATTTTGTTTCTCGATCTGTAGCGGACCGGAAACAGGAGGAGTTGTATTTGATGCATTGGCATTAGAAGACTCTCCTTCTTTGCCATCAACGAGATTCTTAGAACCGTAATCTTGCGATCGCGTCGCAACCCTTACATGAGACATCATCATAATAGGCTCTTCTAAAGTAGTCGAGGAAGAACCAATCATCTTACTATCTTGAATTGGAAAAGGATCCTTCAAGACAGCAGGTTGTTGCGATCCTTTAACGAATTTCATAACGTCGTCTCGATATGGACATTCTTTTGTGAAATGATCTTGTTCACAAATGAAACAAGGATAGCGAGGTTTACGTTTTTCGTCATTGGATTCATCTTTATCAGTTTTCTCTTTCGAATTCTTTTTGTTTTTGTTCCTCCCCTTCTTTTTACCACCGGATTTTGATTTTGTCGTAGATGTTTCAACGACATGAATGTCGGCGGAAATTTCGGGAGAAGATTCTCCTTTCGGGGAATCAGGTAAAGTTATAATTGGAGAAGAATTCTTTGACGACTTCTTCTTGCTTTTAGAATTGATTGTACCAATCATACCATCAGCGGCATGAGACCCTGAAGGAGCAGCAACTATTTGACCTTGTTTTGGAAGGTCTAGGATTTTTTCATGTAGAGTACATGACTGCGTATAAACGAGGTCAAGGTACTGAGCCTGAGCAATTACTTGCTCTTCAGTAATAACACCAGCCTTAGGTACATCTTTAGTGATTTTGGGTAACAATTATTTAACAAACCATTCTGCCAAAATTTGATCCAGAATATAAACTTTCACCAAACGTCGTCTACGTCGCCATTCATGAATATGATCAGAAATATACGTGGACGTAGATTGTTTTAGCGAAGTTAATAATTCTGTTCCATTGTCGTATCTGACAGGCAACTGAAAATGAGTCAAGAAAGCAGTTTCTAACTGACTGAAATTATGAAACGAGCTGCGTGGTAACTTAATGTACCATTTAGCCGCAAGACCTATAAGGGTTCTTTGGAAAAGACGTAAGCGAATCGAATCATCAACAATTGAATTAGATGCACACCAAAGGTGATAAGTCATAACATGATTCGATGGATCCTCTCCTGACTTACCTTCGAATTTTGGTATATCACTGGGCAACTTATGAGGCATTGGCGGCCAGTCTTGATAATAAAAAATAGGATCATTTGTAAGGCGCGTCAAATCAGGTATGTCCAAAGTTGCGATAAACGGTAATTGACGGTTAGGATCACGAAAACCTTGAGAAGCCAAAGCAGATCCAAGAGGCGGATACCCAGGATAACTAGGAATCGGATTTGCATTAGGTATTGTGTAACCTCCCGGAAAACCAACATGAATGGGACCATACTGAGGTTGTTGATAAGTATAGCCAGGGTACGGTTGATACTGATAGCTTGGATTCTGTACATAGGGACCGAATTGCGGCTGTCCCTGGTACGGTTGATACGTAAATTGAGGTTGACTTGTAACAACTGTACTTGTACCGGTTTGTCCTATAGGTATCTGAACTGAAGGTCCTGACTGAGGTACAGAGACCTGAGGAATTTGCACGAATACAGGGGTAGCCGAACTCGGGGCTACAGATACTCCAGAAACAGGTGTGACAGGTTGAACAGACGTTGCAACAGTTGTAGCAGTTTGAGGCAGATTCTGAGGTGTACTAGGCCCAGTCTGCTGGACTGAACTAGGTGCAGGAGTTTGAATAGTTGGTTGAACAGGTTGCTGGGTTGAACCAGAAACCAATGGCTGGCCAGGTTGATAAGGCAACTGCACATTAGGCTATAAAGGCTGTTGATATTGGGATGGATCCCACACCATCATTCCGAGGTATTGTCCCGTAGAAGGTTGAACATAAGGACCATAACCTGGTTGAACGTAGGGTTGATAATTAAGAGGTAAATTTCTGGCTCCTTGAACAGATGGTTGACCAGAAGGCTGTTGGTAACCTTGAATTGGGTACTGCCCTTGAGGTTGATAACCCTGAGGCACGTACTGAAGCTGGGGTTGTTGAGGACCCTGAGGAGCATATTGAGTTTGGGGTTGTCCCTGAGGTATGTACTGTCCTGAAGGTTGATACCCTTGAGGTATGTACTGTCCTTTGGGTTGCCCCAAAAAATAATATGATTCCACAGTTTGTCCTGGGAAAAATCTACCTTGAGGTTTCCCCCCAGGTGGTAACTGACTACCCTGAGGTTGCCCCCCAGGCGGTAACTGAGTTCCCTGAGGTTGCCCCCCAGAAGGAAACTGACTGCCTTGAGTTTGAGGATTGGGAATATTACCAGACATCATAAAAACTTGCTCTGCATTCGACGTTTCAATTTTAAGTCCATCAAGACCAGATGATATCACGTTTTCGATGGGTTGAGGAGTTGCTCCCGAGAAAGTACCAGAAAAAGACTGATATCCCAAAGGAACAGAAGGACCACCATGTAAAAATGATTCAGGCGTTTGAGAAAACATGGATGACTCTCCAGCCATAAAAGATGACGGATAACAACCTCTGGGTGTAGGATGAAATGGAATTCGAGGTGGATAAAAAACAAGACCCGGATTCTCTAAAAAGTCTGTTAAAGAGAGATACCAAGGATTAGTTCGAATGGGGCTGTATAAAATAGATTCACGCTCCCTAAGATTTAACGATTGAGGGGAGTTGGGAAGAGATATGTCTTCGTCTGGATTCGTAAGTTCTTCAATAGAAATAAGTCCAGAGGGAAGATTGTCTGTAATGATATTTCTTACCCTAGGTGAACCTGGATCGCTAGAAGTTGGTGTGATAAATCCTGAGGATGTTTCCAAAACAGAAGATTCAGTTTCAGATTCAGATATTTCAGGTTCGTCAGATAATTCACCAGAAGGAGAAATATTTTCAGTAACTTTGGAAACTGAAATCGGTTCTTGAATGTACTCTGTTGTAGGTATTTGATGATCAGGATGTATAACTATAGAGGAACTTTCAACTTCTATTGACCTAAGTCTACGACTACTATGTGGTACCAGAGCTCGAAGTCCTTCAAGTTGACTTGGTGAATATTCAGGGGGTTTCCCTTGTATTCTTCGGGATTGTCTCGGCAATTCCGCCACGATTAAAAATTATCTAATCACATGCAAACAAAGAAAAATTTCAATGAAAACACCTAAAGTCTCTAAGAAACAAACAATTGAATCATTCACTTAAAAATCTAAAAGTTCAAACCACACACAAACATGTAACTTTCCGTACTAAAAACACTAGTTGGTGATGAAATCCAACTTAGTAGTATTTTAACACTAAAAGGGCGGTTGGAACAGTTACCCCGACAACCTGCTTAATGAAACAGACCGGTGCAAGTTTCTCCACTATACCATCTCGAGTGAAGATAACCCTCCGGAGAGTCCAAGTGAGTCTAGCCGACGTCTATTCCAGGTACAGTGGGATCTTCCCTCCACCGTCACCTTAGGAAAGAATCCTAAAGATTATAGCCACTAAGGTTACCAACTGAAACAAATATACCTGGGGGAACAGTCTACGATCTGACACACACACAAGGGCAGAGTAACAAAGCTCAATCCCCTTGAAGGCTCCTTGAAATAATCCAAGGTTTACCGACAAGTGACCCCAGGCTCCTCGACAATGGTCTATCCGAGGTTTACTGTTTTTAATACGTGTATATCTTCTATCGTTCCCAATGAGGAAGGATTGATTACCCCACTGGTTCAGATATGATCTCGTGCTTAACTCCTTTAAGAGGAGCTTCCCAGAGTATACATGCAACAACTGGAATTCTTCCTACCACAAGATTTTTCTACTTGTTTGTTTTAGCTATCTTGTAGAGTTAATTACTCCCTACTCCAAGATACTAGCCTAAGCTATGTTGGTGATAAGAGCCCTAGAAATAGAAAGATTACTAGATAAATTTTAATTAAGCGTTGCTTTTAGGAGCTGTTTCTTAAGTCAATAGGTGCGTAAATGAAACTTTGGATGATGTGAAGACTCGACTTCCAAAAAAAAAAAAACTAAAATGCACCTACGAATGATATTCAATTATTTTTCTTTCAATGAACTTCTATTTAAGAAAGAGTTGGAGAATGCAATTCTTTTAATAAACAATTCCTTCTTTAAACATGAAGAATGATTGAAAGAAAATATTTTGTCTTTTCAACGATAATATATCAAGCTCATAACAAAAATCCTTTTCCTTTCCAAACTAGAAGCTACAAAAACAATTTTCTTTCGAAAGAAAGCTACAAAAACTAAAACTACTCAAAACTACAAAATCTAATCTTGAGATCTAAAATCTAAATTGAGTAAAAGCTTTTAAGATTTTTTATGAATGTTTTCCTTAGTTGTTCAACAAACTAAGAATCTATTCGTTCAGAATAACAAACAGATCAAAAACACTCAAAATATGTTTTTATAAAAATGAAATTCAAAACTTTCAACCAAGTTTTTTTTTCGAAGATTTGCAAAGAAACAAAAGGCTCAATTTCTTCAATATAGGATGTTTTCACAATCAGGTCGGATTCAAAAGAAAAAAAGAGATCAATGTAATCTGAGATACTGCAAATTGTCAAAAGTTCGAATCGCTACAAAGACCAAGCGGAAAAACAATCCAAACTGCAAAATCTTCTAGAAAATCATCAAAACATCAACACCGTTGGAGTTCATTCACAAAAAATTCTTGATAGAAACAATAATCAGTCTGGGCAGAAACCAAAGATCTAAAAATAAACTAGAAAAAGAAATCTAGAGATTTTCTAAAAATTTTACAAGGTCCACAGGTAACCAGTATTGACAAGTGCGGTCGCGCACTGTATTCTCTAGAGAAAGTACGAACCTGCCCGCACTGTCAAAATGGGCCAGAGTGCGGTCCTAGGAAAAATTATAGAAAAACTTAAAATATTTCTAAATTTTCAAAAACAGGGAAAATCTAAATTACCCAGACAGATATGTATCAATCAAAAACCAGGAAAAAATGTTTCCTCAAATCAAAAATAAAAGAGAACCAAAAACAACAAGTTGTTCCCCAGTGGAGTCACCATTTTGTTGTGTAGATTAATCCGTCTTGCGGACAAGACCGATCTCTCTAGTACTAAAAGTAACTAGCAACAAACATCCAATTATACTAATCTCTCTCTAAGCATACAAGATTCATAAAACACTATATAGGTGTAAGGCCTACCTTATGTCCAGCGCTTGCTTGATCTCGTTGAAGTCCTTCCCATGCACTTGGAAGAACGTTCCTCGTGAATCTGCAGTCACAAACAAGCAAAAAGATTACACATCACCTGTATAGACATTATTATAAACCATACTCATCATAATGATCAAGGAATTTATGAAATAAACCATGAATCGACAGTTTAATGAGAGAAATGAGTATATTTGTATTAACTTAAAATAAAGAAAACCTTTACAACCTGTGCCTTGATGTTGTGCAGGTCCTCCCAGGGTCCGAAGCAGGAATCTCTTCTAATTTGACAAGAATTTCACTCTTTGAACCAAGACAGATAGAGATGAGTGATTTAACCTCACAGAAAGTCTTAGTTAACTGAGTCTGAATCTCAACAGCATTTAACTTCAAATATCTTAAGCTTGAACTCCCTTTGAGGCTACCCAAGGCCTCTTTTTATAGTGGAAAAGAGGAGGTTTCTTATTCCAAATATAAAGGGATAGAATCCTCCTTCAAAGGGATTAGCTCCTTACATCAAGGGGTTAGCTCCATCAAGTGAGGGATGCATGAACCTTCTCAAAGCGTATCCATTCACGAAAATTCCCATCTAGAATCTTCTAGATTTAAATACAAAATCACTTTTGTCTTTTAGCACACGAAAGTTTGAGTTTTACAGAGGTCCGCACCCATAACACAAAGAAAGTGCGGTATGGTTCCGCAGGAGGGCTAAACTTTAGGTGCGGGACCGCAGGAAATGAATAGAGAAAGTGCGATACTAATGTTTAGGGGATTTTTAGGAACTTTTCTCTGATTTTGAAATCTTGACATGAGGAGCTGATATGTTAGACTTGCAAAAGGAGGAAGTATGAGTAATAATGAGCTCATACTCATAGTAAAAGGTCAGGATGACAGTTTTTAGTGTAACACATACCTTAAAAGAAATGGCTAATTATATGCTTCAATCTAAAGGACTTGGTCTCAATTTTTGGGTAGAAACCATTAACTGTGCAAATTACATCGAAAATCACACTCTTACTAAGGTTTTAAAGAATATAACTCCTGAAGAAGCTTGGAGCTCAATCAAACCAGATGTAAGTCACTTTCTTGTTTTTGGAAGTGATGCTTGGGCCCATATTCCAGATGCAATACATAAAGCCTTAGAACCTAAGAGTGAAAAATGCATTTTTGTTGGATATTTTGAAGATGTCAAAGGATATAGACTTCTTCAACCAAAATCCAAAAATATAATCATTAGAAGAGATGTAAAATTTGATGAAAATATATCAGCCTACAAGCCTTGATAGGCGAGTGTGCCACTTTTGGCCTGCGAGCCTGATTCGGAATATGTGCCACCTCTCTTTCTCTCTTCTAGTTTTAATAGCATTCCTTCTAGTTCAGATGATGACAATGAGGATGACAATCCTCCTCCACATATTGAAATTGTTCCTTTTACTCCACCGCTTCCAAGATGGGTCCGCTCTACTGAGGATGTAGCAGTTTCTCTTGCAGGTGACCCTACCGATCGATGACGTACATGTTCTCAGTTTGAAAGAGCCTCTTCCTTATTGGCTCAAGTTCCAGAAAATCCTGATCCAAAAACCTTTGAAGAAGCCTCCGATCATCCAGATTGGGATGAAGCTATGAATGAAGAATATCGCTCCTTATTGGTGAATGATACTTGGGATCTTGTTCCTCTTCCAAAAGGAAGAAAACTTGTCAGATGCAAATGGATTTACAAAACAAAGTTTGGACCAGATGGAAAAGTGGATAGACATAAAGCTCATCTTGTCGCTAAAGGATTTTCATAAGTTGAGGCATTGACTATACTGAAACCTTCTCCCCTATTGCCAAAATGAATTCTATCCACCTTGTTCTTTCCCTTAATACTTCCTTTAAATGGGAATTCCATCAGATGGATGTTAAATCCACCTTCTTTCATGGAGATTTGCATAAAGAAATCTACATGGAACAACCCCCTGGCTTTATCCAAAAAGACTCTAGCCTTGTTTTTCTCCTTAGGAAGTCTCTCTATGGTCTCAAACAAGCTCCTTGGGCTTGGTATGCCAAAATGGATATATTTCTATTAGATAATGACTTTTCTAGGTGTCATTCTAACAACACTGTCTACACCAAGAAAGTGTGTAATTCCTTCGCCATCCTTGTTCTTTATGTTGATGATCTTATCGTTACTAGTAGTGATCCAAACCATATAAACCATGTGAAGTCTAGCCTCAAAAATAAGTTTGAAATGACAGACTTAGGACACTTGCATTATTTCCTTGGTCTTCAAGTCTTGCAATCCAAGGAAGGCATTACCCTCTCTCAATCCAAGTATGAATATGATCTTCTACACCACATTCACATGGAAGACTGTAAGCTAGCCCCTTCTCCCTTTCATTCTAGAGTCAAGATTTCAGTCACTTGTACTACCCCTGAAGTTGATGCTACCTTATACCGTGTCAACTTGTTGGTAAACTTTTGTATCTAACCCATACCCATCCTAACCTTTCCTTTGTCGTTGCTCTTGTCGCTCGGTTTATGCACCAACCTCATGAAAGTCACTGGAAATCATCTAAAAGAATACTTCGATATATTCGAGGTAAAATTTAGTTCGGGATTCATTACAGTGCAGGAGCATCTCCCTTGTTGATTGGTTTCACTGATTCTGATTGGGCTGGTGACCCTAATGATCGGAAGTCCACTGCAGGATATGTATTCACTCTTGGCTTAGGACCTATTACTTGGTCTTGTAAGAAACAAAGTTCCATCTCCCTTTCTTCAGTAGAAGCATAGTATCATGGTGCAGTTGAAGCCAGCAAGGAAGCCGTGTGGCTTCGTCAGATCCTGTCTGAATTTGGTCTTCATCAGCAACATCCCACTACACTTTGGTGTGATAATCAAAGTTCCATTCAGCTATGTAAAGATCCATTTCAGCATCAGCATATGAAACACATTGAACTCCACATACACTTCATCAGAAATCTCATTCATGATCATGTTCTTGAAGTGCAGTATTGTCCGACCAATGATCAAGTAGCCGATATCTTTACGAAGGCTCTCACAGAAGCGAAGTTTACAAAAATTCGATCCATGCTTGGAGTTCAAGAAAGTTGTCATTAAGGATAGACTCTAATGCCTCCTCCCTTCTCCTATTTGTCACCTTTGTAAATCCTTCAATCCTATCCCAAGTTGTTCTTAAGGGGGGATGTTAGGATATTTAAACACATAGGAAATAGTCTCCCTTTGTGTCACCTTTGTAAATCCTTCAATCCTATCCTAAGTTGTTCTTAGGGGGGGATGTTAGGATATTCGGAGCACACCAGGAAATAGTTAAGAATAACTTGAGTCTGCGGAAGTTAGAGTAAGGATTTTTGTGATTACCATGTACAATTGTAACTTACTGTCAGAAAGCGGTCATTATTTGTGGTGATCCGACGGTTATCTCACCTCGATGTCAACCGCAGTCCGCAGCTTGCTTTAGGTCAGTCCACCCCAGTCTCTATTTAAAGGGCATGGAAGTTCATTTGTCCGATAACTATTTATGAGAGAAACATATGTCATTTTTCTTTTTATATTAGTAAATTTCCTGAAATGGCCGCGTTGGCTCAGGCCGTGGACTATTTCCCTCTTTGAGGGTTTTAACCACGTGATTATAGTGGTGTGCTGATTTTTGAACTGTTTTTGAGCGGTGACCTTTGGTTCTTGATCTACGAAACTTACCCTATAAATTCCTACATGAACTGGAAGAGAGATGAGGCTTAGTGCGTAGATAGGAGAAAATGAGATGGATCAAGTTATTCTAAATCTGGGATCCGATGCTAATGTCTTGATGAATAAAACATGGTAATTGATGGGGAAGCTGAAGCTACAGTGGTCACCTATTCAGTTCAGAATGGAAAATCAACAAAATATCTTTAATATGGGAAGGCTACCAAGTGTCACAATGGATATTGAAGGATTTTGCACTAATGTTGATTGTGAAGTAATAGAAATTTTCGATGACAGTAACCCTTATCCTACATTTCTCGGACTTGATTGGGAATTTGAAAATATGGCCATAATTAATCTGAAGAAGAGACAAATGATATTTTAAGGAAACAATATGAGGGTGATTGTTCCCTTGGATCCATCGGAAAGAGAAAGATACACAAAACCAGTCAAAGAATAATACTACGAAATAGACATAGAAAACATTTATCAAATGAAAGTGAAGGAAAAATATTGGGTTAACCCTATTGTAGAAGGAAATTTGAGTTGGGAGCATGATAGCTCTTGCACTTCAAACTCAAAAGAAGAATTGGAAAACTGGAAGAATAGGCTTCATGAAGTATCCACAAGTAGTTTTTTAAGAGTTACCAAATTAGTTCGATGTATGATGTATGAGGTATGTGACCTACCTTCTTATGATACCATAGGATATGTGAATAATTTTCTTAATGGTTATGAAGAAAAAGTTCTAGAAAATCAAAGGTTGTTAGCCTTGGATATAGCTATGAAAGCTACTCCTGCTAGATGGTGGAATGCACAAAAGAATAATATAGGAGGTTTGGATAAACAGAAAAAGAGATGGAGATAAAATATGATGGTAAAAATAGGGAGCATATCCAAGTATGCACTTCAGTATGGAAGGATATTCCACAACAAGAATGGGTACATGGATTCATTCATACATTGGAGACAATCCCTAAGAAATGGTACCTAGAAAGAGAGCTTCTACATGGTACCGGGAATTGGGAAGACATGGTTGATGGCTTCATATTAACATTTATCTTTGAATATGATTGTCCCTACATGGATTTGGCCCTTCAAGAAGTCAAGAAGATGATCTTTGAGAATTTCACCTTATTGACATGGTAGCAACCTGAATGGGTTGTGCATATAGAACATGCCCTAGAATGCTATAACATTATTGAAAATGGAGAAGAAGAAGATCATTGAAACATCGACATAATAGAGTCAGAAGGATACCATGAAGTCACTAGACCTAAGATAGGGATACCATATATAACGAATCCATTGAAAACAAAGAAGGTAAACATAGGATCAGAGAAGGAACCCAAGTTTGCAACAATAGGAGATTACTGGGATGAATAAATAGTCAGTAAAGTTACAAAGTTACTTCATGATTATTAATAAGTGTTTCCTAGAAAGTTTTTAGAAATGAAGGGCATAATAGGAGATATAGGAGTCATGAATATTCCTCTTAATCATGATGTGAAGCCAGTCAAACAAAGAACTTACAGACTAAACCCGAATTATAAGGAGAAATTGAAAGTAGAACTTGATAAAATGATAGCAGCATGAATTATTGAACCTGTAGAAGAATCAAAATGGGTGAGTCCTATGGTGATGCAAGAGACGAAGACTCAAGGAGAAATTATGATTTGTTTTGATCTAATAGAGTTGAATGATGCATGTTTACATGATCCATTCCCAACCCCTTTCACAGATGAAGTGTTTCACAATGTAGGAGTACAAGAAGCTTACTCATTTACAAATGGACTCTAAGGATATCATAAAATTAGGATTGCACCTGAATATTTTCATAAGACGACATTTACTATGGAATTTGGCTCTTATCGATACACATTAATTCCTTTTGGAAGAAACATTCCCCTGCTATATTTTCTAGGGTGGTGATTGCAACTTTTAAGGAGTACATCCACAAGTTTTTGGATGTATACTTTGATGATTGGAAAGTATTTGGAATTTTAAGAAATAATGTGGGAAGTTTAATACTGATGCTCAACACATCTAGACAATATTGGATCTCTTTGAACTTAAAGAAGTGCATATTTTATGCACCCTTCAGCATATTATTGGGACATATTGTTTGCAAGAAAGGAATAATGGTGGAACTTCCTAAGATTGCTATCATTGTGAACTTGTCTCCACCTAAGACAATTATACAACTTCGCACTATGTTTGGATATATTAGGTATTACAGGAATTTCATCAAGGGGTATTCACAAATCACTGTGCCTATGGAGAAATTGTTGAAGAAGGATGCAGCTTTTTAGTGGAATGAAGAATGTTAGAAGAGCCTCGACATATTGAAGGAAAAGATGGTATTTGCACCTATACTAGTGTTCCCTCATTGGAACAAGGAGTTTCATTTCCATGTGGATGCCTCTTGTATAGATTTGGGAGTGGTGCTGGAAAAACCTAGTGAAGGAGAGATTGATTATCCTATAGCTTTTACAAGTAGGAAGTTGTCTAAAGCAGAAAAAAATTACACCACTACAGAAAGGGAAGGACTGGCCATGGTGTATGCTTGGCAAAATTTTAGACACTATTTGTTGGGGTCACACTTTAAGATGTTTACAGATAATTCTGCACTAAAGTGTTCTGTTAATAAGCCTATCTTAGGAGGAAAAATTTGGAGATGGTTGTTGTTATTATAACAATATGACTTTGAGATCATTGTTAAATTAGGGAGCCTAAATGTAGGACTTGGCCATCTATCAAGATTGGAAACAAGGGAATAATGAACCAGCATAGAAGATAATATCCCTGATGTGCAATTATTTGAAATCAGAATGGAAGATGACCACTTCACATATATCATTCAGTTTTTTACCACAGGAATGGTTCCTTCATAATATACCATGCATCAAAAGAATAATTTATGGTTAAAGCAACTGACTTTTCAATAATAGCGGGACACTTATATAAGATGGGAACAGATGAGATACTACGTAGATATGTTCCTAAACATGAAAGACACATGATTCTGGCTGAAGCTCATGGAGGTGAAATTGGTGGAGACTATAATGAAAAATCTATTACACATAATATTTTGAGAGAAATATTGTGGTGGCCTACACTACATAAATATGCAAAGGAGTATTGTAGAGCATGTGATGTATGTCAAAGTTGAAAGAACAAGGAAGCCTTCAAGAAGAGATGAGATTCCACTGGTACCACAAGTTACATTGCAGCCTTTTGATAAGTGGGCCATTGATTTTGTTGTACCAATCAACCCATCTAGAAAAAGGACTAGTGCGAGGTACATAATTACAACAACTGAATACCTGAAAAGATGGGTCAAAGCACAACCACTAAGGGATTGTAGCACAAAAACCGCAACGAAGTTTATTTTTTAGTACATACTGTCTAGATTTGGATGTCTAAAGATTTTGATGAGTAACCAAGGTTCAAAAAACCTAAATAAGACCATTGAAGCATTGACTAAGGAGTTATAAGTCTATCATCAGAAGATCACCCCTTATCACCCTCAGGCCAATGAAATAGTGGAAGCATTTAATAATAATTTGGAGAATGTACTTACTAAGGTATGCAATGTGAATAGAGATGATTCGTACCTTATAATTTCAACAGTGTTATGGGCTTATAGGAACACATGTAAGAAGTTGACAGGTCAGACACCCTTCAAGTTATTTTATGGGCAAGAAGTTGTGATGCCCATGGAGTACATTGTGCCTAGCTTAAGGATTGCAGCTTTTACAGATATGGAAAACCTTGATATATTAGAGGAAAGAATTTCGGAGTTGCTTGCTTTGGAGGAAGATGCATTTATATAAATATTCCATAAGCAAGTGCAGAAAGCATGAGAAAATCCTGGCATTACATACATATTAAGCAGAAGAAGTTCCAAGTAGGAGACCTTGTCCTCCTTTTTTATAGTAATTTTGTGAAGTTTCTAGGAAAATTCAATATGCATTGGTTGGACACATACATTATCAAGCATATCACTGATGGAGGCACAATTAAATTAGCAATGTTAATTGGAGAATTGGTTCAAGGAAGAGTAAATGGTAGCAGGTTGAAGCTGTACACTGGGAAAACCCTGCCCCTACATATCCATTCTGAAGAAGAAAGGAGAAAATTCTTAGTGCCACCTATAGTTGAAAGTGGGCACTGGAATATAAACTATACTGTAGAAAGAGATTCGACTTAATAAGGGGTGTTCTCTACAGTTTGGATGATGTTGAAGCTCACAAGAAGATTTTTTTCACTATAGTCTGGAATATGTCGAAGATTCACTAGAAAAATATGACCGTTAAAAGGGAAAGTTGTCGCTAAAAGGTGTAGAAAGATGCATTTATGAGGATAGATGGACTGGATCTAGCGACATATATGCAGTTAATGAACACAATATGAACAGGCTCTAAGCTAATGATGAGGTTAGACATTTGAAATTGTTATAAAAAGTCGTATCCCACCAAGATTTGGTACTAATCTGTCATGAGAGCTCGAAAATTGATAAGTGCAAAGAAATTGCAGAATTTTGCAGTTGTATGAATACAGAATGTTTCATTTGCATATTCAAAGAGAAGGGTATAACATGAATCATGGAGGAAGTTGCAGCTGATACACCCATAGCACTAGTCGACATGGGCACAACAACATCACCACAAACTAAAAACTAGAGATCCCCACGAAAGAAACCAACCAAAGAACATAGAACCAAGAATAAATAGGACAAGATACATGTTGAGCAATAACTTGAACAAGTAATAGATAACGAGGAAGAAGTATAGCAGGTGCGAATTGAAATAGAGGGTGCAACATTTCTGTCACCTCTCCCACCATACATTCCATCTAGAAAACCAGATGCAAAACCCGTAAAAAATTCAAAGGATGAAAATTATGTCACCTTTACACCCCTATTTCCAGATTCAATACCATTTTGTAGAGAAATTCATGGAAAAATTTTGCAAGTCAAGTTTGTAGACTCCAATTTCAACGACAGGAAGAAATACCCACAATTCGAACCAAGCAGGTATCTGATCTAGGTGGATATTGGTGGCCACTCACCTTTTCCACTTGGGGACCCACCATTATTTCTTTCGGTTTTCTAGTTTCCTTAATTGTAGCACAATTTACAATTTTTAGTATTTTTTCGGGTCCTGGTCTTCCAGAGCTGTTTTGAGGCCCTAACGATGTTTTTTAGGAAACTTGGGAGCAACATGGGTCTTCGGCTGATTTTTATCACTAAAAATTTATAGTCCTTTGATATGTTTTTCTAATGAGCTATTGTGTGCATCAAACAAAGATATTATGTCAAAGTTACATCCGTGGGAAGTTGATGTACCAATTTACCCAAACGGGGCCCATAGTTTTGGCGCTTCATCTCCTAGGGTTCGATTATTGGATGTTTAGGGTTTTCCATTATTTCTAAATAATAAAAATTCCTTCAAGCCTCATTGTAGCATAGTCCAGAGGCTCGTAGCTGCCACATATATTCTCAAAAATAATCCTACTAGTGCCCTAGCTAGTTTATTTCCATTGTGTGTGTAAGCATATTTCTGTTATATGATATTAATGAAATGACGTTTTATTTCCCCTGCATCTCTGTTTTTATGTTTATTTCTGTATATTATTTTGTTCCTGCATAAATCCATATCAATATCTAAAGCAGGTACATTACAATGACAGTGGTGTGACTAGGTTGGAACTGCAACAGTGGGTGGTTGGATTAGCGCGGTTGGGGATATTAAACATGTTGAATGTGTCGCACTTCGACAAAATTCCAACAAACATAGCCAGTATAAGAAAATTTCTTATGTTGTTGCAAGATGGATGCCTCTGGATGAGAAAGAGGATCCCCATTGATGAAATGATGATATGGAGAATCACAAGATTTCCATATCAAGAATGGAACCCTGCAAAAGAATTTATGAGAAAAGACCAGGACAAGGAAATAGTGGAGAATATGAAGAAAAAATTCGGACTGAAAAAAGGGAAGCGAGGATATGAAAATATCTCAATCAATGAACAAGCAGTTCACTTGATGGCACACATACTAGCTGGGAAAATCATGATAAAGTGTTAAGACAATGAATTCCATGCAACAATAGTTTCACTAGCTACGCAGTGTGACTACAGGGTTCAGTACAATTGGGTCGTGTACCTTTGCAAGGAATTTTTGGATGACTACTACGAGCTCCAGGAGAAATGTACCGCCTTTAATTATGCCTGGTTAATTTTGATAGTAGTGATGCTGGCATGGAGAGAGTTTGAGGATTTGTAGTTTCCCCCAGTAGCTTCAGATGTTTGTGAAGCTACACAGTATTCCTCGTTGTGGTATACCAATCAACCATCGCAAGCACATGAAAACATGTTGTTTTTTGTGTTGTATCATATGGATCTACACATATTGGTGAACCAACACCCTCGTCTATCATCAAGCCTATACCAGCAACATTAATATGTCACGAAGTGCAAGGAAGACTTCCATACAATCTATATACAGGCTTGTAAGTATGTGATGAAGACATGGCATCCTCTGCCATACTTGGTAAAAGAAGATGATATATTTTCACAAGCACAACAATGGCTCAGAAAATGGATGACAGCACGAGAGACATAGGCAGGAGAGAGTTCGACAGTGGAGGACACAACGCAGGATGGGGAACCAAGTGGAAAGGATAACGAAAAGGATGAGGAAGAGGAAGAACAAGAGGAGAGGCATGAAAAGGGTCATCAAGATCCTCTTGGAGGAGATGAACATAATAAGGGGTCTGAAAAGTCCAATACAAACCCTTTCATCAGAGAGAAAAGGAAGGTAGGTCCCGAAGCTACCAAGAAACCCAAAAAGTAGCAAAAGGCAAATGAATCAAAGGACGTAATTCCAATGGTCCTTACTGATGGGGATAGATATCATATTAGAGACAAGATACAAGAAGCTATGACAGAGTCTTGGAACAAGTTAGAGGATTGCTACAATGCACTTCTATCAGGTGTTGAAGAGCATATTGGAGAGTTAAAGATATTGGCACAGACAACCATACAACCAACATAGAAAAAGGAAGTGCTTCTATTAATAGAGCCCACACTTAGGGCACGGTTAATGTAGATACCTTCTGGAGCCCTACAATTTGACTCCGCTAAAGTAAAGCAGTGGGAGAAAGGATGGAAGTGTGTGAACATGAACATCGCAATGCTTCCATTGCAAATATTGCATGAGCTACATCAAGGAATAATAGATGAGCTGAAGTAGCGAGAACAAATCACTTCAAAATTAAACATTTAGGTAGAACAAGAGCGAGCTTTGATGAAGCAGCAGTTTAACTAGGCCATCCAGGAGAAGTAACAGGAAGTGCAACAACAACAGAAGTTAAAATAGGTTGTTGAAGCCACATGTTGAAAAGTCCCAGATATCAATGTCCAAGAAGAGGAATCTGTAGAAGACAAGGTTGTGAAGCTTGACCTTACAGTTAAGTAATCCAAGAACAGGGTCGTAGATGTATAATTTTAATATTAGATAAATATTAGTGAGTTACAGATGAAGTTGCACCCAACCACGCCACTAGAAGTGCGAGAAAAAAGGGAGGCCGACCTAAAGGCAGCAGTGGACGACATCTCTGCAACAATGGAAAATTGTGGTAGATTGTTGGATGACACTTTACAAATTTGGACTTCGTTGCAGGAAGATCCAAATTTGAAACAACTAGAAGAAAATATTCAGCAAAAAAATAAGTAACTGGAGGAGATTCAGAAAACTACGAATACCTAACCAATATCACATAAGCTCACCAGGATCAATAAACGAAATGCTCTCCAAATGATAATAGAGGAGTAGCAAAAAAAAAACAGGTTTTGATAGATAGAACTCGTCCATGGTAGGATGAGGCTCTCCAACTGTCTCAGGAAGGGGTTCCCAAGCTTCAAGAGCTTCGCCAGAGAGAAGAGGCAGTATTCCAGAAGACAACAAAAGCACTGTTGGAGGAAGTACGCAGCCAGGAAAAAATATCATGGGGATTCTACAGCAATTCAACAAAGCCTATGACAACCATGGAAAATTTTAGGGCCTAATATTCGCAGGTGGGCTAATTTTCCATGTTTTTTCCAAAAAAAATATTCGCCAATTTCCATTTTTAATAAAAATGATTCGCCCAAATTTTACAATATAAAATTATTTTATTTTAAAAATCGCCAAAATTATATAGGAGTATATATAAAATCATTATAAATTTGAAATATTTTATAAATACATCAACAACCATTTTATAGTTTACATATTAGGGACTACTAGGATTCACAAATTTTTTAAACTTCAAGATAATTTTCTATCCTTAAAATTTTCACTGATGACAAAAAAGCAACAAATATCAGAGGAAAATCAATCAACTGACTTAGGATGAGTCACATGTGAATGTCGGGGGCCTGTTGGGTGCAACCCAACTTGGCTTAGATTTTGGCTAAGACTCCACATTTTGAAGGGTGGAGTGCGAAGTGGACCGTGCAGTGGAACGTCAAGTGGACCGCATAGTGGAGCATTTTAAATATACCGCACGGTGTCATAAGGGCTTCGGAGTGGGACGAATTCCATCCTTTTTGTAAAGTGCACAATTTTCTAAAGGATTCTGGAACATAGCTGCATGTTTTAGGGAGCCCATAGTATTTGGACCATGGTAGTGTAATGATGTAGCCCCACGATGTTATAGTATATAAAGGATTGAAATGATATGTTTAGAGATAATGACATGATAGATGGTTATAGGCAAGTCTTTGTAATATGTATTTTGTAGGGCAGGGAAGGCTCTCGAACTAAGTATGCAGAGACCTGGGAAGAGTCTGCATCTTAGTGTGCATACAACCTGTAGCTTAGTGCACAAGTCGAGACTGGTTGTATTCATGGATTCATCATAATAAATAAGTGGTTTTTTGGATGATATTCTAGTGTTCTTATGTGTTTTATGTATATATTTGCTTAATATATATTTTTTTGAAGTAGTTATTACAGTTTCATGTTATGTGAGCACAATAATGGTTTATGGATTTATGTGACATTTTTTTGAATGTGGCGAAGTAATTCATGAGTTTTAAGCATAATATAATAAGAAAATATCACATCTCCCAGTCCCTCAAGGTTGCAGAAACCTGGTTCTGCATCCACCCATAGTCATGTCAAGTGAGACTATGATCTACTTGTAGTTCATTTCCAAAAGGGCTAGTGATTCGGTGTTTTATTGGTGTGTAGTAAGTTCGAACCTGGGTCAGCCAGAATCAAGCCAACATGTCTAATGAATAATGTGTTGCATCCTTATTTGGACAAATTTTTCAATTTTTTTTCTTTATGACATATTGGTGTATTCATGAACTAAAGAAGAGCATGAAAATAACTTGGTTGCAATGCTACAATTCTTAAGGAAACACAAAATTTATGTAAATCTTAGCAAATTTGAACTCTTCCAATCACAAATACATGACTTGGAGCAAATTGTCTCCAAGGAAGGGAAATTAGTTGCCCAGAAAATATCAAGGCCATAATGGAGTGTCCAACATCAAAGAATGTGAATGAGGTCATATCATTCATGGGATTAGTACGCTACTACAGGAGGTTCATTAGGAACTTCTAAAATATAGGCCACCCCATTACATTCTTTCAAAGGAAAGGAAGGAAGTTTGAATGGACAACTAAATGTGTAATAAGATTTAAGAAGTTGAAACAATTTCTCACTAATGCACTTGTGTAGAAGATTGCAGATATGGAGAAATATTTTGTGGTATGTAAAGATGCCCACAAGGAAGGGCTCATTTGAGTCTTAATGTAGGAAGGACAAGTAGTTTTCTATGAGTCACAAAAATTAAATGAATATGAGGTAAAATATGCGACTCATGATCTAGAGTTGGTTGCCATTATTCATGCATTGAATTTGTGGAGGAATTATCTCCTTGATATAAGATTCACACTCTTGACAGAACATGGTGGGCTCAAATATTTTTTTTATAAACCTAAGTTGAATGGAGGAAAATTTAGGTGGTTTTCCATACTTAGCAAGTTCTACTTTGAAATTAAGTATATAAAAGGAAAGGAAAATAGGGTTGTTGATGCACTTAGTAGGAGGATTGAGTTGAATCATTTGAAATACATAAGCTCTTATGAAGTGGACCTAGCATAAAGGGTAAAAAATGCAGGACAACATGATGAGAAATAACAGTAAGTGAAGGAAAAGCTACCGCAAGCAAGTGAGGATGAGGAATATAATCTCACCAATGATGGTCTAGTTAGATTCAAGAATAGAATATACATGCCAAATAATGATGATTTGAAAAGGCTTATAATTAGAGAGTTCCATGAGAAACCATATTCCTAGCATATGGGATATGAGAAGCCTCTCATGGTCATCAAAATTTTTTATTATTGGCCTAATTTGAAGAAGGAAGTGGTTGATTTTGTTGCTAAATGAACATAATTATAGAAAGTGAAGGCTGAATATAAACATCTAGTAAGATTATTGTAGCTCATTCCCATTCGATAATTAAAATGGAATTTAATATCCATGTATTTGATTACCAGTTTACCAAGAACCTCCAGACAACATGATGTGATTATGGTGGTAATTGAAAAGTTAAGAAAGGTGGTCCATTTTATGGAAACCAGATCCAAGATTTCATCCAGTGAAGTGGCTCAAATTTTTATGAAGGAAATTATGAGATTGCATGGAATCCCCAAGAAAACCATCTCAGATAGAGATTCCAAGTTCACTTTGAAGTTTTGGAAGGAATTGTTTGCAGGTTTGGGAACATAGTTGGACTTTACTACAACTTATCATCCATAAATGGATGGGAAAACATAGAGGAAGAATATAATCCTTGAATACATGTTGAGGATGTATGTGATGCACCAACCCAAGAAGTTGGAAGAGTACCTTCCTCTTGTAGAATTCACATACAACAATGGATACCTAGAATCCATAAAATGATCCCATTCGAGGATATTTATGGGACGAGTTTCCATAATCCTATCAACTGGAAAGATATGGTGAATAGGCTCCTTATTGGACCTGATTTGTTGAATGAGATGGAGAAAAAATGAAAATTATAAGACAAAATTTGAAGGTGGCATAGGATAAGTAGAAAATTTATGCAGATCAACATAGGGTACATAAAGAGTTCCAAGATGGGGAACATGCTTATTTGTGGATTAAACCCAAGAAAATTTCCTTAAATATTGGGTTACATGCCAAGCTAGCACCACGGTTTTGTGGACCTTTAAAGATATTTGAAAGGATTGGACCAATGACCTATAGTCTGGCCTTAACTCCATCAGTAAAAGTTCATGATTTTTTTCATGCTTATTTTCTTAAAAGGATATGTACATGATTCTAATCATGTGATTGAATGGTTTGTGCTACAGGTGAAACCAGAGGGAGATTTCTAGCCAGTGCCACTATGCATCTTAGATCGAAGGAGCATCACAGTCTAGAATCGAGCAATAGAGAAATTTAAAGTGCAATGGAGGCACGTTGGGCTTAAGGAAGGCAATTGGGAAATGGATAGCCCAATGAGGGTAACATATCCTTTTTGTTTTCTAGTCGAAGAAAACGTATATAAATTATAAATATTGTGTATAGCTATGTATATAAATCTCCATAAACAATATTTGTTTGTTTTAAGCATGTATTTTGCATTGCATATGGAAATAGAAAATCGAGGACGGTGTTTCCCCAAGGGGGAGGGGCTTGTGATAGCCCTTATTTCTTGCACTCATGTATGAAATGTAAATATTTTATAAAATCGGTTGAGTAATGGGACACAGATTCCAGAGGCTAAGGGTAATTTCTATGACAACCAAGGAGGCATGTAGATATGCATTCTAAATGATATTGAGAATCCAGTAAGAGGAAGTTAGATCAGAGGACAAGGGCCATGCTTCCTTGGAGAAAAATTCAAGCAAGAGAGGACACAAAAATAAAATGAGGATGACATTGTTGTTGAGAAATTATTCCTAAAGCTCATAAGTGAAGAGTGGGCCGTTGGATTGAAATTAACCAACAAGAAAGTGGGGAGATGTGGCACAACCCCATAGGCTAGGAAAGTTATTTTCTGCACAAATTGTTGGAAATATGATTTCGGGGAGCACAACAATCGAGAGGAGAATGGGAGCTATGGGAAAAGGCATGGGAGCAGGAGGAGAGACTAAAATTCTAAGAGAAGTAAAAAAGGAAGGTTAGAGAATCTTGATAGAGGGAACGTAGAGAGAACATATACGAGAAAAGAGACAACTTTTGGTTGGCAATAAGTTAGGAAGAAATCAATTCTAGGTTGGGAAGAAATTTCCTCTCAAATACCAAGTGGCCAGAGGGTGGAGATGGTGATTCCTAGAAAATATTGAAGGGTTGGGGTGGAGGAATTATTCCTCGGAAATTTTTTCAAGGATTTATGGATTCCTTCCTTGTTATATGTTGATTTTTTTATGGTTATGGAGTCCCCAAGTTTGGGAAAACCACATTATGGAGTTTCTAAAGGTGGAGACAACGAGTCTCTAGACTCCCTATGCATTTTTTTACTTACAAATCGGCTAAACGGTGGAGGTGGAAATATCTCTAGAGTCCCTGGAGCAATTGAAGGTTGTGCTTCAACCCTTGAGCAAAATATCCCTTCAATCTCTAGAATCTGGGTCAAGGGTGAAAACTACAAGTGAGAGTCATAGTCCTACACTCATTTTCCCAAATATTTACAAGATAAGTGTTCCTTATGTATTTCCCATGGTAATGAATGTGTATTGCATTTCTGGTTTGAAATGGTGTTGTTAACAAATTGCCTATGAAATCCTTCATAAATTGCAGTAGCAAGAGCTTGTTTTATTGTATATTTGTCTCAAGGCTACATACAATATGGGGTAGCATAATGGAGATTCCTTCCCCATCGCAAACATATGGATTTTTTTATGTTATGTGTGTGTTTCTCTAAGCCTTCCAATAATGTAGACCCAAGTTCTTGGGTCAGTATTTCTACTTTCCCCAAGATTATGGCTAAGAGGGAATTGTTCTCCTTTTTATAGATATGATTGCTTCAGGGACTAGAGGACTTGGTTTTATACTTCTTGGGTCAGCATGAAGCTACCTTCAAGCCACAAGCATGATGGGGATTTGTTTCCTTGCAAATAAGTAATTATCCATGTGATTATGGTTTCCTTCATAGGTTTTGGTATGCCAATATGATTACCGAGGGGAGACCGCATATATCTAAAGGGTTGAATGGAAAAGTCCCTATCCTGAATGGATAAGTCCCTGATTAGTATTTTTCATTACAGTCAACATGAAGCCAAAGAAGGAAACCTTGTTATAATATCAAGAGGGATAACACATGTGTGTGCTTCATAAAAACTTAATGGATATGGTTGGAATCTAGCACAAGTCCAAATGTTTGCAAAACCATCGAAGCCGAGCCATGGTCGAATTATTTTTCAAATTATGCATAGTGAAAAGTGAGGAATAATCTATATTTTATGCTAAACCTTTCAACCTTATCCATCAACTCCAATTAATTTATTGGGCTACACAACGGTCAGCTAGAAATCCAGTTCCTTAGCCATACAAACACAAGGCATAACATAGCGCAAGGGAAACATAATGAATGGGAAGATTAAGTTGTGTGATCAACGGCTAGGAAAGGGACTGAGATGACATAATCCCAAGGCCTGCATCACAAAATCCCATAGAAGGTTGTGCAAGAGAAATTTCGGGCTGACGAGGACCAGGAAAGTGTGGCAGAGCTGACAGGGTGGAGAATATCGGCAATGGAGCTATTACACATAATCCCAGTAGGAGGATTCCTATATGTTTCACAAGTTGCAAAAAAGAGGGAGCGGCTAGGATGATGTAAACTTGCAGGGAGTGGGAAATGGAAAGGGCAACAATTGGCAGAGGTTCAGAGTGGGAGGTCCCCATAGGACAACTCATTCTACGAGACCCTCCCTAGAGGAACTAAAGGAGTGCTTGAGAAGATGCTTTGGATGATGTAGAGCTGAGAAAACGTGCCATATGACTCAACACTTGATGCAATCGCCTAGAAAATTTAAATTTTATAAAGGAAATCATTGAAAAATCGAGGCCCTAGAACCCCTTCTCTCTTTGTACCTTGATAACATATATGAATGGGAATAATACAAAGGGTGCAATGTGATTGGTTCATGGTTATGGCATGGTAGACATAGGGGCATGATGATGTTAGCATGATGTAAAAATAGGAGACATGTGGCATGTGTTTTTTTCATTTTCAAGTGCCCAAGTGGGTCAAATTTGGGTGACACATGTCACCACTTTGGAGGCACCACATGGTGTTTAGAATGTAAGCATGACTTCATCCAGGGAGGTCTTACCCTGAATGTTTTTATTGTGGTGAATATGCAAAAGATTTGGGCTAACTGAGTGTTGGGATGTCATGGAAGGAGTAGGGTTGCAGGTGTAGTTAAGCAAGGGTGTGAGCTAGTGGTCTAATCAGGAGCATTATTTGCACAAGAGGTGAGGCCCACCAAGGCACGTAAGCCCCAAGGCTATTCCCTAATAGCACAAAGTAGTGCATGCAATTAAAAGGAGTAGGATGACAGAAGCTCAGGCTATGCTGGCACACACATGAGCTTGATAGTGTAATAATTGGCGCAAGTGAAGACCCACCTTACAAGCCACCTCAGAAGACCGACCCTGGAGCTTTTCTAAGCTTGCAACAGAGGAAGAGTCGAGTAAAAAATTCTGAGAAACAAGAAAGGTTTCCATCAACAAGTGATCCATCAATTGACCCACAAATAGGTCATCTCAGAAGGCTAACCCCATAGCAACTCATGAATGCATAAAATGTTAAGGGTCAGGTAACAAAACCCAAAATATGGGAATGTTGCTGAATATTAACGTCAGCAAATAGACGACATATATTAATATAAGTTTGGTGAAAATGGGTCAATGGGTAAAAATAAATAAACAAATTTGTGTGTGTGTGTGTGCACTTAAATGTAAAACCTACACTATGAATGGATCGACAACTAATAAACTATTTCCAAGTGGCACTGGGAGGTTGGCTAGGTAGTCGTGTGGGCACCACATGGCGAGTTGATGTCATGGCACCTTCCGATTCGTAAAAGATTCAAATGATCACATCTCTTGATTCAGAGGTCATATTAAAGTAAAAAAAATTATCACCATAATTGTCTCACCGAGATGAACATAGTCTTGACATTTATTTCTATTTTTGAAGACAAAAAAAAACTATTCCATCTCTCTAATTGTACTAGGGAGATTGGATTAACAAGTGAACACTTTTCACCAAGTTTAAGGTGGGGTGTTTAAAATTATATTCAAGGAAATATTGGCTTCAAGAACAAATAATTCATGTAAATGCATAACTTTAAGAAGCATATTAAAACTAACAATAAAAAGGGAATTAATCATTTGTAGGTTTTTATGGGGGTATTCCTTGTCATCAATTGGAAGAGAGGTGACATTTATATTTAGAATGTGACTCTTCGACTACTATTAAATATCTAAAATTAGTTCATGTGACTTTTATAAATATATTATATACCCATTAAATTGATAGAATAGTAGATGGACTCTCTATGGAAGCTGAACATGTTAGGGTTGGTCTATTTATTTTGGAAGAGTCATTATATGGGGTTCTATAATATACTACTTAATTGTGACATGAATAAATTGTTTAAAAGTTGCTAGTATCTTTCTTTTGTTCCCATGATCTAACAACATTTTTTTTGTTTTTGTTTAAATATGAACTTTAGTAAGTAGATTGAACTTTAAAGAGAATATGTTAGGACTTTTCTATGTTATCTAGGAGATTGTTGTTTCCTTCCATGAGTGTAGAAAGTATATATTCCATAGTTTAATATGACAATGATTATGAACAAATATTTCTTTTTAAGGTGCCAAGGGCACCTAAAGAATGTAATTATCCAATCAACTATGGATATAAGTTACACATTGTTCTTTCAAAAAATAAATAATAATAGAAAAACTAACCAAATTCTGACATTACTTTATTCCATACATTAGGTTGGCATTCGCCAAATCAATGATTTGAGCATCTCTTGAATCATGACATTGATTATATAAGCAAGATTGTTGATTTTTCCTAAGGGAGATTTCTTATTGAATGGTTAGGAAATTTTTTGTATAATAATGAATCAATTTTTTATGCTAAAGTAATTTCTTGATGTTTTAGAGAATGGTTTAAAGGATCATCAATGATTACATGCATGTTCTAGATGTTGTTATTACAACTAATATATTATTTCCTAGTATTTGAAGGACCAAACCAAACATTGCAAATAAAAAGAGATGAAATACATGTGTATATATTATCTAATTACATTTCATGGTTCAATAAAAGGTTTGTGCTATATTATTACCCAAAGTATATAACATTGTATTAGTTTTGGTCCCTCGCATTGTAGTCGCAACATATTCTTGTATGCAAACACAATTATTTTTTATATGTCTATCTTATCTAAACTTAGAATGATTGAATATGACCCTGATTTCACAAACGATGATTAAATAAATAAAGATGAAGTTTCATTTCGAACAAAAAAAAAACTATGTTTTTATTTAAAGTATAAATAGGTATAGATACATCAATTATAATTATTCAAAAAACATCACAAGGCTTCTTAGAGACTAGAGACAACACTAATATCATTATAAAAATATAGATCCTAAAAATTTACCCATAGATCATTAACAATAAAACTAAGAGAACCTCAACATTGCTTACCTATTAAAACTAGTAAGAAATTACTACATCATAGGAATAGGAAGGAACTAAACCCATGATAGTTGAAAATATGTATATCAATGGGATTAGGTGAGACCTATATTCCTTTGTGCTCATCCGTAATCAATTATCCATATTGTAACTCAATTTCTCTCTTAGATAAATTGTCTGGTTCTATGTTCTTTTATTGAAAATACGATAGAAAAGTGATCTATAAAAGGAGAAACTATCTTCATTATTAACCTTCATTGCATCTTCAAGTTGTCAAATTTTCAATTCACAATAATCATACATGAACTCCTACAATAATATAAGAAAAATTAAATCATTTTCTATTTATAGAGAATGTAAGGAATGATATGTTTATAAACACATTAGAAAAGAAATACAATAGGTTGATATTGTAGAAGCTAATCACACCTTTGTTTCTTAGCTCAACACTTTAAGATTATATAAAATTCACTTTCCAACTATCTAATACATTGTTCCAAAAGTCTCCCTCTCTCTACTTTATAAAGTAGGAGAGATACAAGTTTACAAAAATAGATATATTTATTAAAATCACATATGTTGACTATGTTAAAAGGATAACTCATCTAGATAAATGCACATAGATAAGATCACTCTTTAGTCTAAGAGACTAAAATACCAATTTGAAATCACCTTGTATAAATTGCTTGAATTGAGTAAAATTAAATAACATTCTCATAGAGGATAATAATGTGCACTAAGTGTGGTTACTTATGCATGCATAACTAGTAGAAAACCAATTATCCATTAGTTCTACTTAACTAGGTCATAAAAGGAGTTGTCACATCAAAAATATATTTAGGGTCAATGATAGAGTTTACTAAGGATAGGATTATCTTAAAAAAATGTGAGAACTAAATATTGAACTTACACACATCACTCCTAACTCCATATAATTAGGAAATCCCCAAGAATGAGACTAAAAGTCAAAGGATAAGGTTTTGTAGGATAAAAGGATAAGTGCATAGATTTATGGATAAAATTTCTCTCCAAAAATAGGAAAGAAGTGTGCACTTATGGATAAGGAGGCTAGGGATAAGTAAGTGTGCATTCATGAGCAAAATATAGCCATTTCGCTACCTGGTGAATTCCCAATCATTGCCATGTGTTATCCTACCTAAAAACCCTGACTAAAAATAGACATACTATGAATATTAAATAATAAAATAATATTACCTCCTAAAGGGTTGGAAATGTAGGGTCAGTAGTGTGCATGTAAACCAACAACCCCCCAAACTAGAACTAGTATGTGGAGAGTAAACAAGTCATGGAAATTTTCACCCATATTAGGAAATCAAGCAAAAAATAACTATATGAGTCCCTACAATTTTCCGTCATGGTAAGTACTCATATACTAAAAACTTATGAAAAAACCAATATGACAAAAGTGAAGTAAATAGAGAAAATACAATGGGAATAACATGCCTCCCCACCCCGCTCCCTCACTTCCTTCATGATACATAATATGTCTACTATGTAATTGTTATGAAGGATGACAGTGTGTTGATCATCAACCCATCATGGATTTATCCATGAATTTCTCTCGTCCCATCACGTGAGAAGATATTAGCCATTGGTTTAGCCTTGTACTTTCTTACAATTGTAGTGAATGCTCATGGAGTGCCAAAAGACTAAAATCTAATTCTTTGTGTCTTGTTAGGATCACCCACCAGCTTACTAGCTACCTTTAAAGTAGGATGTACACATTTTGGCTTGCAATCTAAATGTAAAGTATGATTCTCATGGGCTTCCTAATTAGAATCTTAAATATTATTACAAATATGATTTGAAGAGTGTGTAAAAAATATATTGAAATTTTTCCTTAGGGAGAGGTGAAAAATATGCAATTGGTTCCCCCTAGAGTGCATACAAGGGACATTCCTCAAAATTTTCATCTTATTTTTCTCTATTTCCTTCATTTCCATGGGTTATAAGAGAATCATAATCTAATTTATGAATGAAATGGGAGAATATATAGAACCTATAATGATGATCCACTTCTCGAACTACAACTCTGGAACCATATGCTTTTTCTTTGAAATTATCATTCTATTTAGAGTGAACTCAACTCACTTACCTTACCTGAATATGCAGTATAATATATAGAGAAGATATTAATGGAGATATTTAGATCGTGTGACACATTATGAAAGCTTACATAAGAAGGGTCCATACTCCCTTTTCTACATACATTCATAGGTGTTTTGTTTCCCAACATAATATGACATCTAGGTAACATAGGTAATAGAATCAAGGTACCAAGGAAGAAAAATAATGATTTAATATAGATATATGATTATAGGTACTTGAGTGTAAGATCCATATATAAAAATATGGAGTAATAGTTGTAAAAAATTTACCCTTAATTTGATCCTTTAATGGTTTTTTTTTATTCTTTGTCTTGAGACTATTTGGTATGCAGTCTACAAGGTTGTGATGTTGAAGTGATTTTTCGATAATATTGATGGCCTTCACCATACAAGACCAAACTAGATGAAATTTTTTGTTATAGTAGCTACACTTTGTTCAATTATTATTATACATTTTGGGGTTTGAAGTCTCCTCACTGGATTCAATGCTTTCTTTGTAGGCTATGCGATTAAAATCCCTTAATTTTTACTTATTATTGTTGCTACTATCCTGTACTGCAAGAGCATGGGCCTTCAATCTCTTAAGACACCACATGTAATTGATCTTATATTGGTCATGAATGAGTGAATATATGAAGCCATCCAAAGAAGAAATCTTCCAATATTTTCCCATAGAAATTCTTGTAGTGTGGAAAGAAGAATCAAACACAAAATACTTAGTTCATAGCTATAAAAGAATTGAGAAGGTAATTTTCTTATCTTTTCTATCAATGTCCAATGATTGAACATGTTGAAGAAAAGTGATAAAATTAGAAAAGAATACATGTAGGGTATCAAAATTTATTTGGCTTGAGAATATGAGATTGTTTTCCTACCAATGTCCTCTTATATCATCTTTGTTTCCAAGCAATCCCTCCAACTTGGTCCATACTTTTATGGGCATTGAACAACATTCAATATGAAAGAATAAGTCCAAAATGAAAAAGCATAGAATTCTATAGGCATCACCCATTTTATTGAATTAATTTTCCTTCTCTATAGTTAAGTTGGAATCTAATTCAGTTCTCATCGTGAATGTATTAAGTTCCTTATTATGTAATAGAAGTAGGATCTTGGGCTTTCACTAAAAGTAGTTGAATGGAGTAAGAATCACACTAATGGTGAGTTAATCCATCCTTGTTAGGTTATTCAATAATTTATGAAATATGAGTTGATTTATCACAAACTCATTAAAATATATGATGTGATGTAGGATTTTAAGTATGAGCACATGATTTAATTAAGAAAAAAAACTACATCAATAATTAGAATTTGAAAAAGAGAAGAGAGAAGGAAAGCTCACTCATTAGACAAAGCGATTGAAATACCAATTTGAACCAAATTTGTAATAAATTACTTGACTTGGTTACAATTAGATAAAATTGTCATAGAGAGGATTATTGCACACTAGATGTGGTTCCTTTTGCATGCATAACCAATAGAAAAACAACTCTCCCTTATTTCCTGTTAACTAGCCTAAAATTGTATTTGTAGGGTCTAAAATAGAGTTAGGATTAATAGTAGAGTTAACTAAGGATATGATGATCAAGTGCTAAAAATTATGCTAAAAAATGAAATTTTTCAGAATGGTGAGGAACCTGAACAACTGCGTAGATCTCGTCATTCTGAATTTGGTGCAACTCATTTCATATAAAACCGACACCGTATGCTCCTAGAAACACATTTTGTCGACTTTGTCAAACACGCAAATTAAAAAAAATGCAGGACAACCCACTCAAAAATCTATATAACTGACTGGGCATGCCTACGTGGCAAGGTGACTGTGCAGGTTGACTTGGTCAATGGGTTTCCTTTGGTGAATGGGATCATGCCAAGTGCCACTTTATTATTGGTTTGTAATGATGCATTTTGATTGGTGATTTGGGTGCCCAATCACAGGCTGCCATGTGCCCCAGCTAGGGGCCGCAATGTGGCAACCCGAGTGCCACCAAATTTGTTGGTTGAGTTTGAGGGGATTGAGTGGTGATCGAACCCATGACCTCCAAGTCCGAGCACAAAGCTTTCACCATTGCGCTTTTCATTTGTTCCTTGTTATATATTGAATTCCACATTTTTTTTTTTTCATGTGTAATGTGCAATGGGAGGAGGGGGTCGAGGTCTAGCCCCAACCCTGGTCACCATCGAAGGCAAGATCATGGGCAATAGGTTAGCCCCACGCCCCCCACCACGCCCCCCCCCACCCCCCCCTACCCAGCGGTCCTTAACCTTAACAACAAATGTGCCTGTGCCTGTGCCATGTGACACCATGGGACCATCGGTTCAGTAAGCTGTGATGTTAACTGCCCCCTAACCGTAACCTTAAACCTTTATGCCAATGCCGACATGTGCCGATGTTTAGCACTAAATTTTGACGGTTCGTTGTAACCGTGCAGTGGTTTTATATAAAAAAAATATTCATTAAACCATAATTGATATGGTTTGAAATCCAGTCTTTAAGCCTTATTCGAAAAATTAATGCCCGGACAATTTTTCCCTGTTTTTGGCGGAATTAGTGTTCCGTTAGCACTTTTGGGGGCGAAATTGTGGGTTCGGTGCCGAATTTTGAGGGTTTGGTAGAACGAATAGTGGAAAAACTATAGGAGATCATAACTTGATGATTTTTTGACCAATTTTGAGGCAAAAAGAGTCTACATAGATATTTCTGGACATTCTGGAGCTGATAGAACAAATTTCAGAGTTGTTTGAGCATTGTAAACATATGTAATCACACTTTTAAGCATAATAGAAGAGGGCAAAGCCATTGGAAGCTAGACCAAGGAGACGTATCCCAGGCAAGGTGAAATCCTTCGTCATGTGTTTTTTTGTTACTGTTTATGGTGGTGTTCATGTCTGTTAGATGGTGTTGCTCAATGTTTTTTTTATGTTAATTTTCTCATGAAATTCACATAAAAACACATAAAAACTCATGTTAAACTTGTAATTAACCTCATAATCCTCAAGCATTTTTTTTATATTCTGAATTGGATCTTATCACAACAAAAATAATATTTCCATTCAGATCAAGTTGGTATCAGAGCACTAGGTTTACTTGTTCAAGGAGGATTTAATTTTTTGCAAGTGTTTAAATTCTCACAAGGTTGAAGCTCAAGAGAGGAGAAGGCAAGCTTGTGGGTGCAAGTTCTCTTGCTGGAGCAAGGAGAAGGAGGGCACAATTGCCACAATCTCCACCACAAGATTCACCTCCAATTGCACTATAAGCTTCAATAAGCATGTCCCATGAAGGAGGAAATGATAACATATCAAAGGATGAGAAGACTTATAGGAAGGATTTATTTGACATGGCAGAGATGGTGAAGGTCCTTTAGAGAGGAACACAAGGTTGCAGGGTGAAAGCTCCATGCCTCCCAGAGGAGAGAGTTCTCCAAGAGGAGGAGGTAATGGAAATGGTGATAAGGAACCATCTACTCCACCATCATCCTCACAACCATATCCACCTTCATCTTCATCTCCTTCCACTATTACAACCCTTACTCATACTCATCAACCTACCTCAAAATGAATTGGTAACAACCCTTGTTAAAACTTGATATTAAATTTGAGTTGCCTATGTATAATGGTGATGTGAATGCAGAGAAGCTTGAAAATTAGGTTCGTCAGTTGGAGGTCTACTGTAGGATTCAAAACCTTCAGGATGATGACACAAAGATTCAACTAGCTTCCTTGAGATTGGATGATCTGAAAATGTGTGCAAGGTATCCATTTCCATTAATTAAATGTGTGCAAAATTCTCCACGTCTGGATGATTAAACAAAGTGTTTTTGGTAATTGTTTATGAGTTTATGTGTGAGGGAAATTTAATTTAATTTTCTTTTTAACATATTAAATCAGAAATATATAAAAATATAACTTCAGAATAACATGACACAAATGTTTGGTGAGCAGTTCACCCCTCCTGGGCTACGTCTGCTGGATCAAGCCTCCCAAAATGAGCTTGTCCTCTTGTATTATAATGCTCTCAAATGAAATACAATTTTAAAAGTGCCTCAATAGGCAAATATGAATGCAAATACATATTCAGAAGACATCAAAATGCTAAAAATGCTTTTCCATATTCACTAAACAGTGAAGAATTACCATAAACAGTGACTTCTTCAATAAGGCTCTGATGGCTCTTTGAACTCATCTGAAGCTTTTTGGGTTGTAGAAGTCCTCAAACAGATCTGAAACATCTTCCATTAGGTTCAGAAGGTTGAAAATAGCTGAAAATGGTTTTTGGATCACCTCAAACAGTGAGATACAACTCTAGATAACCCCATTTCCCCGATGGCCCTAGTGGCTCTCCAAGCTTCTCTGAAGCTAAAATGGATATAGAACACCTATACTACCTCTTGAACCTGTCCCAATGGCTCTAGAATGCTGAAAATAGTAGAAATTTACTTTTGGTTCACCTCAAATGGTTAAGCATAGCCCAAAACAGCTCCAACTCCCTCTTGGCCCTTATGGCTCTCATTTCTTCCCTGAAGCAAAAGGGGCTAAAGATCAACTCCAATGGCTCCGAAACCTATTCCAATGGATCCGAAATCCTCTGAATACCCGAAATCAAAAAAAAATCGCTCTGAAAGGTTCAGTATTGTGAAAGTTATGACCAATTGAAGTTTTGTCCAATCTGGCCTAAAGAAACTCCACTAAACTTGGGAGAACTGGAGATAGGCCCGCTAGCTATGGAAAACTCTACCTAGAATAGCACGCTCCGCCTAAATTATTGGAAATGTTAACATTATAATTTATGGTTAGGTGGTAGTGGTCACATGGACCAACTAAACCACCGCTAGCGGAACCATTGGGTTAACGGTTTGAAAACCGTGGCAATAAAACTTTACGTAACCTCCGCCGACTTCCAAGTGAACATGACCTTGACCGCATATTTACGTAACCACCGGTGGATGTAGGCCAAATTTATAGGCACTTGGTTCCATGTATAGGGGGCTGGCCCCCTTTCCGCCCCAATCATATATTGATTAAACTTTAAATATATGCGAAGACCCATTGTGGTTAACAATCAACTTGCGGCTGGACCGGTCGGGCCTATGGGCTGGCGGCCACCTGACCTGGGGTCGAATCTTGCCAACTCCTATAATTTTTTCCACTGTAAAAACCTCAATCTTGGGGCCATGTGGCGGCCTCCGGGCTTGCCATGTGGAATATGTTGATTGGCCCTAAAATACAAATAGTCAACTGATAACCCAACGGTAAACTAACACTTGTCGACCATTGATTTCCCACTGTGGAATATTCCAGGGAATTTTTTGAGGAATATTCCTTGGAATATTCTTTTTTTAATTTTCAAAATTTGAAATTCAAACCTGGTCAAACTCAACTTTTTGTAGTTTACTGAAAACTTCAAACTTGCATATCTTACACATACGATGTCGGATTTGAGTGTCGTTTGCAGCATCAGGATCGTATCACCGAGGCCTATCCGGTCATTCAGGTTACAAGTGATTTTGAAAACTTTCAATTTTGAGCTTTTTCCATAGCTCGGACTTGAGCTCCTAATCATTGGAGGGTGCAGCACTTGTATGGTGGGAATCCAAGACACAAGAAGACATGAAAAACCATGGTAAGGTTTCAATATTTTGGTATGATTTTATTGCTTCAATTAAAATGAAATTTTACTCTCCAGCATATATACAGAAAGACATAATGGACTAGAATAATTTTAGACAACTAAAGGGACAACGTGTTCAAAATTATGCACAAGAGTTTAGGAGAAGAGCACTAGTTTTGGGTGTCAATTTATCTTCTCAATACAATTTGTTAAAATATATTGGGGGTTTGAAAAATTAACTTAAACAAATTATTCTCATGTTCAATCCCACAAACTTAGATGAGGATTTTGTTCAAGCTACACATCTAGAAGCAAGAGGGAAACATAGTGAAGATGAGAAAGGTGATAATTCCCTTGAGTATGAAGGTAAAGGAAATGGTAAGTTTAATGGAAAAGGAAATAAAAATGGTTCTATTAATATAGAAAAAGAGAAACTCACATGTAAACATTGTTTGAAAAATGTCCATGATGAATACTATTGTTGGAAACTCCATCCAGAGTTGAAGCCCAACAAAATTAAAACCAAAGAGAAGGAGAAAACAAGTGCAATCATTGAACATGACTTAGGTTCAGATTCAGGAGATAAAACCAAGATTACAAAAATGGGTTTGAAAGGTAGAAACATAGCAAGCACTAGTTCTTCAAGTTTTTATAAAGTAACTCAATATCAAGATACAAGAATTGGAATATTTCATATTAGTGTTGTTTCAAAGAATACCAAAATAGACAGAATATTTGATAGTGGTTCTCAACGCAATTTGATTTCTAAAGACTTAGTTAAGAGGTTAAATCTAGAAATGATTTCACATCCAATACTTTATCCTTCAAGCTGGATATGAAAGAATGAAAACTTGCATGTAACAAGGAAGTGCATCCTAAGGTTTGCAATCAATTCAAACTTTCTTGACGAAGTTGAACTTGATGTAGTTTCACTTGATATTTCAGGTATTGTTTTGGGAAGTTCTTATATTTATGATAGGAGGGCAATGTTTCATCACCATGAGAATAAGCGCCACTTGTTCAAGAATTTATTTGAGTACATAGTTAGAGTGCATAATAATAAGATGAGTTTGTATCTTATACATGTAGGAGAAATGAAGAGAATAGTGAATGCAAGTCAAAATTTGGTTTTTTTAATGTTCAAGCATAGTGATGTTTTGAATGAGACTTTTCAAGAAGATGCATAAAATGAACAAGATGATGTCATTTAAGTTTCTAATGTTTGTAATAAGATGTTTTAGGGCTCTAACATGTTGCCTTTGAAAAGAGGTAAACAAGATGTAAAAGATTTGTAGCAGTCCACATCAGTGTTGAACAGTGATGGGAACAAGATGTCGGTGTTGAATGGTGCAAAAATAAAATAACAAGCACCAAGGAAATATGACAAAGAAGGCATAGGTTCCACAAGTACTTATTTTAGGTTTCAAAATGGTGCATGGAAATGGATAAAACACATGGTCAAAGGTCAACGTAAGTACAATACAAGACAAGCTAAAAATCGCCATGTTGACAATGTTTGAGGTGAGAAAGTTTGCAAGTTATTCAATTTTCCTTTGATTGACGACCGAGGTGGGAACAAGTTTGTTTCTTCAAGGACAGTTTTATGTTCTACAAATTCTAGGAAAGTATAGCTGGATGGTATCTACAACAAAAAAATAGGGTCTCCAAAATCAAGGAAAAAGATCATTTTTTTATGAAAAGCTCAATTTGTTGAATTGAGGAAAATTCCAGTGGATTGAGATTGGAATGGTGAGGGGGTTGTACCCTCATCCACATGTTCAGTAATGGAATATATTTTAGGGTCCAAAACCTTCCATTGGGGAGGAGTGATCAGGTGCTCAAAATTATGCTAAAAAATTAAAGTTGTCGGAATGGTGGAACCTGAACAACCATGTAGATATTGTCGTTATGAATCCAACGTAGCTCGTTTCGTGAAAAACCAACACTGTATGCTCCCAGAAACGCATTCTGCCCACTTTTTCAAACACACAATTTAAAAAAAAATGCAGGACAACCTAGCCAACAATTCGTACAACTAACTAGGCATGCCTACGTGGTAGGGTAACTGTGCAGGTTGACTTGGTCAATGGGTTTCCTCCAATGAATGGGATCATGCCAAGTGGCACTTTATTATTGGTTTGTAATGTTTTTTTATTGGTGGTTTCAGTGGCCAATCACAGTCTGCCACGTGGCCCAACTAAGGGCTGCCAAGCGAAGTGGGTGGGGGTTGAACCCGAAACCTCCAAGTTCAAGCACCAAGCCTTCACCATTGTGTCATTCATTTGTTCCTTGTTATATATTGAATTCCACATTGATTTTTTTTCATGTGTAATTATCAATGGGGGCAGGGGGTTGGGGTCTAGCCCTAGCCTTGGTCACAGCAGGAGGTGGGACCATGGGCGGGAGGCTAGTCCCCCCCCACACCCCAAACGGTCCTTAACTGCAACAAAAAATGCGCCTCTGCCATGTGACAACATGGGACTACCGGTTTGGTAAGTCACAATGTTAACTGCCCCCTAACCATAACCTTAAATATTTATACCAATGCTGACATGTGCCCACGGTTAGCACTAAATGTCGTTGGTTAGGAATAATCATGCAACGGTTATATATATATATATATATATATATATATATCATTAAACCATATTTGATATGGTTTTAAATCTTATCTTTAAGCCTTATTCGACAAATTAATTCCCCGACAATTTCGCCTTGTTTTTGGCAGAATTGGCGCTCCATTAGCACTTTTGGGGGAAAATTTGTGGGTTCGGTGCTATATTTTGAGGGTTTTGTAGAAAAAACAATGGATGAACTAGGGGAGATCATAATTTGATGAGTTTTTTACCAAATTCGAGGCAAAAAGAGGATACACAGGCACTTTTGGGCATTCTGGAGCTGATGGAACATGTTTCAGAGATGTTTGAGCATTGTAAACATATGTAATCATACTTTTGAGCATAATAGAAGAGGGCCAAGCCATTGGAAGCTGGACCAAGGATACATAGCCCAGGCAGGGTGAACTCCTTCATCATGTGTTGTTGTGTTACTATTTATGGTGATATTCATGTATGTTAGATGTTGTTGTTTAGTGTTTTGTTTATGTTAATTTTCTCATGAAATTCACATAAAAACACATAAAAACTCATGTTAAACTTGTAATTAACCTCATAATCCTTAAGCACTTTGTTTATATTCTGAATTGGATCTTAGCATAAAAAAACTAATATTCCCATTCAGATCATCTGATGATCCAACAATAAGTGAGAACTACAAATAAAAAACTCACACATCACTCTTCAATCCATGCACATACAAAAATCCTAAGAATAGGACTAATAGTAAAAGGAGAAGGTTTCATGGGATAAAGGGATAAGTAGATACAATTTTGGATCAAATTTGTCTCTTTAAAAAGAAAGGAGTTATACACTTATGTATGAGGAGGCTAAGTACAAGGTAGTTCACATTAATAGATATAGCCATGTCACTGCCCAATCATTGCAACATGTTATTCTACATGGGAACCAATACTACTAAAAATAATAAGGCCTCTTAAAGGGTAGGAAATGTAGGTTAGGTAATGTGCATATACAACAACATCATTTTGATTCGAATAATATCATTCTTACAAAATTCATAAATTTTAAATATTAAAAAATGTGTTGGAACTTGATGGAGTAAATAGGGTTTCTAGGAAAAAATTAGAAAGAATCAAGGCTTGAATGATCCTAAGGAAAATGGATTCCCCTATGTTGTAGCTCTGTAATATACTTCCAGATTCAAATAATAGTGCTCGGAACAATGTCTTAGGGCTTTAAGTAAGGAGGGTGAATCGTACCCTTAGGCATACTACCTGAATACCTAGGTATTCAAGAAGATTCTTTTCGAATGTTTTTCTCTATGACACTATAATAATATTTAGGAAGGCAAGTGGTTGATCTAAGGTTGGTTTTCGGATGTCTATAGGACTTTTGATGTACCCTAGAGTACATGGAAGTGATATTCATTTACAAATGAAGTGTGATATGGTACTACTTGAAGGGTTACTAGCGAGGGTTATAAGGGTTTCCAACCAAGTAAAATAATGTGTAGTTCCTATTTGTATTTTTGTTGAACCATAGTTTTACGAACTTATCTACATATCACTATGGTTCTTTATAGACACCAAAACACGTCTCTAGCATGATTTCGTTTTCCCTAAAATAAGCCAAGGGAAGTGATATGATACCACTTTTAGTGTACCCAAATGAAATATTCAAAGCATAGACACAAATAACATCCATATATTTAGCAAAAATAAATAAAAATAATGATTGCAATGGTAACTTAGTAGCCAAAATAAGATACCTTAATTATTAGGATCACAATGTTCACTTGTCTCTTCAAGGGGGGAACCTCTAATAGAGTAGAGCTCCTCTAAAATAATTCTCTAAGGCATTTTTTACAATTCTTCTATCTTTATATATACTCCTTTATATCCTCCTAGAACATTATAGAGGTGGAACCTTCTAATAAGCCCTTTTACAATAGTTGTGTTCACACTACTATTGGGATTATTTAGTAATGACGACATTTCTTCTTCACAATAATAATAGTAATAATCTAATTTTAAAGTCATGGCCAAGCCAGACACCAAATTAGTGTATGAGACCCCCTTGTTTGTAGGACAAGGAACTTGCCTTTGTGTAGTAATTTGACTGCTAAATCCTATGGTGTATGTACACTACCCCCTTATGGATTTGAACGTGTGACCTCTTACGAGGAAGAACATGTTCTTAAAAATTTAGGGGTTACAAAGGATAAGACCCAAATAGTGATGTATGTGTATCCTTGCCTATTGGTGTAGCCGATTTAGATAATTTTACATTTGATTGAAACACCAGGCAAATTATGATGTAATCCCATAAAAGGAAAAATTTTCCATTGATTAAGAGATTATATAGACACCCTAAGCAATTGTCTTTAATGTTAATGATATTAGACTAGAGTCCCTAAATTTTGTAGAACTAGGAATTAGTGAAACAATTGTCAATACTATTAGATCTATTTTTAAGCAATTGAACCAACAATAAGAAAAATATGCTTAATTAGAAAATGAAGTAAATTATTCCTAGAGCTATCAATGTGATCCCTATAGTTTCATAACTTTTTTCTTTAGCATTGCAGATATATCGAACACTCGATATAAAAGATTTTATGATAAAATATATAGATTTTAAAATTACATGAGGATATTCAAAAATACCTTTGAGTTTGGAAGGTTCAATGAGAATAATTCTATTATAAGAAGGGAGGACTATATAAAGGAGGCTTTATCTAGAGATTGAATACATGATTGAAAATGAATTCTTTGATATTACTAATGGTTTAGATTGTTTGAAAAAATTGGTTAAAGATGCATGTGAAAACATAGAATTCGAATTGGATGGAACTATCATAAGATATAGCAAGCGATGGAAAGAGTATTATCAAACTACAATATACTTATCTTAGGTTCCATCGATGACTTCTTTAAACGAGATTGGCTACTTAAGTGTTAGGGAACACCATTGCATGTGATATATACCCTCTTATATTTGTTTCTACAATACTTTTCATCAAACAACTAGATTGTGTAAAATTCCATTCGATAAAAAATTCCATATTGAAATCCAATATATTTTAAGAGTGAAAGAGGAACACTGCTTCACCTTGTATACAGTTTCACTTATCAACATCAACTTCCACTAATTATATCAATGACACGCTTGAAGTTTAAAAGCCCTAAAGGCAAATATGAATCATTAGTTCTCGAAATTGAAAGTCCGAGCAATTAGAAAAAGACTTAGTTTCTTGCACCTTTATAAATATAAAGATGTAAGAAGGGTTTTCGAGACCAAACTATAGAGAATTGTTTTTATAGTTTTAATCAGAAAACTTGTGGGTCAGTTGAAAATACAATTGTCGGTATGCGTCATTGTTTTCACTTTTCTTTCATGTATTTTTGAATTCCCGTGAGATCGAATTAATATCCCATAAGCTTTATTTCATAAAATTTTGTTAAATTATTTCAAAATTATTAGTATATTTAGTTTTAAAAATTTTCATATATTAAATTAAAATTATATTGAGGTATTATTAAATAAGAATTAAGTGCGGAAAAGATGATGTAGTGAGATACTAAATGTGATATTGTAAGCAGATGATGTAGTGACATGCTAAACGAGATATTGTAAGAAGATGGTGTAGTGATTTATTAAATGAGGTATTGTAAAGATAAAAATTAATATATTAAAATATAATGTCCAATTGAAAAAGATAGTGTGAGGAAGATGATATAGTGACATATTAAACGAGATGTTGTAATAATTAAAAAAATAACAATACTAAAATATAATGTCTAAATAAAGAAAATGACATAGTGACATATTAAATGAGATGTTGTAAAGATAAAAAAAATAATACAACTAAAACATAGTGTTGAAATGACGAAGATGGTGTAGTGACATGTTAAATGAGATGTTAAAAAAAAAACATAATGTGGATTTAATTAAAAAAATAGTAAAAGTAATAATAAAATTAATAAGTTAATTTAATTTGCTATATTATAATTTTGATTTTATTAATGAAATTATTTATAATTTTGGTTTTATTAATAAAACTACAAATAATTTCATTAGGGAAAAATCCCCAATATGTATATTATAATAAAATAAATTTATTTTAATGATGATTCTTATTTGTAATCATGATTTTTTAGGTTAATTTTTTTGTTTCCTAGGTGTTTATTCTCTCCAATTTTGTTGTTACTTTTGTTAGCGTTTTTTTATTTTTGGGTTTTGGTTATCCTTGTGTGTTGGGTTGCCAACTTGGTACAAGGTTTTAGATATCAGTGCCCCTTCTCACTAGTTTAATTGTGGCTCTTGGCTTAAAACTGGAGATTCACAAACTCGTTTTCACTAGGACAAGGTATCGACTACTAGTGTCTTCGAAATTTGCTATGGTGGTAATTTTTCTGTCTCTTGGCCAATATTTTTTAAGTTTTAGAGTTTTTTTTTACTTCATCTAGCTCTATTTTATTGTGTTATGGATATTGTTCCCATCACTCAGCCTCCTACTGGATTTTAGGATGGTTTCTTATTTTCTCTCTATTCCCTCTCCCTCATCTGGAGTGTTTCGTAGGTCCTTGCTTTTATTTATTTTTTAGTGAAGGTTACTTGAGAGGTTTATCAGATTGGAGAAGTTAGAATTGATTCCTTAAATCGATCTATTTGTACTCCTCTAATATGTTTCTTCCTCTTCTTATTCAGTTCTCTTTCCTGGTGTTGATCATGTCAGCATTCTATTAAAATTTTGACAAGCAAACTCGCTTAAACCTTTCAAACCTCCCCTTTTTTGCCCTGAGAAATTCGTTTTCTGCTCATCGTTACCTTCTCCCAGCCTCAAAGCTGCATAAAAGGGCCGAAATCCCCCATAATAATATATTTAAGGCCTAGCACCTTTCGGCCCTAGCCCCTGCACCTTTTTCTCCACATGACCGAAAATCGAAACCGAGCGCTAGCCATGAAGGCGCTTATCACATATATATATCGAGCACGTTTATAACCGTCAATCTGTACAGATCTGACGGCATTCGCAAGTCTTCATCGCGCCTGTGGCCCACTCCGTTCATCGCCCAAATCGCCTATCCGCCATCCGTTTAAACCGCAGATCAACGGTTCGCAGCTCACCCGCCCTTGTGGTCCCCGCTCTGTGCACTGTACAAAACCGGTGGTTTATATCGCACCGCCTTTCCGAGGTGGGCGGTATTTCTCATTTCAGACCGATGCCATTCATCGCGTGACGCGTGTCTCGCGCACTATTTCAAAACCGCCTGCTCATCGCGCGTTATAGTTCGACAGCGGACATGGCGCGATATGCACGTGAGCCATCCGATCTAGAGCTGCCCATCCGACGGCGATCGCTCCTCGAAGCTGCGCGGAAGTTAACACGGGGAAACCGTACCCCTGGCCCACGATCCATCGCCCTCCAATGCATTTTCAGCCGTCGATCTCTTCCTGAGATCGAACAGTCTAGATCACCTACCTCCCCACTATCAACACGTGTCTTCTGCCCCGTCACCATTCCATGTGTTTGTCGTATTTTTCCTCCGCCCTTATATATTTCATCCATTAGTCAAATTTCAATGTTTTACATTAAAAACTTTCACCAGTCAATCCTCCATCGTTTCACTGCGTTTTTTGCCGCCACCCTGCATTATTCCACCATTTCACCATTTCCGCACAACCATTTTCATTGAACCCGTCACATCCACCACCCTCATGCATGGTTTTCCTAACGAGTTTGTGGGTTTTGCAGGGTTACAGCGGCGGAAAACTGCCATGATTTACAGTCTCTATTACTGTAATAGAGAGCACATCAAAGGACCATTTTTCAGAGGCTGGAATTATGGAGAAAGGCCTGGGAAGGTACGTTGACAAGACTTCCACTAAAGAATCGGGGTTAAAATCTGTCAAACCCTCCAGAGTCATTCAAAGCACAGATTGCGCAGATGGAGGCATTAATGGAGTAGCAGAGAAATATCAGTGAATGATCGAGGAATTCAACGTTCAGCATTGAAGATCTTAAACCGTAATTCAGGGTTTAGAAGGCAGAGGGTACCATTTGCAGAAAACAATAAAGTTTTCTTTTCAGTACCATTTTCTTTCAGGAAAGGATAGAATGTCTCTGTGATTTTACTTCTTTGTCGTGTTCCTGAAGAGACTTCTACTCAATGCATTTATTTCAGAAAGCAGGCCACAGAGTACAAACAACATTACAAAGTCATCAAGCAGTATGGGCGTGCACGTTTCCGCCATCTTGTCTTAATGAGGCAAATTAAATGTTCATCACCTACTCCCTTTTCGAGCTTTCCTTTTCTCCTATAAAGCTCCCGAAGAACAGATGATTTAGGGTTCCAGATTTTATCAGAAAATTATGCAGTAAGAGAATTTTTGTATGCATTTTGTAAAAAGTCTTATATGAATGTACAGAGCCCATGGGGTCTCAGTGAGGAGGATTTCCGTCTTTAAAGAGGATTCTGGTCTTTGGTGTCTCACAGTGTGTAGCTTTCTCTCTTATGTGTTATCTTAATAGATCATTTCATTTCATCCATCTTTCATGTATCATGTTTCTGGAATGCGAGTGGCTCACTGATTTTTGGTATGGATTTATCCTAGTTGATACCCATGCTCGAATTAGTCAAGCGCTTTAAATATGGCTCAGGCATGATATTCTGTTTCACTATTCACTCAACCATATTTCTGCTATATTAGTTTCTTTGGGAGGGTGTTTTTAAAACGATATTGTCATGTATGGATTCTTAGATTGGTAAGCCCATTACATGGTGAGATTGTGTATCTGGATATCATCTCAATGATAGCTAGTATTCTCCTAATCTTTCATCACATCCACACCTTCTGATAATTTATTTCTGTGAGGTATTTCTGAATTGGCCCTCTTTACAGTAAGCTGTCTCTGAATGGTCTGTTGCTTTTATATAGGATTTTTGCACATTGCCTCTGCAGTACTCCTTTCCCTGTGTCAGTTTCTGAAGGTCCTGGTCCCATTCAGATTAATATTTCTTGTTTTTCAGGAGATAGCATGAGAGCTTTTTGTTGATAACTCTCCCTGTTATATCATACGCTTCTTGCTATATAAGATGTCCTAGGCACTGGTTTTTCACAACTCAAGGTTGTCTCTAGGAATGACAACACCTGGGTACTTTCCATTGGCATCAATTTTCTAGTCTTAGTTTTTGTTCCCTCTAATTGTAGAGGAGGAAGAAGGGGCAAAGCTACATCTTGCATTCATTTCAAGGCACGTCAAAGGAAATTTCAGCCTAAAAGTGCCCATGAAATTTTCATTTACATAATATGTAAACCAATCAAAATCATTTAAATTTAAAAGGAGGTACATGTAAATATTTTGGAGGGAAAATAAAAGACTTCTTTTTTTTTTAAATTGTATTTTTGGCTTATCTCCTTATAGGTTTACTCAAATTTCAAGTGTAAACACTTGTTGGATGTGGAATTAAATTTTTCATCCAACGAGTACCCATTATGCATACTTTTGAGAAGACCCACATTGATAAACACATTTTTTAATGTGTTTCTCAATGTGGGTCTTCTCAAAAGTATGCATAACGGGTATTGTTGGGTGAAAAATTTAATTCTACATTTAACAAGTGTCTACACTTGAAATTTAAGTAAACCTATAAGGAGATGAGCCAAAAATATAATAATAATAATAAAAATGTTCTTTTCCCTCCAAAAATCTTAACTCTTACTTTATTGCTTTCCGATTATTTTATTATTTTTCCTTAGGAGGAAACTTTTAGGCCAAAATTTCCTATAATGTATTAGCTTTTTTCATCTAAATATTGGGCTCAGACTATTGATCATCACTCCATGGCACATTTTATGGAAGAAATTCTTGAAGAAGTTTAAACAACCATTTGAAATTTTGAGGAGGAGGTTTGTTATAGTCGTCGATTCACTCAATATTATTAGGTTGATAGGGACATAAGGAATAGGATCCTAAAGACTAGAAATTCAATTTGGTCTCACTAGATTGCTTACATGCAAACAATCAATTTATACTAGCATATTAAAACTCACATTTAAATTTAGCTAATAAATATATAAAAACTTAACATTTACAAATATAGATACATCTTAACTATGGATCTACCAATCATGGTGAGGAATTAAATCTCTTGAGGTTAAAATGTCTTTTAGCATGAAAAACTTGAAAAAAATGTTTGTGCCCTACCTTGATAGCATGTCTAATTTTTTGTTGTTTAAATTGCATTTTTTAATGCATAGATGGATTCAATGTCTTGAAATTTTCCTTAGAGACTTGGATTATGTAAATTACACAACTTGAACTTGCAATTTTAACCTTTGTTGGATTTCAAAACAAATTTATTGAAAAATGTATCTTAAAAGGGCTCAAAACGTAGAATACTAAGACTATTTAAAATTTTTTAACAATAATAGTTTATTTTTTCAATATATATATAATCTAAACATTTCTATTATGCCAAAATATTACATCTTTGAGTACAATTTTTCAAAATCTTACTGATCTCACTCTTACCAAATTTGTTGGTCAATAGGTGAATACCAAGACATATAAGAACCTGCCAAAAAAAACTCATTAACCAAAATTGGAAAGATAGGCGATATCAAAAGACCTTCAAAATAAAGATGCAACCAATGACCATTACGCATATGAAGGGTTGACCAGAGTAGGATGTTTCAGTATAGATCCAGGTGATGGTGGAGTTTTGAAGTCACAATGGACTTGCTTTTCCATATGGGTCATCCTTCCTTCAAAATGATCCAGTTCTCTTGTATATGCCACTTCCCCCTCTGCATGCTTGCCAATTGGTTTTTCATATGCCATTGATTTCACTGGAGATCAGTCATGAAGCAAATGAATACATTCCTAACATCATGGTGATCCTTGTTAAGCTTCTCTAGGAGCAATGTTATGTGCCAAAATTATTTGGAGGGGGTAACAACTCCTCAATACCATTTGTATGGACTGGGATGGGGTCAACGACCTTGCCATGGCCTAGGTATCCTAGAATTTTATACCACTCTAACCGATCTTGCCAGTTCCCCTTTCAAACTTGCCCATGTTGATGAGGAATTGCTAACTATACTACACCCGAATATACCCAACATCTAGAACTATTGTAAGCACTCCACCATATTTCACCAAATCCAGAATAAATGTCAAAACAGCCAAGATAGAGTTTCCTTTCGCTCAGAAAAAAACACAGAGAAAATACTAGTGAACTGAAAAGTTGGGTGTTCCAAAACCACCTGAAGAAATGTCCCGATCCCACCAAAATATAGCCTGACAACCAAGAACCCTCCTGCAAGAAGGTTTCTTGACTATGTGAGTCCAAGTTACATACCCAAGGCCACAAACAATTAGGCTTGACCCCAAAACCATCAATTAGACCTAGAACTATACCAAACACCAAAAAATGCTAGAATTATCAGTTGACTAATTAAAATGGCCATGTTCAAATTCATCTAAGAACAGGGTCATGAATACAAGATGGTGGTAGCCCTTCAACCCCATAAAGATTACCACAAAGCCCACTACTCCACAACCAAAATATTTAGCTCAGTGTGTCAAGGGAGAGAACAGGCATAGACCACTCTGGTTAACACACTCATACCACCAACAAAGTAGTTTGTAATAACCTAGACCAAGCATTGATATATAATATTGCAAGAATTATAATATAGAATCCAAGGCTCCCAAATGTCGAGATTTCAACTAGAATCAATAATAATTATGAGATGCAACCAAGTAGTAAAACCATTATTCCATACCATTGAATCTGATTGAAGCTCTAACATGCATAAGGCCACTGAAAACACTACAAACCCAATAGTCCACCAATAAGTAGCCAAGCAGAAACTCCTTATGCTAGAGTCCCAATTGTGCTTCCACTAGGTTGGCTTGTCTTCATCCTTAGCTCCCCAAGATCCTTAGCTAGGTCACTAGGAAACCACTCTCAAACTATAAAAAAAAAGCTTCTCTCTGTAACTCAGCTTCTTGCACAGTCGAGGGAAGACAAAGTCTCTCACCACCACATATAATGCAAATTTCAGGATCGCAAAGCCAATAATATTGCTTCCATGCATGCTTTGAAACCACAATAACCTCACCCATTTTTTCTCATCAACTGAATCAACCGTCCCGCATAATGAAGGAGAAATTAATTTTCATGAGGGTTGCATGCTTGTGGATTTCCACACCACCCTTCACTAATTGTCAAGGGGGTTGGTGCACCCTCCCAAATCCCTATATCACCTCGAACCATCACCTCCATTGGGGTGTGTGTGGATATTAAAATGAATTAACATGAATATTTAAGTAGTTTATTTAAGTCTTATGGACTCAAAAGTTAAAATATAATATTTTTTTAATTTTAATTACTTTTATCTCTTTTTAAAATTGCTATAAAATTATGTGACTTCACAAGTACATTGAAATATTGTATTTATGGATGAGAGTGAAAGTGAAATATTTCCATGTCATTTATTTCAAACTTATTTGTAATATTAACATGTAACAGAGTGAGCACAATGAGAGTGAGATTGAGATTATTGATCGTTTATAATAATTTTAATTAAAACTAACCAAAAATATATATTCATTTTTGTATTTCAGTTACACCCTAAGGCGTTCTTCTTTGAAAACAAATCCCCTAGCTGCCCATGTGTCCATGTCTGGTCCATTGGACCAAATGTTAGATTATTGAAATGTTTTAGGCAAATCCATTGCCTCCTTCATTTACGCTCTGTTAAATACCTAACTATCTCCTTCTTGAACTTGTTCCTTCTATTCATATGCAGTCACTAAGCTCTAATATTCTGAATATTTTCTTTGCCAAATAATATTGCTTAACTCATACCAATACAACACAAGCAACTAAATATTCAATCCATTTCTCCTTCAGGCTCCACGAATAATCAAAGAAGAGAATCACATCCAGAAAAAAGAGGAACAAAAAAATTTCAAAAATATGTGCATGAGAAAGAATGAAAATCTCTCGAAGATGTGCATCAAACGGAATGAAAATCTATCTCTCGGGGAAAACAAGGCATTCTTCTCGTGTGTTGTCAGGGAAGGCAGTTCTGGTGAAACGACAGGTTGATCATAGTCTTCTTGTGAGATTGTTGGAGCAACATTCTTCCAGGGGACAAGTTCGACTCACGCCGCTTTCTACTCCTATGGGTTTGAAGGTATTTGAAGATGTACTTTGGTTCATTTCAGGGTTAATAATATCAAATTGTAAGTTTTGTGTGTTTACTTCCAATGTTTAGTCAAAATATTTCTTTACTCATTTTGATAATTTCCAAATATGTATTTTGGTTTATTTCAGGCTTAATGATATCAAATTTCATGCTTAATGATATCAAATTATACATTCTGCTTATTTACTTCTAAGCATTAGGAGATATTTTCAGGTGCAGATCCACTATTATTTCCATATTTACATCGCAATAGGTTTCCGTGTAATTAAATACCTTTGGAACCAGGTAAAATATGATATGGAATAGGAGGCTTTTTGGAAGCAAGTAAAAATCACGTGGTAAAATTTGATATGGAATAGGAGGCTTCTTGGAAACAAGTAAAAATCAAGTGAATGTATAATAATTGTTATTTAACTGAAACATCCCAAAGATGTATTTCCGTTTATTTCAGGCTTACTAATATCAAATTGTACATTTTGGGTATTTACTTCCAAGCATTTTAGGAGATATTTTCAAATGCAAATTCACTATTACAACATATCACATATTTACATTGCTTCTGTGTAATTAAATACCTATTTAAATAGCATTACGTTTCTCTGTAAAATTTGATATGGAATAGGATGCTCTTTGGAAGCAAGTAAAAATCAAGTGAATGTATAATACTTATTATTTAACTAAAACAAAAAATTTGTCTTTATCTTATGAATTTACTTTTTTGTTGTCCTCGGTGTATATTGTATATTATCTATAATCAATTTCAGTTCCGATTAATGTGTAAAGTTGTGGAATTCTAATTGCTTATAATTATATTTTTGTAATTTGTTTTTTAAGTAATTAAAAAATTATTTTTAAATTAATATATATATATATATATATATATATAATTTTGCAATTGTTTTTATTTTTTTTTAATGTAAATTTTTTTACTGATATTAGATTTTCAATGTAAACTCTACAACTCAATTTTTTTAATCTTAACACACACACACACACATAGATAGATATATATGAACTCAACAATTTTTCATATATGCTTTATCTGTGCAACTACTCCATTTAATGGATAGTCCGGAAGAGTTTAACCCATGAACCAAAGACGCTTTTGAGGATTTCCTCTGCTTTGAAGGCTTAAGCTCCCGCTCTTACCAACAACCAGACAAAGCTGCTGGTATTTTTCCTTTCTTATTAAAAAATTGTGGAATGTTTATTTCAATTTTAAAAAATATAATTTATTTATTAATAATTATTAAGTGAATAACTTTCAAATAATATTTTAGAATATTTTTAAGAGTAGTTATAGATTACTATTTAGTTTGAATATTTTACTTATTACTTATTTTAGATGATTAGTTATTTTAGAATATTTTTATTAGTAGTTATAGTAGTTATAGTATATTTTTATTAATAGTTATAGAGTATTTTAGATTACTAGTAGTTATATATTATTTTAGATTAATATTTTTATGAGGTCTTGTCCTCATCCCTCACATCCACAAGCTTTTCAATCAAGCAGTCAAGCAAGGGTTCCCTAAGCCATGGACTCAAAGCCTCATTATTCCTATTTTTAAAAGTGGGTATACAAATAACCCCTCTAATTATCAGAAAATTATGATTAGCCCTCTCTTGGACAGGTTATATGGTATTATTTTGGAAAAGAAGATGAGAATATGGCTTGAAAGTGAAGGTAAGCAGGCTAAAGGCCAAGCGGGTTTTGGAAGGCAGCACTCAACAATGGACCACCTCGTTACACTTAGGATCATTGTGGAGGAATGTCGTAATGATAAATCCAATATCTTTTGTTGCTTTGTGGATTTTAGAAAGGCTTTCGATATGGTACCTAGAAATAACCTATGGAATAGATTAGAAGGGATAAAGGTTCCTTTCGAGTTGAGAGTTGCCACTATAAGGTTATACGAGAATTTTATTTCCAAGTTTAAGAGCAATGAGGGGTGGTCAAAAGATATTAAGTGTAATAGCGGAGTTAAACAAGGTTTCCCCCTCTCTCCTACCCTATCTGGCATTTACATCGACAAGCTAGAAGATTGTTGAGAGGAAACAAGTTGTGATGGCACGATCTTAGTTGGAATAGTCATCATCCTTCTTCTTTGTGTTGATGATATTGTTCTCTTGGCAAGGTGCCCATCTGATCTTGATAAAAAACTAAGACTTCTTAAGAATTTCTGCTCTGCCAAGGGTATGACTGTTAACACTGAAGAAAAAAAAAGGTTATGATTATCAAATCCAAGAAGGACGCTTATGCTAATTTTGTGGATGACAATAGCAACTTGGAGGAAGTGTCTTCTTACAAGTACCTAGGAATTAATATTCATCACAAGCTCAACTGGAATTGTAGCATTTAGAAAAGTATTAATGGACGGTGGAAAGCTTATTTTGGTCTTGAAAATAATTGTAAAGAAACAAACCTTTTGATTTGGGATAAAAGGAAGCTCCTCTTTGAAAATATATTCACTCCTATTATCTTGTATGGATGTGAGGTTTGGGGTTGCAACATATCTAGAGAATCTTGGAGAAAGATTGAGCAAATCCATAAGTGTTTTATAACGTATAACCTCAAATTAAAAGCAATACACCCTATCATATTATCCTTATAGAAATGGGTCTTTCCCCTATCGAGAGTCTAGCTATGACTAGGCTCCAATTATACAAGCACAAAATCAATAACATGGGAGGCCATAGACTTCCTAAGCTAGCTTTAACTTCTAGCCAAAACCAACTAAGGCTCAAACGAGGTTGGTATAAAGATACCAGGGCCTGTTTAAACCATTGAGAGATCGACAAAAATGTTTCATTGCAAAATATTAATAACATTAAAAATATTGTTACTTCTAAGTTTAAAGAGAAAATGTGGTGTGAGAAATATTTAGATGCTAAAATAAAATTAAGATATAATAAGGAGGTCATCAACCCTCCTCTAGAATATCAAAAGTATCTCTCTGTTTTAACTAGCTCAAAGAAAAAAATTAATATAGCCAAGATAAGAACGAACTCTCATGAACTCCCTAGTGAAACAGGTCACTAGGCAGTTCCTAAAACACCATGGGTGGAAAGGATCTGCCATCTCTATGAGAATATGAACATTGAGGATGGAAATCACTTCCTCTTAGAGTGCCTGCATACACCCACATTAGATCTCAGTTTCATAATATTTGTTGCAATACTGACCTTCCTAGCCTTTTAACATGTCAACATTATCGTGAGCTCGGGACGCTTCTCTACAAGCTCTTTGAGCATAGGAGTACAATTTTAAAACAAAATAAATAATTTGTTTCTTTAGGTCCGATAGACCAAATTTTGGTCTCAGTGGATGTTAACCATCATCATCATCATTAGAACATTTTTATTAGTAGTTAGAGATTATTATTTTTAATTATATCGTTTAATTAAAAACTATTATATGAATATGAGGTATGATTTTTTGGGTATGTGGTATTTGTAAATCAATATATTAACTCATGCTATTGTAAAAAAATCTATTTACCAATTAAAATACAAATGAAAATTCTTAAAATGATGTTAAAGTGAATATATATATATATACAAACATATATATATATATATATATATATATATATATATATATATATATATATATATATATATATATTATAGTTTATAATAATAATAATTTATAGTAAAGTTATTATTTAGTTATTTTTTATAATTTTGGCTATTTAAAATATATAAAGAAATAAATATTTTGATGATTATCCATTTAAAAGTAATTTAATTGTAATAATTCATATCATATTAATTAATACCATATTATAAATATAGTTGATTATTAAATTAAAATTATTTTAAGAAAGGTCCCGATAAAATAAAATATTTGTACATCATTTGTTATATCTTGTCTTTTTTAGATATTTGAAAGCATTATAGCTTATGCATGAAGCTTTATCATTATTTGGGTTTTAGACCATGTTTTGTTTTTAAAACCTGAATCACAAGATCCTACCAAGAACAAGGTCATAAAGTATTATTTTAATTATTTTATTTAGCACAGAACTAATGTATCATTTTCTACGAGTCCCCACCACATATTCTAGAGATTGTGATTCCACAGGATGCAATTCACAATTATTTTTCCTCTGAACTTAGATTTGAAGTCAACAAAGATTTTATTGTTTTACATGAGGTTGCAACTTGTAAAGACTTGAAGAAATATATATTGATATTTTTCTTAAACTCTTTGTGCTCTTCAATTTTGAAATTTTGAACCACTTGGATTGTTGTTTTAATCCTTTTATCCATAGGTAGTTGCAGGCCTCTGGCTTCTCTCTCTTATTGGAAGCTGGTGTGATTTCTTGAATCTTCCTTACAATGGTGAAGCTGTTGTTATTTTTATGTTACCGTTGTTATTCAGATGCTTGCAAACATACATAAGAAATATTTTGAGTTAAGTTGATTTTATTATGATATATTTTGCTTAGTGCTTGTTGGTGCCCATATTTTTCCGGTTCTGTACGAGAAATATCAAAATCATGTCAGTTCCTTGGTGCACAAAGTATCTGTAAAAGCCAAGCAGCATGAAAAATTTATTGATGCCAAAAATTCAAAGAAGATCCCAAGGGGTCCAACTAAGAATAAAAACATTTGTAGGGATTTTCCTTTCTATGAGGCAAATTGTAAAGGAGTTTTTGAATTGTTAGATACCATATTTTTTTCGAGTGGATTTTCGATGGTATGGTTTGGCTGGAATGATTACAATTATGGTTTGTTATATGGGTGCTAGTGCGTTGTTGGAGCGAGGTCCCCTAAGCGCAATTTTGGTACACTTTTGTAGTATTTTGTAATAGTTTAGTCTAGCACAGGGGCTTTCGGGCAGGTCAAAGCCCCCAATTAATTGTAATGGGTCAAATGGTAGACCAAGGGTCCGCAAACCATGGTTTGCGGACCATATAATAGCGAAAGCTAATATAGTATAAATAGATGGATAAATCGAGTCTGGAAGGAGAATTTTAAGTTGGTATTAAGTATAGATACGAATTGTAGATATGTTGTGTGGGCTGTCTAGGTAAGGGCTCCTGCTAGTTGTGTGCATGGAGACCCTAAGTCCTGTTGTGTGTGTACCTCGTTGGCTATGTGCACGGGCTGGTAAAGAGCTTGTAAGTGGAATCTGAATATGAATGAATGAGAAGACCATTTTGTGATATCTGAGTATTTCTGTGTTATGATTATTGGTTGCGCTATATGTTATTTCTGAGATTATTTATGTTTATTGAATACGGATGATTGATTGATGCGCAGATGGATGTGATGTTATATAAAGAATGAATGCATATATATGGTTATGTTTAGTCACCTTGCTTTTGTTAATATGTTATATGATGGTTTATGAGCTTCTCTTGAGTTATTTCATCAATATAATGTTAAGGGTTCTTGGGTTAGCGCTTCTCCAGCACAAGTATGTTAGATCTGAAGGGACCCACTTTATTTAACTTTCTCTCTCTCAGGGTGTCGAAACCTGGTTCCAACACCCTCCCATACTACTTCGGGTGAGACCTTGACCTGCGCTAGCAAGCCATTTCTGAAAGGGACAGTATTAAAAGGGTTTATTGGTAAACCTTAAATCTGAACCTGGGTCACGACCCCTCAAACCAACAAATGGTTCAATTGCCAGGACCGGGAGCATTTTGAGGGAGAGATCGGGTAATGCCACGGGGTAATTGGCAGCCATTGAAGCCTGAACTTGAGGACTAGTTTAAAAAGAACACTCGGGAGTTTTCCCTAAAATAAAATAGAAGTAAGAAGTTACCTGTCGAAGAGTGGAAGAACAAGTACATTTTTGCAGAGGTACACGAAATATTCTTTGTAACTTTCACACACAAACTGTAGGAGTGGCTGGCAAGGTTAGCAGAGTTCCAAACCCATTGGAAGGAAGATCAGGTCACGCAGTGGACCCTTGAGTTGATCTAACAGTTGGAGAAGGCTGATAACAAGATCACCCGTACTATAGATCACTGGGTTGATAGTGTTTTGGGAGGATTTGTAACAGAGTTTGCAGTCGACCATTTTGTGTCATATTTTGAAGTAGAGAAAATGTTTTTCAAGGGATTTAGAGGTAATTTTTTACAAACATTGTCGTTGATGATTAATATGCTATTGTGTGAAAAGGGTGTCCTATGAAGTCACACCGATTGAATGACCTCCGATCAGAACGGAAGTACAACGCGAAGCGGTAAATACTACTGGGTTAATCAAGAAGGAGATAGATCGATGTACAGTCCTCTGAGGGATTCACCTGATCTCAATCAGGGCGGGGCTGCACACGTAGAGACCAGTCCCCTGGCTACGCCACCATCGAACTCACTCAAGGGTAAGAATTCTCCTACCCCACCTCTACCACCATTGGTAGACGATATGGTTGTGCACATGAAGTTACCCACCTTTTAAGGTGCGGGGGATGAGGATATGGATCGGTTTTGGTTTGTGGAAGATTTAGTATGGACCGTGCAAAATGTTAATAATGATGTTGTAAAAAGAGTGCAGCTATCAATAGCCTTTGAAGGGAGAGCTCTGGATTGGTTCATGGGATACACTAGTCAGCATGCCAATCCCACAATATAGGAGATTAAGGATAGCGTGAAGCAAAATTTTGAAAATTCTAAGTCCTATGCTCAATGCATAGTAGAGTTAAAAGATATTAAGCACGGACCTATGGATTCTGTCTAGGAAGCTGAAAAACAGCTGAAGAAAGTCATTAGTGATGGAGGATTTTTCTATGAGGACAAAAAACATAAGGAGTGGTTCATCGCCATGCTCTTACCATACCTGCATGGACTAATGGGATAGAAAAATATTGATTCGCAGGAAGAGGCCTTGGAGATTGCCATGAAGTTAGAAGTTGTGATAAGGGATTATGCTCAATTTGGGGCGATGCAGATCCAAAGCCAGCTAAAGGAGATGCACTTAGAAATTCAAAATTTGCAAAGGGATCGAGTTAAATAAGCTAGTGCAGAAGTCTGGTGCATACGTTGCAAGGCATTAGGCCATACTAAGGATTAGTGCCCTCTGTTGTCAGATTATATGTAGGCTGGGGGACCAAGTCCACTATGCCCTAGAGATATCGTTGGACCAAGTACCCCCACACTGTGGTGCGCTAACTGTCGGGTAGCAGGAAGACACGATATAAATCACTGTCCACGATTAGGCACCTATGTCCCAGAACTGAAGCAACATTGGTGCAGATTCTGCTTGTTAGTGTGTCATGAAGAGCACAACTAACGAATATCTGACCTAATGATAGATAGGGGAAACCTACACAGGGTGCATACTAACCCTTTTCACCTGTATCTCCCTCTGGGTGACGAGGATCCCCTGCAAGAGGATGTGGAGGAGCGAGATGTGGAGGCGCAAGTAGAGGGTGAGGGAAACTAATTTTCTATAACTGTGGGGATGTTGGAAATTATGCAAGAGACTGCCTGAACCCTGCGCACCAATATTGCAGTTATTGCAGATAGTTCGATCACATAATTGAAGACTTCCCTGTGCTGATAGTGAATATGCAGGAGAAACAGGAGATGCCAATGAAGAATGTACAACGGGTTAAGGCGGAACCACGGAATGATGGGCTGAGTATCAATGTAATTACACGTAGTGGCATTACCACTAGCAGAGCTGAGGACAAAGTTGCACCCGAACCACTGATCAGGAAGGCCTCTAATAAAAAGGAAATCCTAGACCTGAAAAAGGAGAAAGAGACCTTCATTGAAGCTAGGAAGGATTTTTCCAAGGACAAGCATCCACCTCAAGGGCTTCGGTGGATCTGAAAGCAGATGAAGCAGTTAAGTCATTCCTTCAAGCATGTATGAAGTTACTATGCAATCATAAGGCAGTGGAGAACCTCCAAGCATTAATAGACAGTTGTGCAGAAAGGGATGCCCACGAACGGAGGTTAAAACCATGAAGAAGATTTATAATAATAAGAAAAGGATTGGATGGGAGATGCGTATGATTGCGCAGATTGGAGACTATGAAATGGATCAAGTCATCCTTGACCTAGGATCTGATGCTAATTTCCTACCCAAACAAACCCGGTAGAGGATGGAAGAACCCAAGCTAAAATGGTCCACTATTCAATTACGTATGGCTAACCAATAGAATATCATTCCACTAGGCAAGCTGTCGAAGGTGGTGGTAGACATTGCAGGAGATAAAGTCTATGCAGATTTTGGATGATGCAGACCCATACCCTGCGCTTTTAGGTCTGGAGTGGGCTATTGACACAGGAGATATCAATAATCTGAAAAGGATAAGCATGGTATTTAAGAACAATGGTACACGGGTAATAGTCCCCTTAGATCCAGTAGAAGGAGAACGATATACAGAACTGGTGCGCGAGGAGGAGGATGTTGACCGCATTTAAAATTTGACTGCTTAGGATGATGATTGGATCAACCCCAGAGCTGATGGCTTGTTGTGTTGGTATAAATACAACACATGTCTCTCAGACTCGGATGGCGAGATAGAAAATTGGCAGAATCGGTTGCATGACGTATCTATGTTGCTGTGCCTTAAGATCACAAAGAGCTTCTGATGTATCTCCTCATAGGTAAGAGAACTGCCCTACTTTGATTGTTCTAGTAGTGTAATGGAATTTATAAGAACATTAGAAGTAGATGTCCCTGAAGATCAGAGATTTTTGGCACTTGATTTGGCTATGTGTGCAACCCCTGTGCGATGGTGGGAAACCCATAAGTGGGTTTTTAGGACTTGGAGGAATGCTAGAAAATGATGATCCTCCAATTTTAACCTCCATTCAACCCACCCATGGAGCTCTTTTTTGGACGTGGGGACCCGCGCAAGAACTTGGCTATGTGGATGAAGTTATGGAATGAAAGGAATTGGAATGAATGGGTCCATATGTTTATTCATGCCTTATGAAAAATCCACACCACCTGGTATCTAGATGCAGAGCTACACCAGCGCACCCCCCACTGGGGCAGCATGATAGAAGATTTCATGATGAACGTTGGTTTAGTTGGAGGGACATAGAAGCTGGATGAAGCAGGATATAGATGCTCTTGTCTTTGATGAACCTTCCTGTTAGTATGAATCTTTCGTCGTAAAATATCACTTTAGCTACGCATAACAAATAGCCCTAACATCGATTATGGCTGAAAAATATCTTTAAGTCTGCTGCACAAATTCAGATCTAAGCACAAAAGACATTAAGCAGATAAAATATAATATGGCTCCATGCATCCAATAGACAAGACAAGAACAAAGTGTTTAAAAGAATGATTTGTATTATATTAAAGAATGGGGCACCTGAGAGGAAAAGAAGAAAGGTGTTTTTCGGTTCTCCTCAATGGGATGGGTTCTTGAAATTCCTCAGTGTTTCAGATCTAAAATTCCTCTCTCTTATTGTGGTAGAAAAACCCTGACAAACATAGAACTCAATGGGAGCTCACAAAGCAAAAATGGAAAATGGTGACCAAGAGTAGTAGATCTAGTGTGATCTAATGCAATGAAGGTGACTAATGAATTGGGAAAACCCTCCTATTTATAACAAAATATGGGGGTGGCCTAGAACTCGGTGCGTGAATAAAATATTATTAATCGAATTCTAGAAGCACCCTTTAGAAATATTTTACTATATTTGTTGGCAGGAAAAGGATTCTTGACTTGGGTCAATTCCTTTATTTATAAATAATAAATAAATAAATGATTTATTTATCATTTTAGGGAAATGATGGGAATATAATTAAATAAATAATTATTTATTTAATTATTTATAAATGATTCAGTCAAATTTAACTCGGAATATTATTAAATAATGAATTGAATAACTTATTCCTAGGAAATAATTAAATAAATAATGATTTATTTAATCAATTTCCTTGTTTTGGGTTAAATATGACTAGGAAATATGGATAAATGTTATTTTATATGGTGAAAGAAATTTTACTTAGGGTAAAATTGGTCTTACATGGTGTACTTGGGTTCATCTAAGGATAATGGGTTAGATGACCAAAAAAATGGTGTAACAAATTGCCCCCCAACGTACGAGTGTTAGGAGCAAATCGTATGACCGAAGTATGATGTAAGAACTCAATCACTAGGCATCAAGAGGGAAGTGAGAGAGAGGAACGTAAGGTAGTCTAATGTGCTAAAGGACTAGACCCAGAGGAGATGAGACTTACAGGTGCAACAAGTCTCTAGGTGATGAAGTAGTACCAGTGTTAAAGGCGGCAGGGGAGGCATACCTATGCCCGCCGATACAATAGTACAAAGAATAAGGCGGCCGGAAAACCAAAGAACGCAAGAATGAAGCATGTGCTGGCCTCAACATGAGCCAGACAAAAAAGATGAATCCCACATACATGTGATGCCTAGAATAACCTTCAGGAATTATACAAGAATATTTTAGTACAGGAGATACAAATATACCCAAATGCCCCCTACACACGGGGAAGGGCTCACAAAATCTGATGGATATATGCAAATCGAAGAGGCACTGCAAGCGGTTGAGACCGATATCATCAAATGAGAGGAGTTTCATCAAGGGATGAAATGAAGAAGTCATCCGGGCATGTGGGGGGCTACTTGCAGGGCCACCCCCTCATGAGGGTTGAGACATCTCACACACGCCCGAGAATCACCAATAGCTGCTGGTGCATCACTGGACCATTAAGTATATAGACCACGATCAAGCTGAGAAGAGCTCGAACCAAAGTACACTACCCCCTAGACCTGGCTTCTGGAGTAAATGAGTTGATGTCGACAGAAGTAGGTATGCCATAGGTGAGGCAATAAGGAAACCCCAACTGAGGCACGAGGGAAAAGAGTAGAGCGATGAACAGAGAGAGACTAATGATGATGATGGAATGAGGGATGATCCAAATGGGATCATAAATAACATGAGTACAAAAGGGTATCTCATGACTGAAATTGACACAAACAGGAATAAGTGTGGAGGCAAGGTGGTGCCCCCAATGATATGTGTGGTAAGTGAGAAAATCTGATTTTGAGGGGGGAGGTGAAGTAATGCTTCGTGGACAATAGGTGTCCTATTGAAGTAACAAAATGCAAAACAAATAGATGCTGGTTATCTAGAAGAGAAGAAAACCCACATTTCGCAGGGAAAATGCTAGGGGTAATATCTCTTAAGATAGAGTGCATTGCGAGGATTAAGAAGGATATGGCCTTCAAAGTCCTCTAAAAGATATGCCCCCTTACCAAGGTCTTTACTGATGATGTAAGGACCTAGCCATAATGAGTCGAACTTCCCATGATCGAGGGTATCGTGGGCTTGGTCATATACTAGAACGAGATCACCTTCGTGAAAGGTATGAGAGTGGTCTTTGCGGTCATACTGAGCTTTGGTGCACTTTTTGGTCGCTTCAAGAGTTTGTAATGCAACACGATGGTCTTTAGAGGCACGCTCGAGCATGATAAGTCATTGTTCTAGAGGTTGGGTATCAGGGAGAAGTTCAACGGCCAAGTGAAGGGAAGGGATTTCACACTCGATAGGTAAGACTGCCTCCTCGCCAAAGACAAGGTGGAAAGGAGTGAAACCGGTGGCGGTTTTAACAGAAGTATGATAAGCCCACAAAGCAGGGAAGATCATGAGATGCCAATTGGTTTTGTGCTTATTCACCGTTCGTTGAAGCATGGTCTTAAGAATTTGTTGACTGCTTCAACTTGGCCATTACCTGGGGGGTAATAAGAAGATGAATATTGGTGCTCGAAACCCAATAGGGAGGATAGCTCCTTCCAAATCTGATCTTCGAAATGTCGGCCATGGTTCGAGACTAACTGTTTTGGAACTCTGAATTGAGCAATGACATGGTTAAAGAAAAATAGGGCTGCAGTGGCTGCTGTATTGTTAAATGTTGGCATAGCTTCAACCCATTTAGTGAAATAGTCAACCGCCACGATGATATATTTGTGGTTACTAGTAGATGGGGGTCGACATTCCATAAAGTCGATGGCCCATTTACAAAAAGAATCGGCGATGACGATAGGATGGAGAGGAGCGGGAGGAGCTCGCGCCTTGGGGGCGAAATTTTGGCAATTGGAACAGTGTTTGACTGCTTCAATGCAATCACTGAAGAGAGAAGGCCAAAAAATACCCAGCACGCATGATTTTTTGGGCGGTGGCGAGGCCGGAGAGGTGGCCACCACAAGCGCCGCTATGACAGGCATTGAGGACTTGTTCGGCTTCAGCGTGTGTGAGACAACGACGAAGGACAGTATCTACCCCGCGATGATAAAGGTCATTGCCGATTAGAAGGTAGCGAGAGGCTTGGTGTCGGATACGTCATCGAGCATCTCGATCGAGATGGAGGGCGAACTTTTGGGTTTGCAAGTAAGTAAGGATGTCACCGTACCAAGGATCGTCGGTGGTGATGGCAAACAAATGTTCATCGGGAAGAGCATCATTAATTGGAGTATCTTGTGTTCTGGTAGGTAGATCAGAAATGAGTTCAGCGAGGACTAAACCTTTCTTAATTTTTGGGGTGACAAATTCAAGGTCGAATTCTTGGAGGATAACGACCCAACGGGTGTACTTCCCATTGAGGATGCGGCGACTCAATAGGAAAGCCATGGGGTTGGAATCAGTCACAACCTTGGTGGAACGCATGAGGATATAATGACGCAGTTTTTGGACCGAGAACACGACAACTAGTGCTAATTTTTCTTCATGCGAGTAGGACACAGGTGGACCAGCAAGGTTCTTACTGACATAATAGATCACATGTTCGATATCGTTATCATCCTCCTGAATAAGGACACCAGCAACCGAATAGGTGGAAGCGAAGATGTATAGCATGAAATCTCGGTCAAAGTCAGGGGGACGAATCAAGGGAGCGGATGTAAGAGCATGCTTGAGGGCGTCAAAAGACTCTTGGGCGGACGTATCCCAGACAAAAGGGGTGTGAGATCAAAGAAGTCGAAGAAAACCATATGTGGTAGTGGCGTAGTCAAGAACGAATCGCCGAAGAAAATTGGCTTTGCCTTGGAGACTTTGTAGTTGGCGTAAGGTATGAGGCATAGGGAGTTCAAGAATGGCTTGAACTTTCAAAGGGTCGAGATTTATCCCGTCGTTTGACACGATGAAGCCGAGGAGATGACCGACGGGAACACAGAAGACACATTTCAATGGGTTAATGCAAATGTTATACTTGCGGCATCAGAGAAAAATGGTACATAGGTCATGAAGGTGTTGTGCCCGATGTTTAGAACAAGCAGTAAGGTCGTCTAAATAGGCAAGGATAATATGGGCTAAGTCATGGAAACAATAAGACATGGCTCGTTGAAAGGTAGCGCCAGCGTTTTTAAGGCCAAATGGCATGACTCGGTATGCGAAAGTGCCCCACGGACTAATGAATGTGGTTTTAAGTTGATCAGCGCGACGGATAACAATTTGGTTGTATCCAGAGAAGCCTTCCATAAAGGAGAGAATCTCGTGCCCCGCACACTCATCTATGATTTGGTCAATAAATGGTGTGGGGAAGTTGTCTTTGGGACAAGCTTTGTTCATATAGCGAAAGTCGGTGCAAAAACGAATGGTGCCTTGTTTGTTGAGGATGGGAACTAGGTTAGACACCCAAGTGGTATATTCGATGGGGTGAATGAAACTAGCTTGCCGAAGCTTATCAATTTCAGCTTTGATGGCTTCGCATCTAGAAGGATGAATGGGTCTCAACTTTTGATGGACCGGAATGGCATCAGGCCATGTGTTGATGTGATGTTCGACAATGGCAGGATCGAGTCCGGGCATATGCTGAGTAGGACCAAGCGAAAATATCACGGAATTCTTTGAAGAGTTTGGTGTAGGCTTCAATTTCTTCTGGAGTGCATTGGGCGCCCATGGTGATATGTTCTTCAATGCCTGGTTTGACAGAAATGTCTATTTTAATGGTAGGAGAGATATTAGCCATATTGCCTTCTTCGAAAGCGTCAGGTGTAGGGATGGGGTTTTTGAACCAATAAACTTTGTCGAGAATGAATTCTTTAGATTCGAGGGCATATTGGTCATGGGACTGGTGCAGTAGGAAGTATGCACGATGGTGCATGTCGTCCCGTGGAAAATCAGGTGCGGTCATAGCTTCCATGATGTCTTCATCGGTCTGAAAGATGGGAAGGTTGGGAGGAAGAGGAGTATCAAAGGAGGTAGAGATGTGATACACCTGATGTGGAGGGGGAAGGTTCACGTGCGTGTCGGCATGAGGGGTGACAACGGAGTGAACAGATGAGTGAGTGAGCGAACCGACGGCGGGAGGCAATAAGGGGTCGGGTGCCGGGAGACACGGGGATGAGGAAAGGTAGAGAATAGTGGCTTAAGTTTCGGTCATTTCAGTATCAGGAGGAGGAATGGTAATTGGGGGAGACATGGGGTCTGGTGGTAGGGAAGAAGGATGGTGGGCAAGCGCGGCTTCAAATGGGCGGTATGCGGCTAAAGAAGCACGATACTCGTCAAGGCGGGGGCAAAGATGGGTGTAATGTCCATGGAAATCGCACAAAGAACAAGGGTGATTGGTGCGCAAGTGTTTAAGTTTAGGAAGAGAATCAGGTATGGTGACAGAGACTTCAAGGAGAGTAGATTAGGGAAACGTCTCATTGACCATGGTTTTGAGATGTGGTAATTCGGGACAAGTATGGGTAGCATGTCCGACAATATCGCACAAATCACATTGGATGGGATGCTTTGGAGGTCGAGGATGGGCAGAAGTTGTCGGGGTGGCTTCGTCCTTGGATGCCCCCCTGCGAGCTTGGCTATTGGCACCTGGCATGGTTGCCATAGGGAGTGGTTTCTGATGAGGGGACTGAGGTACAGGTGCAGAGGGAGAAGCCATGGGTATCGATTGAACCGGGGTCAAATAAAGATAAGGTTTAGGTTGGCCAGGCAGAGTAGGGGCTGCGGGGTCTAGGTACCAGACGGGTATGCCCAAGGTCAATTTGGGGAGGGATAGGGTAGCCAAGATAGGGATGTAATGCGCGCCAGAAGGGGGAGCAAGGAAAGGAATCTGACCAGCAGGGAAATGGCCAAGAGGAGTGTTCGGGGAAGGAGATTTCGAAGGAAGAAGGTGGGCTAGCAGGGGCAAAGGGCTAGGAGCTGGTGGATTTGGGTGAGGGTGTGTTTGCTTACTAGCCAGGATGGGATGTGCAAGGTCATCCCATGAATATTGCATCATGTAAACATTCACCATGCTAGGAACGGGTATGGGAGGAAGGTCTAAAAAGGTTCCAAGCAAGGAGGAGTCTTTATAGACGCCAAGGGAAACACTGGTCAAAGAATCAACAGTTGGTTTATTGGTGACAGTAGATATGGTGGACTCAGGGGAGGTCGGAGATTTCGGTTCATGGTATGTCAACTGGTCAATGGTGACAATATTGCCATTATGAGGGAAGAACATTTTGCGGTAGACTGCGGATGGGACGGCAGACATGGCATAGGTGTAACTACGCCCCAAAAGAATGTTGTAGTCAAGAGGGGCATTGATAACTTCAACGTCGACACAAATAGTTTTTCCTGCTAGGGTGATAGGACAATTACAAAAGAGGCCAGTGGGCTGGGAGGTACGGCCATCCCACGCACGAAGGGTGATTGTGGAAGGGGCCAGCTCAGGGGATCCAAGTTGTTTCCAAACCGAAGCGGACATTACACAGGTGGATGCCCCCTCATCAATAATACACCGAGCGATAGTGGCATTTCAAATTTTGACTGGGATTTGGAAAGCAACAGAAGGAGGAAGAGGGGGAGGGTCTGACTGACGGGCGTCGAAAACAATCAATTGGTCATCAGCAGGATCTATAGTGCCCACAGTAGATAGTAGAGTCTTCTTTTGAGAAGGACACAACTGGAGGACTTCCAGTGTTGAAATGGCAGCAGGAGAGTGTGCCAGATCATCTACTATACTGTATGACTGGGCAGCCCAACCAAAGGCAGCATTTCGGCGTAATGGTCCCTGAGGAGTCTTGGGATGAACCACAGCTTTGGGCGGAGGGAGTTGCAAGGGACCATTGGGTGTCGATAGAGGATTTGGAGGACCTGAAGATGGATACTCGGAGGCAGACGGAACGGGAGGTGTGGAATACTAACGGGACCGAGTTTGAAGGTTGAGGTCGACGGTGAGAGGTGTGTCAGAGGCCATCATGAGAATCTGGTAATCAGAGGAACCAGAAGGGGAAGGTTGAGTGGTTACCGGGGCATGAGGGGGTTGAGTGGCCACAAATTCTTGTTGAGGGAAAGGATCGGTAAATACAGCGGGTTGAGAAGTAGCTGGGGTAGGAGGGACAGTAGGGGAGGAATGTTGTCCCCGTATAGTGGCCTGAGAGTCCCACATCTGCCGCATTTGTGGTAATAAGTGACAATCGTGAGTGTAATGACCATAAACACCGCAACACGAACAGGGCTTATTGGTGTGAAGTGGCCTGTTCGACTTGGACTGAGAACCCTGTGGCTGGGTAGCAGTGTGAGGATCAATACTTGAAGGATTGGGTCCACGATTACCAGGGGCAGATTGATTGCCTTTCCTCTTTCTTGGAGAAGGGAGAGAATTAGGTGCCCCTTGCTGTGCAAAGACTTGCCCTGGAGGGGGTAGTAAGGGCGGTTGCATGGGTGGAAAAGGCAAGGGAGTGGGAGGTCCAAATGCTGGAGGAGATGGGACACCAGGTTGCAGATACGGATAAGGTGTAGGGTGGGTAGCAAGTAGGTAAGCAGGAGGGTGGGCAAAAGGAGGAGGCATGCCGTATCCTGAATACATGCTACCTGGAGGGGAAAAAGTGCCGGAGGGGCTGGCCCCTGGAGGGAAACCATGGCCCAAAAGAGGTTGGGCAGAGGTATGTGACAGGGCTCCAACGATACCATCGGTAGAGTGAGATGCCATCGAGGCATTAGGGCCACCGGGCTTGGGAAGGTCTGGAAGGACGGTATAAACATAACCAGATTGGGCATAAATAAGGTCATATTTCAAGGCTATTTGAAGGGCGGCTTCTTCGGTTTGGGGAAAATGGGATGCGACATCCTTGCCAATGGGAGGTAAGAGAGAGCGAAGGAACCAGTCCATGTAAACCCGATCTTCAAAGGGGGGAGCGCGACACAAGCTCCGTCTTCGCCGCCATTCCTGGACGTGAGCAGAAAGGCGGGTCAAAGAGGATTGATGGAAATAAGTTAAGAGTTCAGTGCCAATTTCGTATCGGAGGGGGCTGGAAATACGATAAAAAGGCTTGGGCAATGGTCGCAAAGGTGGTATGGGAAGAGGTGGCTTGATCAACATACCATTTGGAAGCTTCGCCGGTAAGCGTGCGTTGGAACAAACGAAGATGGATGGAGTCATCGGTGATGGAATTGGAGGAACACCACATGTGGAAAGATCGGATATGGTTAGAGGGATCTTCACTAGCAAGGCCTTTGAACTTGGGAATGTCGGAGGGGAGCTTGGTTGGCATAGCAGGCCAACTAACATTGTGGCGAATAGGATCATTAATCAGCTGATTGAAGTCGGGGAGACTGAGGCCGGCCATATAAGGGAGTAATGGGGCAGTCGAGGTAGGTCTCGTAGTGGTTCCACTGGAAATGGACCCAGCGGTAGAACTGGGGTTAGGGCTAGGTCCTGAAATAGACATGGTGAAGGTAAAAGAGGGAGAACCAGAAGTAGGGGGAGAACCCGAACAATCAGAAGAAGAGTCGGAGTGCGGACTCAGGGGAGGACTTACTCGAGAACGACGGGAAGGAGGAAGTTGACCAATCGGAAACTGAGGGTGAAGGCCAAGAAGTCTCCGGGAGAGGCGCCTTGGGGGCACAATGATGACGGGAAGAAGAAAAACTGACAAGGGTAGGGAGGGGAAAAATCAAGTGAGGTCAAGGGCAGAGAGGTGCAGTGACAATTGATTTTAAATTCTTTGCCAGGCGGTGTTAACCAGGTGCTTCTTCACTTAGGGTCAGTTTGTGGCGTGCGTTAATTTTAATTGTTTAAACCCAGACGTTTTTTAGAGTAAAAAAAAAAAGTGTGCTGTGTAACTGAAAATAAATCTGCAGTAAATAAAACGAAAAGAACAAAAAATTAACAGCTACTAATGTGTCAATGTAACCCAAGAAGGCGGGTCTCTCAAAACTAGTCTATAAGAGGGAAAGAACTAAGCCAAGCACGCAAAAAGGAGGCCAATAGATCTAATGTCAAGAGGGACTGGGATCTAAAGGAGAAATCTGCTGAAAAGTGGTGCAGAGAACAACAAATAGGCAGAGGCAAGGTTGCTGCTAAAAAGGAGGAGATCAGCTAAAAATAGAAGAGACAAGGCTGTGGCCAGGGAAAGGAACCCAAACAAAATGATAGGAGGTGATGTGAGAGGGAGAAGAGCTTATCTAAAGGGATCTGAAAAGGAGGTATCAGATCTGAGAAAAATAAAACTGAAACTCTGAAAATTCAAACTTCTGAAACAGCAAAGACTCTCCCACAAAAAGTGGAGGGTACTAGAGTCCGAAGGGGCAAGATTCCCTCTTATTTGAGTGAAGCAGATCAGAAACAGGTCTAAACGGGCAGAGACGGAGGCTGGAAAACCCTGACAGAAGCTTCAAACAAACCCAGAAAAAGTGCTGAAAATTTTGCAGAAAAAGTGCAGGTCGCAGGTTCTGACCTGTTTTCAGTCCAGGTCGCAGGTTTGGGGCAGAAAAGTGTGTCCTCAAGCTCAGGTCACACTTTTTGGGCGGATAAGTGCGACCTGTAGATCCGGATGTCTCGGCGGCAGATTTTGGAAAAAAAATTCGTCTCAGTTGCGGCTGATGTCTGTCACCTGCGCAATAAGGCCAGAAACACACGGAAGTTAAAAATTTGACTATTTGAGGGTTTTAGGGGTGAAAAACACCATAAAAATAGGGAAAACAGAAAATGGAAGAGAAACTCTAGGGTCTGAAACAACTGGATATGCATGAATATATAAGACGACAGCGATCGTAAAATAAAACTCGTGTGGAGTCGCCAATTGTTAGTATGAATCTTTCGTCGTAAAAGATCACTTTAGCTACGCATAACAAATAGCCCTAACATCGATTATGGTTGCAAAATATCTTTAAGTCTGCTGCACAAATTCAGATCTAAGCACAAAAGACATTAAGCAGATAAAATATAATATGGCTCCATGCATCCAATAGACAAGACAAGAACAAAGTTTTTAAAAGAATGATTTGTATTATATTAAAGAATGGGGCACTTGAGAGGAAAACAAGAAAGGTGTTTTCGGTTCTCCTCAATGGGATGGGTTCTTGAAAGTCCTCAGCGTTTCAGGTCTAAAATTCCTCTCTCTTATTGTGGTAGAAAAACCCTGACAAACATAGAACTCAATGGGAGCTCACAAAGCAAAAATGGAAAATGGTGACCAAGAGTAGATCTAGTGTGATCTAATGCAATGAAGGTGACTAATGAATGGGGAAAACCCTCCTATTTATAACAAAATATGGGGACGGCCTAGAACTCGGTGCGTGAATAAAATATTATTAATCGAATTCTAGAAGCACCCTTTAGGAATATTTTACTATATTTTTTGGCGGGAAAAGGATTCTTGACTTGGGTCAGTTCCTTTATTTATAAATAATAAATAAATAAATGATTTATTTATCATTTTAGGGAAATGATGGGAATATAATTAAATAAATAATGATTTATTTAATTATTTATAAATGATTTAGTCAAATTTAACTAGGAATATTATTAAATAATGATTTGAATAAATTATTCCTGGGAAATAATTAAATAAATAATGATTTATTTAATCAATTTCCTTGTTTTGGGTTAAATATGACTAGGAAATATGGATAAATGTTATTTTATATGGTGAAAGCAATTTTACTTAGGGTAAAATTGGTCTTACATGGTGTACTTGGGTTCATCTGAGGATAATGGGTTAGATGACCAAAAAAATGGTGTAACACTTCCCCTCGAATGGAATGTGTTGCACCAGCTTGGGATGTGCAGGTGCAGGATATTTTCAACTGTCAAAACTTTTCAATCAAAGATTGTGATGAGGATCCCAGAAATATCATTATCCAAGATTCGAAAGGAGAGCGTGTAGTTGCAGGACCCCTAATGCAAGCAGTAGATGTGACCAAACCATTAAAATTGAAGGAAGTCAATGTTGGGACGGAAGAGCAGCCCAAGTTCGCCAAAATTGGGGATTACTGGGATGTTGATATTGTTGGAAAGATTGCAAAGCTGCTAACAGAATATCAGGACCTATTCCCTACAAATTTCTTTGAGCTCAAGGGGATTGTAGGAGATTTGGGTGTCATGAGAATCACCTAAAGTCGGATGCACGACCTGTCAAGCAGTGGCCCTATCGGCTGAACCCTAAGTATAAGTAGAAATTCAAGGAGGAAATAGATAAGATGGTGGCCGTAGGAATCATTGAACCGGTAGAGCAGTCGGATTGAGTAAGCCCTATGGTGGTTCAAGAAAAGAAAATCAAGGGAGATATAAGGATCTGCATCGATTTGCGCAAGCTAAATGATACATGCGTACATGATCCCTTCCCTACGCCATTCTCTGATGAAATCCTGGATAATGTGGGAGGTCAGGAAGAATACTCATTCACTGATGGGTTTTCAGGGTACCATCAGATCAGGATCGCACCAGAGGATCATAGCAAGACAAACTTCACAACTGAATGAGGCTCCTTATAGTACACTGTTATGCCTTTTGGGCTGAAGAATGCCCTGCCATTTTCTTGCACGTAGTTGTAGCAGTATTCAAAGAATTCATCCATAAGTTTCTAGAGGTCTATTTTGATGATTGGACATTATTTGGATTGGTGAAGAAGCATGTGTCAAACCTGCGCATGATGTTGGATACCTGCAAAAAACACCAAATCTCACTAAAACTCAAGAAATGCATATTCTACGTACCATTTGGGATTTTTTTGGTGCACATTTTTTGTCAGCAATGATTTATGGTTGACCCAGCCATGATTGTAGTTATCATCAATTTAGCAGTCTCGACCACTGAGAAACAATTGCGCTCCATCTTAGGGCACCCAGGATAATATAGGAAGTTTATTCAAGGGTACGCCCTGATCACTGCACCAATGGAGAAGCTGCTAAATAAGGATGTACCCTTTCTCTGGGATGAGGAGTATCATAAGAGTTTTGAGTTGCTGAAGGAAAATATGGTCACTGCGCCTATTCTCATATTTCCAGAATGGGCACAAGTCTTTCATGTACATGTGGATGCATCAGGGATAGCACTGGGAGTTGTCTTAGCGCAACCAAGAGAAGGATACATTGATCATCTGGTCGTTTTTTCTAGCATGAAACTCTCTAGCACGGAGAGCAACTATTCTACTACCGAACGAGAAGGATTGGCAATGGTGTATGCCCTGCAAAAATATAGGCACTATCTATTGGGAGGACACTTCAAGATGTTCACTGATCACTCAGCTTTAAAATACCTGGTCAATAAGCCTGTGTTGGGGAGGGGAAGATTTGTAGATGGTTACTCCTATTCCAGGAGTATGATTTTGAAATTATTGTGAAGCCCAGGGGACTGAATGCTGAACCTTATCACTTGTCTCAGATTGAGAGTGGGGAAGAGCCAACTAGTCTAGAAGAAGGGTTACTCGATGCACAATTTTTTGCTATCAAGGTGGTTGACGAGCACTTTTCAGACATTATTCATTTCTTGACCATGGGGATGGCACCTACAGACTATTCAGTGCAACAGAAAAAGGATTTGGTGGCCAGCGCAATTGATTTCACGATAATTTTCAGTCAATTATACAAGTTGGGAGTAGATGAGGTATTGCAGAGGTATGTATTAGAGCATGAAGAAACTGTGTAGAAGGTGTTGAGGGTTGGGTTGTGGTGGCCCACATTGCATAGTGATGCACATGCATATTGTTGAGCCTATGATGCATGCCAAAGGATAGGGAAACCTTCGCGTAGAGATGAGATGCCACTTCAACCACAAATGGATTTGCAGGTGTTCGACAAATGGGCCATAGAATTTGTCAGACCCATCAATTCCCTAGGGAAGAGGACTAGTGCACATTACATCATTACTACCACTAATTATATAACCATATGGGTGGAAGTGAAGGTTGTGAAGGATTGTACTACATGTACCACTACACACTTCATCTTTGAGCATATTTTGACCCGATTTGGCTGCCCAAAGATCCTAATGAGCGATAGAGGTACACATTTAATTAATGAAACTATTGAAGCTTTAACAGAAGAATTTCAGATCCACCATGCAAAAAGTACCCCATATCACCCATAAGCTAATGGTGTCATAGAGGTATTCAACAAGATTCTAGAGAATGCGCTAACAAAGGTATGTAATGCCAATCAAAGTGATTGGGGCATGTGCATCCCTTTGGTGCTTTGGGCCTATACGACTACATGCAAGAAATTGACTGGGAAAACTCCTTTCAGGATAGTCTTTGGAAAGGAAGCCATTATGCTCATGGAATATATTGTCCCCAGCCTGTGCATTGCAGCTTTTATAAATATGGCAGAACCTGACATCATGGAGGAATTCTTGGCACAACTGGTTGCCTTGGAAGAGGATCGGTTCATTGCTAACTTTCACTAGCAGGTTCAGAAGGCTCGAGAAAAATATTGGCATGATAGGTACATCCAACAGAAGGTGTTTAAGGAGGACAAGTTGGTTTTTCTCTATGAAATTAAGTTTGCATGTCAACCAAAAAAGTTATGTAAGCAATGGTTGGGTCCTTACATAGTAAAGAATATTACATATGGTGTTGTGGTAAGGTTGGCGACGCTGCGCGAAGACTACCTTCTTGGGTACGTTAATGGAAATCATCTGAAACCTTACGAGGACGACCAAGTGCCTACCAAATGAATATATGGCTGGAGTATATGTATTAGGAGTATTGCACGCATTAATAAGGAAATGAGAAGGGAGGTATGACAAGTGTGCAAGGGTAGTGCATAGGTAGGAAGGCGCAGAAAGATGCAACAGAGGCGCAAGGGTAGTGCACAGCTAGAAAAACTAGCCATTGGAACAGTAAAAATGGGTGAAAAAGAGATTTTATCATTGGATGGAGCGGGTATTTGGAAATTAATGCAGCAATTTGGGAGTATTTTTTACCTTTTCCTTAATATTAAGTCACATTTAAGGCTAATCCGACCATTTTTACTCCTAGAAGGCTATAAAAGGAGGAGCACAGGTCATAATCGATTCCTTTGCTTTCTGAATTTCTTACACCCTGTGCTTTACTACGAATTATGTGTGTTGTATGATTTCACCACCTATATGTCTGGGCGAGATACCCCCTCTGAAAACAACAGCCTTGAATTTATATTCTGCGCAAGGATGACTACTTCTAAGCCCGTCGATTCATCGCCTGTTACAGCCTCTGCTAAAATTGGGTCTGAAGATGTGTTTGAGGTAACCCCCGACGTTGAAGACGTCTTGTCTACGCCGGCCAAGGAAAAATTGATGCAGGAGCATCAGGCCTTGAGAGAAAAGGACTTCATTTTTATTCCAAAAATACAAAAAAAGTTTACAAGCAAAGGAGTGGGTTCCTTTAGCTGGAAATTTACAGTTTGAATAGATAGAGATTTGACTAGTATTCAGGGATTTGGATTGCTTTTAATTGATTCATTGAATTTAGTTTTAGTTGATAGATTTAGGGAGAATATCGTGTAATAGGATTTTATCCAAAATTGGACAAATCCGATTCTTTTGAATCAGATCGAAATGATTATATGAACATTATTTATATGTAAGTTTAGAAATGTAATAGGAGAGGAGGATTTGATGGTAAAAGTAATCAAATAGAAGAAAATTGCATTTCTACTGTACCTTTGTAAATGTATGAGAAATTGTCAATTCCTGAAGGCTTTAATTCCCTTTGAAATAGTTCTGAGTTGATGAATTCAGGTTAAATTCTGGTTAATTGATTGTTGTGTGTATTTTTCCTTTAAAATTTCATGTCCACTGTGAAAGCGAGATCGTCCAGTTGTATTGTTGAATTAAAAGGCTATCATTTTTTGATGTATGAAACCCGTGGTTTCTTTGGAGTGACGAATCTGGAAAGATTGAAGCAAATGGGATCGCAGTAGTGCATAGAGACTCCAAGGTTTAATAAATTAAGTGAGCAGTCCAACACTTAGGTGATCCGACGGCCCTCACATCTAAATTGGTGATCAGATGGTTATCGCATTCAGATATGCAAGGGGTTTAGCCTTTGAAATAGACCCGATACTTTATGAAATAAGACTTTGAGATCCAGTAATCATGACCGTTCTATTGGTGAGAGATCTTATGGATATCACATTTGAACATGAGCAGAGTTTAATGTGAAATATGGATGCGATAGTTTTATGGGACGAGTGTTAATATGGTTTGAAATCTGTCATTAAAAGGATTATTGTGATTATTGGTCCAAGTAAGAAAATTCCACCATAGCTGAAGAGGTTTAGTATTTAGAAAATATTTGTAATTTACTTAAAGAAGGAAAAATACATGAATGATGACAATGGTAAGGGATCGGGCCCAATAGGTTTAAATCCTGATTTACAAGAAATTGTTACTAAATTTGGAAGCTTAGAATTAAAACCTGCAACCATACCACCAAAAAGGAAATGGGAAGGAAAGGGCAAGGAACAAGGAAATGATAAGGGGAAGGGGAAAGCCACGAAGTGAGCTTCGGTGAAGCTGCGCACCTCCCCCAGGATTGTGCATTCCCCTCGGCAGGTGCCTTAGGCATGCTCGCCCAATCCTTTGAAGCACCCCACGAGAACACAGGAAGAAGCTCTGTTGGTGGCTCTGCTCTCATGGCTACTAGCATATGTTAAGCCAAGGAAACCAACGGTATGCACCCCCAATAATGTCGATGTTGTCCGAGAATATATGCAAATGTCATTGGTTTCTCAAGAGGTCCCTTTGACTAGAGACATGCTTAGGAGCCTTCCCTCCATTAAAATTGATGAACACAACCTAGAAAATGAAGACGCCTTCCTAGATCTAGCCCCAGAATTGTATCTCGAGAGGGTGTTGTATGATAATGTGCCGAAGGTGGAACCAATGTTGTGGGCACGTAGGTTGGAGGCCTCAGGGATATTGAATTTATTGTGCATCCCCCACTTTGGGCGATATCCTATCACCATCTTGGTTATGTGCCAGCTGCTTGCACTGATCCATGATGGGTGCTTGTGGATCCAAGGCCGCATCCTGATTGACGCTTCTCTAATTCACAGAATCACCGGCCTGGCCATGAAGGGGCCCCTTCCCATGAAGGGATTCAGAAAGAAGTATGAGAAAAAGGTGGCAGAAGAAGTGTAGGACAAATACAAGGTCGACCGCGACAAGTGGGGAGTCATAGTAGAGACCATTGCTAACCCAGGAGTGCGCATGGGTACTATGTTGCTCCCGTGCAAGATGATGCGCAAGTTTAGGGCATCGTTCATCCATGCCTATGTTATTCAGTTGGCAGGATGGTGTGAGAAGGGGGTCTGCTACAATTGGTTGCAATACCTCTGCGGAGAGTTTTTAGACAATGTGCGTGAGGCGCAGGACCAGGGAAAGGCCTTTTGCTACTCCTGGCTATTACTGTTGATTTCCCTTATCACATGGGATACACTTGACAATGTGGTGCTCCTTGAGATCGAGCCCGGTGTCTGTGAGGGAGCACATTATGTGAACCTTTGGGACTAGAAGGAGTTGAAGCGCATTGAGGAAAACAAGGTGTTTTAGGTGTTATTTGATCATGCGTTGGCCGCGACGATCCATTCCAGGTCGTGCTTGTCGCCCGCAGTATACGAGAAGTACAAGTGCATCGCTGAATTTCATGTCATGATGCACAAAGTACAGATCAAGGTAGGAAAAGATCTGGTATGGTATAATATTCCATACATGGTCAATGAGGCAGAGGTTAATCAAGTAGTTACTACCTAGCTGCCTGCATGCAAACTTGGACTCAAATCTTCTGCCCCGGTCACAATGGGTACCTATGGAAAGGATGTAGCATCGAAGGATACTGTCCTGCCAAGCACAGCAAAGGAGATTGAGGTGCGCTCTACGGAGAAAAAAATGACTAAGGAAACCCCCAATGATGCCACCTAGGGGGTGGAGCAAGAGCCTCAGCGGGATGCAGAGACTAAAGGACTTGGTGGGGAGGGTGCGGAGTCCCCACGTGGAAAAAAGTGCATAGGCGAGCCTCCCAAAGGGCAGCGGAAGAAGAAAAAGGCCGGTAAGACTGAAGGATAAGTGGATGTCGCTTTAACATAGGAAGATTTGGATAAGATCGTAGATGTCGTCTCTACATCCTCCGAGGAGAAATGGATTTCCCTAGGAGATCAGCAGAAGGCTATATTGGAGGCTTTGCAGTCATGGTCGCACGCGCTCCAGCTCAAAGCAAACACTCTTCGAGTGAGCGTGAACCAGGTGAGGTTGATTCAAGAGAGCCTGCCAGCTACAACTATCATCACAGCCACAGAAAGTAGATTTTTCTCGTTCCCGGGCACAGCAGTTATAGTAGAACCATCAGCCCTATGCGAGCAAGTCCAAGCATGAGCAGAAGTTGTCCTTGACATCCCAAAAATAACGAGTGGGCAACTACACGCCCTCCACTTGTTCGTGTCTGCCGAGCTCCAGAATAGAGAAGTCTGGGCGCAACACCAACTCAATGTGGCCGAGCAGACAATTGCAACCAAAGCTGCCGAATCTGCCCAAGCTCAGGTAGCACAGATCACAGCAGATGCATAGCAAGTGGAATTAGAGCACATAATAGACAAATTATGTGAAGACATGACAGAAGTGATTCCCGCATTTGTTGAGCTGTAGGCCAAGGTTGAGGCCTTGGTTGCTACCTTGAAGGCATCTAGGACATAAGTACAAGTTTTCAAAGTAGACCTGGAGCAAAAAATTACTACACTACAAGCCAATTTATAGCCCAAGAACCCTCCTAAGGTGCGTGCCTAGTAAGTTGTGCTGGTCAAAGAAGCAAAAAGCTGCAATATCTCCGCACACATCACAAAAGGTCAGAATTGTTAGATACTGCTATGGGACTCTGGTCCATGGTGCAATGTGATCCCCTCCTCCGACAATTCAACCAGGAGTTGTGCCAGAAAGAGTAGGATTTTGAGCATATGGAAGCTACCATGCCCACCCTCGTGGAAGCGCAGTGCTTAACGCATCTTTGAACCAGCCACGCTCTCAGAGATGAAATTGAGACACTCTGCCACAAGAAGCAGGTCCTCAGCAACCATTTGAATCCATGGGTAGAGGAAGCTCTTAAGCTTTCACAGGACTTATACGCGGCCATAAAGCAGCTGAACCAAACCCTGGATAGCGTCACTGCAGCTACTGAAGGACCGACTTCACAAAACTTGGTCTATATTTTGCAGAACGCAGCCATGCAGAGTGAAGGCGTCCTGCCCCCTTTTTTCGCCACCGTCGAACAACTCCAAGCCAAGATGAAGACCCCACTGTCCCTATGACTCAGGACAAGTCACAAGATTGTGTTGGGGGCCTGTTGGAGCGAGGTCCCATAACCTCAATTTTGGTACAATTTTGTAATATTTTGTAACAGTTTAGTCTAGTGTAGGAGCTTTGGGGCGGGTCAAAGCCCCCAATGAATTGTAATGGGTCAAAGGGTATACCAAGGGTACACAAACCACAGTTTGTAAACCATAGAGTAGCGCAGGCTAATATAGTATAAATAGATGGATAAATCGAGTCTGGAAGGAGAATTTTAAGATGGGATTAAGTCCAAATACGAATTGTAGATCTATTGTGTGGACTATCTGGGTAAGGGCTCCTGCTGGCTATGTCCATGGAGACCCCAAGTCCTACTGTGTGCAGACCCTGGTGGTTGTGTGCGTGGGATGGTAAAGAGTCTGTAAGTGGAATCTGAATATGAATGAATAAGAAAACCATTTTGTGATATCTGAGTATTTTTGTGTTATGATTATTGGCTGCGCTATATGTTATTTCTGAGATTATGTTTGTTTGCTGAATGCTGATGATTTATTGATGTGCACGTGGATGCGATGCTATAGAAAGGAATGAATGCATAGATCTAGCTATGTTTGGTCACCTTGCTTCTGTTAACATGTTATTTAATGGTTTATGAGCTTCGTTTGAGTTATTTCGTCAATATACTGTTAAGGGTTTCTGGGTTAGGGCTTCTCCAGTTCAGATCTGTTAGATCTGAAGGGACGCACTTTATTTAACGTTATCTCTCTCAGGGTGTGGAAACCTAGTTCGAACACCCTCCCATACTACTTCGGGTGAGTCCTTGACCTGTGCCAATAGGCCATTGCCGAAAGGGCCAGTAGCACAGGGGTTTGTTAGTAAAACTTAAATCTAAACCTGGGTCATAACCCCTCAAACCAACATGCAACATAATTGAATTTTATTGTCCTGTTTATTTTGTATTTTTAAGTTCCTATGAAATTATAACAGTCACATGCACTTCTTAGATCTTAAAAGGTTTGAAAATATGTGATGTTTATGAATTAGGTATGAAATCTATCATGTCATTCACAGGCTTTGAATTCTCAATATGAAAGGCATCCAAATCCTTTTAAGAGGACGTTGAGTCTATAATTTTTTTTGTCTAAGTGATTATGTGTTGCACATCTTATTTCATGATAACATACCAGTAACATTAATGACTCTCACATTCCATGTTTGGTCTTCAAACATAGTTCAACTCATTTTAATCTGTCCAACATGAGTGAACATAGGAACAATATTTCCTTCAGTTCTAATATTGATAATACATTTCTTTCCAACATTGATATAGCACATTTCCATTTGGAAAAATTTCAATTAAGGACCTGAAATTCAAACAAGACAACAACGTATTTACTCTTTAGGAATACTGAATGAGGTATCTTCTTGAGGTATACTCAGTGGAAAACAAAGGTTTTGACACAGTGAAGGACAAGCTAATGTCTGCAGATATGAGAAAACATAAGAATAATAATTTCACTTGGTTCTAATATTGATAATACATTTCTTTCCAACATTGCTATAACACATTTCCATTTGGAAAAATTTTAATTAAGGACATGGAATTCAAACAAGACAACAATGTATTTACTCTTTAGGAATATTGAATGAGGTCTCTGCTTGAGGTATACTCCGTGGAAAACAAAGGTTTTGACACAGAGAAGGACAAGCTAATGTTTGTAGATATGGCAGATGGAAAGAAGAGTTCAAGAAAGAAATATGTTTCTCATGATCATCTTTAATGTGTATATTTTTCTTGGAAAAGTTCTCTAATTTAGTATTTGTCTCTAGGTTTTATCCCACATTGTATTAATCTCCTATTTCACTTGTTCCTTGTAATGTGGTTCATATAGTATGGCTTTTTTTTTATCAATTGGCACCAAAATGAAGCTTGATCTTCTTCTCACCTACTCACCAACCATTCCTTTAATTTTACCGAAACTGTGAGGAAATAGATCGTCATACTCATGGAGAAAATCTACAATATCAGTGACTGTCTGGTCATCCTAGTATTCACCTATCACTATGAGTTTAGGTTGCTCGGGAGTATATGTTACATGCATTCAAACTAGAATGGAATTGATAACAAATTGGTGGATAACCAATACGGTACCACATGATTTTTTATTCCCCTTACCTGTAGAGCACTTGTCTACTCTACTCAATTCTTTAAAAAAACCTCTTTACTTCAACCTCTAGATCAAATATAATACCAAATAAAAAAAGGAAAAAAGACAAATTGGTCTATCATTTCATGTTTTCATGTTTAAATCCAACTTCTAGCTCAATTGGAATTCCAAATTGAAAGGGAATAAAACCAAACTTGAGTTTCCATGATTATTGTATGGAGCAACAAAATAAAGAAAACAACAATTATTTCTTATTTCTTCTTTTTTTTAAAACTTATTTCTCAGTTATTTCTTACATGGAAGACTCCATAGGTACTGGAGATCCATGCACCAGATGAGCCATTGACAGTATTCCCATTAGTGATACTTATATGAATGTTGCCTTCAAGTGTGATTGCACCTTCAACAACAATTCCTCTTGTCATGTTGTGCAAATGTAAAACTTCTTGTAACTGTACCATTTTGATTTATTTTTATGTCTGCTTAAGTTAGATTCAATGCACTGTTACACTTCCAGTGAACATGAAGCTGTGTTTATCAATTTTTACATCTCATCCCAAAGTGGTCTCTTTTCAAATTATAATTGCAAGACCCAAGTATCTTAATCCATTAATTTCTCTTTTGCTTGCAGGAAATCCCATGGAATTGGCATAAAAGAAGATTTTTTTGCAAAATTGGCTAAATTTACTTACCTCTGGGATTAGTAACACTCTTTATTATTTTTCAGTAAAATTGAATGATGTCTTGTCTAATGGCTACAAGGAATTTTATTTTTTTTCAATACAAACTTGTGCAAAATAACTAACATATCATAGTTGTGGTTACTCAACATCATTTTCTAGTGACAAAAAGTTTGTAATATTCCCAAATTTCCCATCATATTTGGAATATTAGAGTCCTTAATTTTCTTAATAAATAAAGTAAATAAAAGGGTGGAGGGACCCAAAAACCTCAAAAATGAATAAAATCCACTCTTTATGTGTGAATGTGGATATTCTAGATCTAGATCTAAAACATGGAGTAGTAGAGCAGCTCTATTAATGGAGATCATGTCTCATTTATGAGATAGATTATGGAGGATGAAACAGTCAAATAAGATCATAGATATTAAATATAAAATCATAAGGATCTTTGATATGGTCAACTGAGATCATAATGCATTCAAAGAAGATCATTAAGCACTTATGATGAGATAGTGGAGGAAGTGATGCATTTAATGCATACATGATGGAGAGGGTGATCACCCCATATGAACATGATGGAGGACATAGATCATGTTGATTCAGTCAGCATTGGCCAAATCAACAGCGCAGTCAAACATGGAGACTTTGTCCACATGTACAACGCAGATTTGCAGTGGGCCCAGGCTATGGAAGGCTCATGCATATAATGAAGGTGAAGGCACAACGAAAGGCATTATTTGGATTATTCATCTCTTGATATGTTTAGATCTATATTTTTCTAAGGACATTTCTATGAAAACTTGGGTTGTTTAGCAGAGTTTGCAAGGTGTTTTCGAGAGGGAATCCCACCTCTTTCTTTGAGTAGCTCTAGAAAGAGGATTGTTCTTCATTCCATATCAGCCATTGGTGCCATCTTCAGGAGGTTTTTTCTAGCATTCAGCTAGGAAACTAGTGGAGGATTCATCCTACCACTTTGTTCCTCAAATCCAACCTTTCAGGAGCAGAAAATATATATCCAGCATTCAGGCCTTGGGGTTTTACCTCCATGCAGCAGCAGTCCCTTCAAGGATTGCGCAGTCTAGTATTGTAGATCTATTGGAGGAAGGAATTTTCTAGTATTTCAGCTGGAAATCATGTGAGGGATAACCTCCTCACATTGGATCTATTGTTTCCATCACTCAGGAGCTGATTTGACACATCCAGCAGCAGGCTAAGGAGCCTCCCTCTCTAACATCACATTTTTTTGAAGTTGTTGTTCATCCAGCAGCTATTTTCAGTGGAGGAGATTGGAGGATCTAGATCTTGAGCTTTCAGCCCAAGGATCTAGTGAAGGGATCAACTCTTCTTGCATAGATCTGATTGTACATCATTGCAGCCATCATATCATCAGATCTAGCTTCAGATCTGCATTCCCAACAACATATATGTGAATACTTAGGAGGAAGGTTGTCTTAGACTTACATATCTAAGAAATAACTTCTGGGTTATCTTGGGAATCCATCATAGAGCCCAGATCTACAATTTCAGCATCATCGGAGCTCCCATTCTTCCTAGATCTGACTTTTTATCTTTCAGGCTATTGCAGTCCCTACATTTGTGGTAGGGACAACACAGTATACCTTCCAGCAGAGCAGTAGTTACACAGTCCCTCTTAGGATATCATTGCAGGGTCATTCTAGGCTACTCTTGTGGCTTGAGTGTCTCATATTTTGAGCACTGTTGTACTTGCTTTTTCACCTCCAAATTAATAAAATGGCTCAGTTATTTCTATGCATTCTGCTATGTATTTAGATCTATTGTTTATTTTGCTACAGTTCTTATATTGTGTTTTAGTATTACTGCATTATCCCTTTTGGGATATTATAGTGGTATCAAAGCATTATCCTTGGCTCAGCTTGTGGACATTTCATCTTTTACATCAAAATAAGAAGCGGGTAGATGAGATATATCATGGAGGATGATAATTCTGCCACTCCTTTCTTTAGATCCATGCAAGATCTCTCCAAAAAGGAAGGACATAAATAATATACAAGAAGAAGATGTGATGAGGAAGGTCCAAGCACTTCCTATCAGCAAAGAAGAAAACCAGAGAATCCTAGATCTCCTCATAGATCCACTATGCCCACTTTCTTTGGAGAAGGTGAAAGGTGTAGAAATGAAGAAAGGAATGAACCTAAGACTCATGAGACTCCCAGTCTATATCTTGAAGAGTACAAAGCACAATCTAGAGCATTCAAGGAAAAGCTAACTCTCCAACAATTCTTCAAAATCAAAGAAGAAAGAGGATGCTATAACAGTAATAGAAGAAAGAGGCATAATAGATCTTATTTTCCTACATTTGATGGATCTTCCTCAAGCACTATTAAGGCTTGGAGGAGAGAGTTAGATGCATTTTTCAGACTACATCCTGTAGCTGAAGAAGAGGCTGTTCAAATTGCAGCACTTCATCTTTTGGATGAAGCCAATGATTGGCGGTTTGGTCACATGGAGCATGCAAAGGTGACTAAATATTCAGATTTATTTCATAAGTTGAGGAAGGAATTTGATGTGAGAAAACCAGAGATGTGTCACAAAGTGACATTTCCTGAGGAGGAGGATGTCAATCTTGTCACTCTGGACAAGAAGTCACTATATTCACCACCAGTTGCAGAAGTACTTGCATCTGGAGAAGAGACACTTGCAACTTTGCAAGATAGTCTTGAGCTCTTGACACATAGATTCCAATGCATGATTCAGGAGATCCATGAGGAGGAAGAGGAAGATTCCAACACTGGTACACTTGGAGAAAAGCAACCATCACTCTTACCAGCAGTTGGAGACACTATTGTCTTGGTTGGAGGAACTCTTGTGTTCTGGCAAGAGGTTCCCACACATCAGTTGATCCAAGGTATGCATGAAATTTCATCACATATTGTTTCAGTAGATCTTATTGAAACTTATGAGGACATGCCATCAGGGCCAATGCATAACCAAGGGTTAGAACATAGTGCTGATTTGAAGAAGCAACATATCACAATGCAAAGGACCCTCTATCTAATCAATGAGAAGGTTAAGAACTATCCCAGTTGATCATTGTTGAGCTACATTCAACCCTTTGAGTTGAATTGTAGAGTTTCAGAAAATGGGATGAGCATAATCATGTGTACAATGACTGGTTATGAGATCAATGTTGTGCCTTGCTTTGAGACAGCACATATATTATCATGCAGATCTACAACATTGTCACTTAGTGGCTGTGAAAATGAATAAGCCCCATCATTCTTGGAGCATTCTGAAGGTAGCTTCACTCATGAAGCAATGGAGGTAAAGATGACAAATGGTAGACATCTTGAGATGAGAAACCTTTTCTCCTTTCTAGATGACCCTTTCTCAATGAGCATCTCACAGCTCAAAGAGAAACTTCTACCTGCAGCAGATCCAAAACTTCATTGGTTTTGGAGGGCCTTTGGTGAAAAGAGAATCTCATTAAGAGATCTCATTGGAGGTGAACTTCAACATTTCATGAAGTGCAAATTTCTTCATTAGTTTGGGGAAGATGGTATTCTACAAAGGGAGGATACCATGATTATGCAGCACATCACTCATCATCCATATTGGGGTGAGTGGGTGAGGATGATAAGCAAGGGGTTGCATGATCACTTGCAGATTTATGACATGGGCCAGCAAGCTTGGTTACGTTGGTTTCCCTTGGGAGAATTTTGTCACTACCCAAAGGCTCCTATTTCTTTGATCCATGCCTTGAAGAACACTTATGAAATGAAGAAGGAGGCATGGTTGCGCTGGCTGCTCTTGGGTGAGTATGGTTACCACCCAATAGCTCATATTTTTCTAATTCATGCCTTGTGTATCAATGATAGAATCCAGGAAAAGAAGGAATGTTCATTTTGGTTTCCCTTGAGAGAGATTGGCCACCACATGACATCTCCTATGTCTATGTGTTTTGTATTTGATAAATTTTGGCATGATGATCTCATGATGTGCATTGTTGATGTTTCTTTGTATTGGGCTGATGTGACATTCCATATGTGTAATAGTATGTTTTTTGCTCTGATCCACATGAGAAGGAGAGAAAGCAACAAGATCTCTTGTTGATTTGGTTGCTTTTGGGGGAGTTTGGCTTGTCCATCTTACATGGAGGAGATGGAGGATGGCAGCGAATGGCCTTACTCTGGTGGTTACTATTAGGAGGATATGGTTTGACATCTTTATCTACCCATGTATCTCCTTTTCTTATTTTGCATGATGTTGTAATGATGCTTGGATCTAACAAGGCCAATAGGGCTAAGGATGAGAGCATATCAATGCTCAATCAAATTCATGAAGCATGGGATGGAGAGATGTATTGTGAGATGGGGATTTTCCTTCGTGGAAAGAGCCACTTTATTTTATGTATCTCATGTATTAATGATGAAGTTGGAACTCATATGGTTGTCACTTGGTACTTCATGATAGAAGGAGGACATCTAACTATACAGTTGGAGGTCATTCTATATATTTTTGAAAAACAAATTTGGAACCAAACATACCTAACACATTGCAGTAAATGGAGGAAGCCTTCCTTATGTGGATACCATTGGGAGGGGAATAGATGACTTTGCATTTACCTTTGGAGTTGCTTGAGGACAAACAACATTTTTCCGGGGGGACTGTAATATTCCCAAATTTCCCATCATATTTGGAACATTAGAGTCCTTGATTTTCTTAATAAATAAATTAAATAAAAGGGTGGAGGGACCCACAAACCTCAAAGATGAATAAAATCCACTTTTTATGTGTGAATGTGGATATTCCAGATCTAGATCTAAAACATGGATTAGTAGAGCATCTCTATTAATGGAGATCATGTCTCATTTATGAGATAGATTATGGAGGATGAAACAGTCAAATAATATCATGGATATTAAATATAATTCAATATAATATCATGGATATTAAGTATGAGAGGTTGTTTCTAGAATTCAACTAGGAAACCAGTGGAGGATTCATCCTACCACTTTATTCTTTAGATCCAGCCTTTCAGGAGCAGTAGATCTATATCTGACATTTAGGCCTTGGGGTTTTACCTCCATGCAGCAGCAGTCCCTTCAAGGATTGCACAGTCCAGTCTTGTAGATATATTGGAGGAAGGAAGTTTCTAGTATTTCAGTTGGAAATCATGTGAGGGATAACCTCCTCACATTGGATCTATTGTTTCCATCACTCAAGAGCTGATTTGACACATCCAACAGCAGGCTAAGGATCCTCCCTCTCTGACAATGCAGTTTTCTAAAGTTGTTGTTCATCCAACATCTATTTTCAGTGGAGGAGATTGGAGGATATAGATCTTGAGCTTTCAGCCCAAGGATCTAGTGAAGGGATCAACCCTTCTTGCATAGATCTGATTGTGCATCATTGCAGCCATCATATCATCATATCTAGCTTCAGATCTTCATTCCGAGCAGCATATATGTGAAGCCCTAGGAGGAAGGTTGTCTTAGACTTACAGATCTGAGAAATCCCTTCTGGGTTATCTTGGGAATCCATCATAGAGCCCGGATCTACAATTTCAGCATCATCGAAGCTCCCATTCTTCCTAGATCTGAATTTTTATCTTTTAGGCAGTTGTAGTCCCTACATTTGTAGCAGAGACAACTGAGTATACCTTCCAGCAGAGTAGTAGTTACGCAATCCCTCTTGGGATATCATTGCAGGGTCATTCTAGGCTACTCTTGTGGCTTGAGTGTCTCATATTTTGAGCACTGTTGTACTTGATTTTTCACTTCCAAATTAATAAAATGGCTTAGTTATTTCAATGCATTCTGCTGTGTATTTAGATTTATTGTTTACTTTGCTGCAGTTCTTATATTGTGTTTTAGTGTTACTGCATTCTCCCTTTTGGGATATTACAAAGTTACAGAATCACAAGCTCCTACCAAGAACAAGGTCAGACAAGTCAGACGATATTATTTTATTTAGCAAAGAAATGATGTGTCATTTTCTATAGGTCCCCACCACATATTCTAGAGACTGTGACTCTAGAGGAAGCAATTCACAATCTTGCCTCTGAACTTAGATTTGAAGTCAAGAGAGATTTTCTTTTTTTTACATGAGGCTGCAACTTGTAAAGACTTGAAGAAATATACATTGATACTTTTCTTAAACCCTTTGTGCTCTTCAATTTTAAACTTTTGACCTACTTGGATTGTCCTTTTAATCCTTGAGCTCAACGGGTAGTTGCATGTCTTTGGCTTCTCTCTGTTATTGGAAGATGGTGTGAGACCACTCCTAACCCCCAATTTCGTATTTCAATATTTGTAACAAAAAATTTATATATGTGAACATATTTTTTTGGGTTACATATAAGTGTATTGATGACAATTTTGTGATACAAGAGGGTTAATCCCTTGGAATTGCCTCTTCCTCGCATCTTCCCAACATTTTCATTTCTACTTGTTGATCACTCTTATCATCAATATATTTGAAACCTCCACGATATAATTCCACAGAGAAGATTTCGCCTTTCATTCCTTCTTGATGGCTCATACTCTGCAACATTTTCTTTCTTCTACACTACCTTTTTCTTTGCTACTACCTTAAGGCGTTTCTTTTGCAACATGTGGTGCAATTGCTAGTATAACCCCCTTTTTTTTAGAAAATATTTTATTTTTATTTTAAAATGAACATTTTTCAATTTGTAATTGAGCACAAAACAAATTACAGATCTCCCTCCTATTAAAATGTATAATACTTGTGTCATATTTATAACAACAATATATATATATATATATATATATATATATATATATATATATATATATGTATATATACACCCTTAATTAATAAAATATGTATTTGCATTTTAATAAAATTAAAGTTTCTCAAGATTATATATATATATATATATATATATATATATATATATATATATATATATATTTTAATTATACATTCTATCAAAAATTAAAAAATATTTTCATTAAGAAAATATTTTTGTTACAACTTTTCTTTATGATGAAAATAAACATAATGAAGATCCATAAAAATCTTGTCATCATTTGTTATTATTTGGTTATTCATCAAATTGATTCATGTGACCATAAAAAACATTAGTGAAACTGAACACTTTAGTATATCAAAATTTTAACTGAATTTATTTTTTAAAATAATAATATGATTAAATTTGAAGAGAAAAATTATATTTTAATTTGGTAAAATATTTTTGAGTATATATATATATATATATATATATATATATATATATATAATTTAAAAAACACTATCACTAATATTTTTCATGAGAGCATGAATCAATTTGATTGATAACAATAGCAAATGATGACCAGATTTCTATTCATCTTGATTATGTTTATATATAATTTCTTAATTATTTAATTAAAGTCAAATATTTTATATTTTTTTTATGGTTAATTAAATATTTAGAATAGTAAATTTTTTTAATTATTATAAAAATATAAATTTAATATAAAGTTATAACTATATTTTTATAATGAGTTTAGATTTATCTTAATTTAGAGTCTATTAAATACAAAGAATCAATTTTTTTTTCTTTCCAAAAAATATTTAAATTTTAAAAGATTTGATTAATCTTTTGAACATTTAATATATTTTAAATTAAAATAGATTTAAACAAATTTAATTATTGATTATAAATAATTATAATTATATTATTAATTTTTTTTTTTTTTTTTATTATTATTTTTAATTTATATATAAATTAGTTAAATCAAAATATTTAACAATAAATAACAAATAACATTACAAAATCTTGAATGACATCATTATTGAATTAAAAAATATCTTATAATTTACAAATTCAATATAACATTATAACCATTTTTTTATAATTATTAAGTTAAGACGGGAGTAAAATTTGTTCTTCCCAGTAAAGTTGAACTTTACACCCGGCATTCAAGTTTGCAGAGATTTTACCTTAAATAAACAAAAGAGCACTCCTACAATTCTTATTGTGCAATTTAAGCAAATCTCATTTTAAATCATGTCATGGGATATACTTCTATTTTACTAAAGGTAAATCATAATTGTTAAAATGGTTATATATAGATATATAATTTTTTAAAATATTAATATCATATATTTTTTCCAAAATAACTATAATGTATAATGTTTTTGTAAAAAAAAAAAAAAAACCTTGAAAGTAACAATTGGTGCATTTCCAGAATTGGAATAATATTAATTTTTTTTCAACAAAAACAAATGTATAATTTGAATACTATTTATGAATAAAAAAATCAAACTCCCATTGATTAATTCCGATTATGGTTTTCTATTGTCTTTTGTTTGTATTGAGTAAGAAGAAAGAAGATGTGCATGTGAGGCTATTAAAATAGGAAGTTGGTAAGTACCATTCATAAATCTAAACAAGCAAAGCAGGCAAAAGAACCATACAAGCTAAGTATGTACAAAAAATTCATGAAAGATTGCTATGTATTGTTTGTAAATCTAAATATCAAAAGAAAATGAAAGGTTAATTTAAATTGAAATTGTTACTAAGTTTTAAATTGCAAGAGAATTTGTCACCACTAAAATTTTTGATCTTTTACAAACACTACTAAAATACAATTTAAATAAACAGATAATATACCTATGAGTGATTTCCATAATAATATAATTGTAGATTTCAGATTTCTGTGGTGTGAATTTAGAGTTTCTAGGTTCGAAATCTCCATAGTGAGTATTTTTGCGTCATCTTTTGCTGTAATCTAACTATTTTACTCTTAATTGATTTTCTAAATATATTTTCAAATTATCTTGGCCCTAAATCTAAAACAAATTTATTGGAATCAGAGTTTGGAGATATGAACTCCACACAGTCCCAGTACCTAAAAAAATCTGTATACTAATTATAGAACACTACCAACCATACCAAAAGCAACCACTTATCCAAAACAACCTTAAATCACACTTTTGAAGTGATTAAAATTCCAAAAAAATACCACCAAGAATGATCGATTCTAAGTGCCCTTTATGCTGCAGACGGTTCACAAAACTTGCACATCATGTCCAACCTGTGAGCAGTCCTTAGTGATGATGATCTCTGTGGAAGATGTTGAATGTGGCAGACCTCATAAGATACATTTATTTGTCAGAGAGGAATATTGGTGAGAAAGCAAGGTTTTTGGAAGATCCTGTTCCAAAGATGGGGTGAAAACTTCACACTCCTAAACTGTTTGCCAGAGAATTTATGACTTCAATATGCAGACAGTTCTGCATTCTCAGAACTCCAAATAATGCAATCAAATCACGAGAAAGGCAAATCACAGCTCAGTGATCACATGGACAAGGCCCACCACTTCCCATAGATATGAATAAAAAGATTTATGGGGGCACCTTACAACTAACTCCAACTTGAAGCAAATAATACAGAAATGACGGTGCCTGACTGGCTGGCCACTGGACAGAGATTGGAAATGAATTGCCATTACCTACCTGCAGGTATGATGACATCATACTTCACTTTTGGAAGCAAAATAACGACAAAACTACATTCGTGAAGCCGTAGTATAACGAGGTCTTCAAATTGGTGTGGAAAATCATGTAAAATTGTTGGTACGATAAAATTGGTAATATTTTTTTGTAAATTAAGTTAGAGTTGTCGAATTTCAAAATTTTGGGTGTATAGTGTTTTTTTTTTAATGATGTTCAATTCTTCTGAAGTTTTTTTTTTTTTTTTTTACATAAAAATGATTCAAACATTTTTTTAAATTTTAAAAATAATTGCCAAATTCAAGTTTAACAATTGTAATAGCCTTGTTTTCAGAGTTCAAAGATTGTACCTATCTGAAAAGATTGTACCTATCTAAACTTAAGTTTAAGTAAAACAGATCTAATAAAACATTGTAAGAGTAACAAAATTGAAATTTCAGCTTGCATAATTAAGCTATACATAGAAGAATACCTGAGAATCCGCACAAATTTACAAGCCCTGAAGCGGCTGAAGATTCGCTGAGCACCTGGTGATGTCGTGAACAGAACAGATTACCGGGACAATCAAATCCTCCTAGCCAAATCCGGGAACAATCCCAGACCTAGAGGATGTCTCCTCTGCCCCCATGCCCAGATTTCCAAGAACAAGAGACTCCTTCCCAAACCATTCAAGCCGACATTTCCTTCTCACTTAAGCAGAAATCATTTCTTTTTCTCCAAAAACATCCCCCCTTCTCCTCCATATCACCTCCTTTAAATAATCTCCCTCCACCGCCTCTTACTTCCCGAGGTCTTATCCTTATTAATGGTGATATTTTATGTATTTATGGTGGTATACTTTTCATTATGTTTGGATAGGAATATAATCTAAACAATCTTCCTCCACCGCCTCTAACCTCCCAAGGCCTTATCCATCCTTGTGTTCACATTAAACGTTGTTATGGTGGGTGATCCACATTAATGTGAGTACGTATACACATTTATAAAGGTGGGATTTTATTTAAGTACTTTTAATATAAATCTTTAATATTGCATACTCCTTTTTAACCTAAAGATTTATTAACTTAAAGATTTAACTTTATTATTTCATTTCTTTTATTACCTTGTTTCATAAAATTTTATACTTAGTTGAATTTAATATAAATCTGAAATCTTAATATTAGTAGGTAGGTGTACTAGTGCGATGTGGGCGGTATAGGCAAGTGTAGCTATCAAATGCCTATATCGTTCACATGCTAATATCGTTTTGTATATACTTGGGAATGGGTCGTTACAACAATCTTAACAAATTTGACGTTTTCATTGGTGAAAGCAAAGCCTGCAGATTCAGATTATTATGATTTCGAGTAGTTTTTAGTGCGATTTTTTAAGGCTTTTCTGGTGGATTTATCTAGTGTAATTTTTTTAAAATCCAGCAGGAATTTATTGAAAGCATAAGTTTGATGGGTAACCTTGCACAATCGAAGTGTCCTAAAGTTTTTTTAAGGTACTGATTCCATATATATAGTCAAAAAACAAGTTTAAATAACAAAAATCAAGATTTTACCTCAAATTTTCTCACCAAATTCCGACACTGAAAATTCCAAAAAATCTCACTAAAAACTACTCATTATAATTGTGATAATTGTGATTGCAAGTAGAGTGATTTGTTGAAAGTGATTTCCGGAACTGTGTTGCCAATGCTCCTCTGTATATTCTTGTAACTCACTGCACACATTGTACCGTCCCGTTCCGTTACGACAGAAGGAGCGATGGCCATTGATGTTCAAACTTTTTGTTGCAGCATTGTTATTGGAATTTAGGAAAAAAACAGAGCACGTGGGCAGCACACCGTTATGTAGCAGAAGTCGCCGGCCACTGACAGGCGTGAGACAGTAAGCGTGATTAAGTAAACTTAACGCTCACGACCATGTGACCATCCCTTTCCCGAAATAATGTTGGTTGGTGGGCTCTGGAGGTTGCCACGGATGTTGAACGGAACGGTACGGTGTGTGGATTGAATGAGAGGTAAGTTACCAGAATGTGATCTGCATTCACAATACGCGACAGTAGGGAAAACTGTCGGGCTTCTCCACACTACCCGACCCGCAGGTCTGTATACAGACTGGTGTCGTTGTACCTTCACTCGATAGATGAATAAATGTGTAGCACTTAGATATTAAATGTTATAGGTGCTAGGTGCTTAGGGGTAGGTGTTAGATATTAAATGTTTTTGCAATTATATTTAAATTTAATTAATAAACATATAAAAATTTAATAATTACAATATAAGAAGATTCTTACCAATGAATATTTATCTTTTTTTATTATGGTAATTCTTATTTTTTAGGCTATATGTTATTTCCTAGGCTATATTGCTCACTGTTAGATTTAAACTTAATGATGGGCAATATATGCCAAGCTGCATTTAATAACTTGTAGCCAAAAAAATATGTATGGCATTTTACTATGGAGACTTTCTTACAACATCATGGGGCAATATCATGGCTTATCAATACTATTTGCCCAAAAATATATTTTTTAATTAAATCTAAAAGCCAAAACCTATGGGGGAAATGTTGTAATTGTGTAAATATTTGTAAGATTTTACATGTGGGGTCAATTAAAAATTAATAAAAATTAGTATAGTATGTAGATTTTATATGTGGAATAATTTTCTATGGAGGTAGTATAATATGTAGATATGTTGTAATGTCCTGTAAACATTTTGACTCCATTAAAATAAAATAAAAATACATCTTAAATATGGATCTAACATGAGCCTAGAGGGATGTAATTTCTTCACCCTTACACATCATACCAGGCTACACATCATATTGGGTTGTAGAATGAGCCTCTCCCCTCAATAATGATAATTATCAATCAAACATTTTGACTTGGTCAAATTACATAAATCTAAAAATTAAAGGTGCAAAGATACACCAAAGGAATAGAACATGTCTATGATGTTAATGCAAAAATGTTACAGCAAAGGAAAGATAACAACTTAAAGGGTGAAGGATGGAGGGAAGGAAATGTGTTCAGGCTTGCCACAGTCTTACACTTGTGCAAATGATTGTCTGGCTAAATCATTATTTTCCAACCATATCATTGTAATTGATAAACACAAATTCTAAGGTGAACATCAAAATATCAAAGACAAAATAAAAAAAACATTGCTAGCAAAATAATTCATTAACAACCTTGTGGCACGTTTTCACTATCTACAGCTTATTATAAGTCCTAGTCACAATACAATTGCATAGATAATAGAAATGAATACACTTTGGTTTATTATTTTTTTCTATTAACAAGTTCGAACTCCTTGATCAACCCTTCAGGGATATATTGGTTATCATTATAATCTCGAACCTTACTCCGGAGGATTACTGTTCATTGAAATAGAAATAATGATGGATGGTTCTCGAACCCATCCATTGTACCCACCCTACAAGTGTTTGCAATTGAAGCAGCCACACGACATCTTTCTCATGGCTGATTGCTGGCATGGAAATCCAACGGTTCAAATCATTTCAGGTAGGGTTAGGATACCGACTTCCTAATTTTCCATCGTAGTCGGTCATTTGCTCCTCGGCTCATTTGGAGAAGCAATTCTACAACCCCTTTGTTGTCCTGATGTTTATGGCAGAGGAGATACCCACACAATTTGACATTTGCAACCGGTAAGAAGATCTATGGTTTCTCAGTTTATTCTTCTCTTGGAATTTTGATCCCTCTAGGTTCTAGGGGTACTAAGGCTTGGGATTTTTTTTCCTCGTTTCTTCTGCATATTAGGTCACTGTCTAACCCTTGCTACATCTTCCAGGAGACACTGTATTCGGAGTCCCGCGGCCTTCGAGATTTCGAGGTTGTGGAAAATACAGTGTTTTGGCAATGGTTGAAGCACCTTACGAAGAAAACCAAATTCACCGAATGGAGTTTATTCTTCCAAGGCCAACCCAGGTAATAATGTGCTAGATTTATATTTATTTGCCTGGCGTTTTATCTCTTTATTACTACAATGACCCAACTCTTGCGATCTATTCATTTCCATTTTTTATGCATTCCGATGAGAAAAATTTCAGTCCGGGTTCAAGGGCGAACAATTCTTGTCTTCTAGAGGTGCCCAACTGCTCCCTTTCATCCAGGTTGGAAGACCGCACACTGGCCTACGACTCATCCCATGTCCTTATTATTTTTTCTCTAATGTTGTTGAATGTAAAGAAAAGCAATTCAAAGTTCATCCTCCTTGTTGGGGTTCCCATGTTTTGGCCAAATTGGCAAGACCAAAAGATGAGACAACATCAGAACCACTTTGGGGCCCTAGGATCTAGCCCTCCTGGACCCGGAGAGGGATCTCTCCAATAAAACAAAGAATGATATATCTTTGAAAGCTCAAATGAGATGTTAGGATAGTTATGAAGCACAGAGGGGGTTTTAAAATGATTTGGTTGGTTGGTTGTTGGGTTGGTCATGAGATCATAAACTGAGAAAGTAATGGGAGGAAAGGAACAAAACAGCAGGATGCTTCAGCAAAGAGGATAGGTCAAGAAAGTGCCATCCATTGGGCTATGGAGTCATGAAAGGAAATTACTTGCAACAACTAGCCAAAGCTTTCAGAGGGAAAGTCATCTACATTAAAGGATCTTTTAGATAGATGGTGGGATGAAACATTAAGGATTGAAAGTGAAAGAAGGAAAGTAACCCAATTTCTGTCTATAGATCAGGTCAGAGGTAATTTAACTCCAGACCTGCTTGGACAGAGTCAGAGGAAACTTTCAAAGGAGGGACAAAGGGGCAGCTTATAGATCAGACCAGAGGTCATTTAACTCCAAGTCAGCTTTAGCATGCTCCAAAGGAAAAACAGAGATAAGTTTAACAGAGCCAGGGTCTGTAGATCAGAGAAGGAATTTGAACCTTCAATTCTTTGACACCAGCAAGAGATCTTAGAAAGGCCAGCTGGTCGCACAAGGATCCTAGTGGACAGGGCCAACACTAATCCCCAGTGTTCCCAAATCTTCCAGCTTAAACCCAACAAGAACATCTAAGAACAAATTCATTTAATTCATACATCAGCTAGCAGGCAATGACATCCACTACACTGGTTGAATTAACTGAAATCAACCCTCAGATAACACATACAGCAGAAAACATTTAAGGCAAGGAGAGCAGAGACATAGGGTACCTAACAAGGGTAAATCCTATGCCATATTTTTTATGCAAGCCAGCAAAAAATGAAACAGTATGAAAATGTAATAAACAGTGTTAGAAAAACATCACCAATAGTAATAGACCAGGATCCTGTGAAATGTGCTTGATTAATTGATGCAAAACCAGTCACATACACTGAGCTCAATGGCTGTTACAATCCAAACTTCTCCTCCCAGCCTACTACAATACAAACTACTCTGCTACTTTCTCCCAAAACTGTTCTAACAGTCAAAAAAGAATCCCTCTAACTACAATCGGCAACAACCGAACAACAACCTTTACAATACGTTCTTTAGGATTCTTATAAGAGAAAAGAATAACATGAGTAGATGTAAACTTAAATGCAGCATTAAAACCCTGAAACGGCAAGGAGGGACGAGGCTCCATTCAGTTTAAATTCTGGGCATTTATCTCCGGTACTCGTTGGATGATGGAGTGGTCTTCCTTAAGTTTCCATTTACTCCACGTATGTCTCTAGTGTACTGAACAAAATGCAGAACGATGATGCTAGGGTATGCCATACTGCATAACTAATGCACTGGTAGCATAGGACTATTGTCAGGGCTGAAAAATCTCCCTAGAACATGGTATAGAATTCAGAAAGTATGGGCACCTTGTCCTTTTATGGAAGAACGTACTGCTGATATGGAAACCCTGATAGTATGGTTTTCTGTGCATTGGACCTTCTGAGCGATCCACGGGGTCTTTGATTCTGGTACCTTGTGTTTGAATAATTGGATTAATGCTTATAATTTGTAATTACAGGCCTTAAACGCTCTATTTTTCCACTGATACTCCTTGCCACTTCCATGCTTGCCTCTGATTGCGAAATATGTGCTTTAATGGCTCTAGACAGGTTTTTACGGAGTTTAAACCATGTTCCTTTAATGCTAGTCCTGTCGGCATACCTTCCCCAGGCCTTTCTTCATAATTCCAGCCCCTGAGAATGGTCCTTTCCTGTGTTTCTGTCACTATGACAGGGACTGTGAACTATGGTGGTTTATTGCCGCCCGAAACCCTACAAAGCAAACAAAACTGGTCAAGAAATCATGCACGGGGTGGGTGAATGCAGCGGGGATGATGAGAATGGTCGTGCAGGTTGGTGAAATGGCGAAATAGTGCAAGATGACGGTGGAAAATGGTTGCGAACAATGGAAAATGTTCATGGCGAAAGGTGGCGGAGCACAAAAAATTAAATGCGAAAACTTAACATTTTGACCTTTGAATGAAATATATAGGGGGATGGAGGAAAACATGACAAAACATGTGGAATGGTGACGTGGTGGGACCCAATTGATGGCGGGCACATGCAGTTAAATCTGGACCGTCCGATCTCAAGAGGAGATCGACGGCTAGGGACATGGCGGAGGGCGATTGAATCTGGACTCTCCGATCTCGAGAGGAGATCGACGGCTGAAAATGCATCGGAGGGCGACAGATGGTGGGCTAGGGGTACGGTTTCCTTGGGTTATCTTTTGCACATCTTCGGGGTGCGATGACCGTTAGATGGAGGGCTTCAGATCGGACGATTGATATGCATATCGCGCCGGGTGAAATGCCGAACGTTAACGCGCGATGGGGAGGCGGTTTTCAAACAGTGCCAGTGCCATGCGTCATGCGATGAGTGGAATCGCTGGCCAAATGAAAATTACCGCCCACCCCTCAAAGGCGGTGCAATAGAAACCGTCGGATTTTGAACAGTGACCATGGCGTGGGGACCACCAAGGTGGGCAAATTCTGAACCGTCGGATCTGCGGGTAAATGGACGGTTGCGATGCGATCGATGCGGTGAACGGGTTGGGCCACAGGAGCTGTGGAGCTTGCGATGACCGTCCAATCTGTAGAGATCGACGGTTTAAAATGTGCTTGATATTCAACTGAGATAAGCGCCTTTCACCTTGGCGCATGGTCTCGGCGCTGGGTCACATGGAGGGGAAAGGTGCAGGGATTTGGCCGAAAGGGGCGAGGCCCACATTTATGGAGAATATGGTTTTTGGGCCATTTTTAATGCAATTTGAGGCTAGAGGAAGCTAACGATAGAGGAAACAACGGTTTTTAAACCAAACAAGGGGTGGGTGTAGGATTTAAAGGGGATTTTGGGAGGATTTAGAAGGTAAAAAGGGGAAATTTAACAAAGGGGAAAAAGGGTTAAAAAGGGACATTTTGCAGGGATACAAGGGGCAAATAAAAGCCTTTTGGAGCACCATTTTTTGCAATCAGAGAGGCTTTTTGGATGGATACAACAGAGGGGATTTATCAAAGGCAAAGGCATAGGAGACTTCAAGGATGATGTGTTTTAAGAGGAAATGCATTCCTTGAAGGCTCAGAAACATTTTAGCCCCCTGTTTTCTTGTCAAAAATTTATAGGGGGCTAACAGTGGCTCCACATGGGGATAGCTTCTTCTTGAAGGAGTCAAGAATTCAGAAAATAAATCTTTGGTGTAGGCCAGGTGCCTGGTACTTGACTCATTCTTTTCTTCTCTTGGATCAGCTGCCACAGATTGTGAAGACATCAAATCAGCAGAAACATTCTCAAACAATCTACCGACCTAGACTACAATCCTAGCATTTTTCTTTTAGGGTGCATTTGGACTAGCAGACCCTTTACATCAGTTATTTTACCAGCAGGAAAATAAACCTATTCTACTTCTACCCTTATTACTCCATGAGACCAGATTAGACTGTTGGTCTCATATGTTTCTCTACCTAATCTAATATCTGTTGGGATTAGAATATCCAGCAGATTTCTTCTCTATATTCTACAACAGAAATTGAAAACAGTCAAGCCAGGATTAGACTATCTGGCTTGCTGGACTTTGCAGAAATTAAAAACAACTAACTACATGCTCACAGACTGAGCTTTATTGAGCTTTTCCTACCTACCCTACTCTAACTAGAATATTTACAAGTCTAGCTTACAAACATTGTCTTCCAATGTAACCAGTCCATCAAGTGATCCCATGAATGGTCCTTTCTTCTCAGCTCCTTGAGCAGGCTGGATAGGCAGGGTAGCTCCCACTCTTTTTGTTCAATAACGGAAGCTTTGAAAATTTTTGTTTCTGTTTGCAACATGCTGCTCAAAAAGACCTTTGATCCTTCCTCAAATTTTTGCAAGAAATGAGCATAAGGATCATGAAAAGATACCTGGTGATGAATATCTGGCAGGCAGGCTTCAACCAGGATTTCCTCTTCTTCCACTGGATCAAGAATAAGACTCTCTTGAGAAAGAGAATCTCCCTCATCTTCATCATTTTCTGAACTGGAGGACTCATCATATATGGCAGTGTTGTCCTCTTGGAGCTTTGATATATTCTGCTCTGGTGGGCTGAGCTCTGTGAAAATATCTAAGTATTCTTGAGCAGTGGTTTGTTCCATTGCTTCCTCTTTTTCAAGAGAAGGCTCCTTACTCTCATCATGCTCAAGAATCTCTTCTTTGCTTTCTTCCTCCTCCCTTAAGATGAAAGGCTGCTGATCTCCATATTTATGGCATTCACCACTGATGATCTGAAGTGTAACAGAGTGAAGATTCAATGAATCTACATCTATCACTATGCTTTCAAAACTCTCCCCATCAGTATCATAGATAGGCTAACTGGGTTCATTACTTTTCTAAAGTCGCTGGCTCTGATCTTCCTCCCATGAATCTAAGGATGATGGTCCTGCGAGCTCAGCTTCCCTTTGAAAACACTCATCATCAAATAGATCATAAATAGGAAAATCATAACTGTAAGTAATGTCACCCACCAAACCTTCTGGATTTTCAGCAGTTCTTTCTCTGTCCTGATCCACAGAGGATTATTTTGGATCTGTATCATCAAACTCATAAGAAGAATGGGCAAGAGTGTGTGTTCTATAAAATATTTATGAGGTGGACTACCGATTTCATATCTGACCAATATCTTATTTTGTCAAAAGAGGGGTTTCCCTCTCATCATGGACAAAAGAGCAGCAGTCCTCTTTCTCTTGTATTAGCTGATTTGGAGGCTGGATGTTTTCTTGAGCCTCTTCTTCCACATCAGATTCCGCCTCTTCTATGTGGTCCCTTGTTTCCTCAAAGCAGCATTCCCTATTAGCATTTTCAATTAGGTCCTGATATTCTTTAGTCAGCGTAACACAAGACATAGGTAAGCAATCAGGCAGTTCCTGATCACTTTCCTCTTCGTCTTCTATAGATGCTTGAGCATCGTACATGTCTTGCTCATCTTCTAGGTCTTGAGTTTGTTCTTGATCTGGAAGAGGCATGGGCTGTTCTAAATAATCATCATTTTCATTCAGATAAGCCATGAACATTTCCAGCACTTTACCAAACGTTTCTATTAATTCATTAAATTGATCATAAAAAGCATCATACTTTGTATCCCTGTCCATGTCTAGATCCATGTTTATGCAAAGAAGGCTACTGATTCTTCTCAACCAGTTCAGAGTCTTCTACCAGTGGATTCATTTGGTCTTTTGGGAGTTATGGAGTGTGGAGTCGCCAGGTGGATGTATATGAATGTTTGAAGTAGGTTGTTGTCCACCATCAGCATTTGAATGCCAATATAACCAGAGATCTTGGGTCTTTTGAGTGCTTAAGAGTGTGTAAGATGAATGCACTCAATTCCCTAGTAGAGTCGCCATTATGTTGGGGTTCCCATGTTTTGGCCAGATTGGCAAGACCAAAAGATGAGATAACATCAGAACCAATTTGGTGCCCTAGGATCTAGCCCTCCTGGACCCAGAGAGGGATCTCTCCAATAAAACAAAGAATTATATATCTTTGAAAGCTCGAATGAGATGTTAGGCTAGTTATGAAGCACAGAGGGGGTTTTAAAATGATTTGGTTAGTTGGTTGCTGGGTTGGTCATGAGATCATAAACTGAGAAAGTAATGGGAGGAAAGGAACAAAATAGCAGGATGCTTCAGCAAAGAGGATAGGTCAAGAAAGTGCCATCCATCGGGCTATGGAGTCATGAAAGGGAATTACTTGCAACAACTAGCCAAAGCTTTCAGAGGGCAAGTCATCTACACTAAAGGATCTTTTAGATAGATGGTGGGATGAAACATTAAGGATTGAAAGTGAAAGAAGGAAAGTAACCCAATTTCTGTCTATAGATCAGGTTAGAGGTCATTTAACTCCAGACCTGCTTGGACAGACTCAGAGGCAACTTTCAAAGGAGGGACAAAGGGGCAGCTTATAGATCGGACCAGAGGTCATTTAACTCCAGGTCAGCTTTAGCATGCTCCAAGGGAAAAACAGAGATAAGTTTAACAGAGCCAGGGTCTGTAGATCAGAGAAGGAATTTGAACCTTCAATGCTTTGACACCAGCAAGAGATCTTAGAAAGGCCAGCTGGTTGCACAAGGATCCTAGTGGACAGGGCTAACTCTAATCCCCAGTGTTCCCAAATCTTCTAGCTTAAACCCAACAAGAACATCTAAGAACATATTCATTTAATTCATACATCAGTTAGCAGGTAATGACATCCACTACACTGGTTAAATTAACTGAAATCAACCCTCAGATAACACGTACAACAGAAAAAATTTAAGGCAAGGAGAGCAGAGACATAGGGTACCTAACAAGGGTAAATCCTATGCCATATTTCGGATGCAAGCCAGCAGAAAATGAAACAGTATGAAAATGTAATAAACAGTGTTAGAAAAACATCACCAATAGTAATAGACCAGGATCTTGTGAAATATGCTTGATTAATTGATGCAAAACTAGTCACATACACTGAGCTCAATGGCTGTTACAATCCAAACTTCTCTTCCCAGCCTACTACAACACAAACTACTTTGCTACTTTATCCCAAAACTGTTCTAACAGTAAAAAATGAATCCCTCTAGCTACAATTGGCAACAACCGAACAACAACCTTTACAATACGTTCTTTAGGATTCTTATAAGAGAAAAGAATAATAGGAGTAGATGTAAACTTAAATGCAACATTAAAACCCTGAAACAGCAAGGAGGGCCAAGGCTCCATTCAGTTTAAATTCTGGGCATTTATCTCCGGTACTCGTTGGATGATGGAGTGGTCTTCGTCAGGTTTCCATTTACTCCAGGTATGTCTCTAGTGTACTGAAAAAAATGCAGAACGATGATGCTAGGGTCTACCATACTGCATAACTAATGCACTGGTAGCATAGGACTGTTGTCAGGGTTGAAAAATCTCCCTAGAACACGGTATAGAATGCAGACGGTGTGGGCACCTTGTCCTTTTATGGAAGAACGTACTGCTGATATGGAAACCCTGATAGTATGGCTTTCTATGCATTGGACCTTTTGAGTGATCCACGGGGTCTTTGATTTTGGTACCTTTCCTTTGAATAATTGGATTAATGCTTATAATTTGCAATTACAGGCCTTAAACGCTCTATTTTTCCACTAATACTCCTTTCCACTTCCACGCTTGCCTCTGACTATGAAATATGTGCTTTAATGGCTCTAGACAGGTTTTTACAGAGTTTAAACCCTGTTCCTTTAATGCTAGTCCTATCGGCATACCTTCCCCAGGCCTTTCTTCATAATTCTAGCCCTTGAGAATGGTCCTTTCCTATGTTTCTATCACTGTGACAGGGACTGTAAACTATGGTGGTTTATTGCCGCCTGAAACCCTGCAAAACACACAAAACTGGTCAAGAAATCATGCACGAGGTGGGTGAATTCCGCGGGGATGATGAGAATGGTCGTGCAGGCTGGTGAAATGGCGAAATAGTGCAAGATGACGGTGGAAAATGGTCACGAATAGCAGAAAATGTTCACGGCGAAAGGTGGTGGAGCGCAGAAAATTAAACGCGAAAACTTAACATTTTGACCTTTGAATGAAATATATAGGGGGACGGAGGAAAACGTGACAAAACACGTGGAATGGTGACGTGGCGGGAACAAGTCGATGGCGGGCGCATGCAGTTAAATCTGGACCGTCCGATCTCAGGAGGAAATCGACGGCTAGGGACATGGCAGAAGGCAATTGAATCTGGATCGTCCGATCTCGGGAGGAGATCGACGGCTAAAAATGCATCAGAGGGCGACAGATGGTGGGCCAGGGGTATGGTTTCCTTGGGTTATCTTCCACGCATCTTCGGGGTGCGATGACCGTTAGATGGAGGGCTTCAGATCGGACGATTGATATTCATATCGCGCCGGGTCAAATGCTGAACGTTAACGCGCGATGGGGAGGCGGTTTTCAAACAGTGCCAGTGCCACGCATCATGCGATGAGTGGAGTCGCTGGCCAAACGAAAATTACCGCCCACCCCTCAAAGTCAGTGCGATAGAAACCGCCGGATTTTGAACAATGACCGTGGCGTGGGGACCACCGAGGCGGGCGGATTCCGGACCGTCGGATCTGCAGGTAAATGGACGGTTGCGATGCGATCGAGGCGGTGAACGGGTTGGGCCACAGGCGTTGTGGAGCTTGCGATGACCGTCCGATTTGTAGAGATCGACGGTTTAAAATGTGCCCGATATTCAACTGAGATAAGGGCCTTTCACCTTGGCGCCTGGTCTCAGCGCTGGTTCACATGGAGGGGAAAGGTGCAGGGATTTGGCCGAAAGGTGCTAGGCCCACATTTATGGAGAATATGGTTTTTGGGCTATTTTAATGCAATTTGAGGCTAGAGGAAGCTAACGATAGAGTAAACAATGGTTTTTAAACCAAACAAGGGGTGGGTGTAGGATTTAAAGGGGATTTTGGGAGGATTTAGAAGGTAAAAAGGGGAACTTTAACAAAGGGGAAAAAGGGTTAAAAAGGGACATTTTGTAGGGATACAAGGGGAAAATAAAAGCCTTTTGGAGCACCATTTTTTGCAATCAGAGAGGCTTTTTGGATGGATACAGCAGAGGGGATTTATCAAAGGCAAAGGCACAGGAGACTTCAAGGATGATGTGTTTTCAGAGGAAATGCATTCCTTGAAGGCTCAAAAACATTTTAGCCCCATGTTTTCTTGTCAAAAATTTATAGGGGGGCTAACACTCCTCATATTTCTAAGAGGAGTGTTTGCTTAATTCAGTTAGGGATGCTATAAGAAAATTTTGGAGGTTGAATTAGTTTTAATTACTGCATATTACCCATAGTCGTTAATATTTGAATTGGGGTTTTCAATACCTCGGCCTCAGTTTCCTTGACATGCATATGTATATTGTAATTTTTTTAAGCATTAAGCAATACAAACAAATTTTATGTTTGTTGTAAATTATGTTAAGTGTTAAGAAAGAACATCACATTTTTTTCTGAAGAAATGCAATACAATTTTTGTACGTTCTCCAAGTTCTGGATATTATGGCTCAAAATTTACTCTTTCTTGTTTAATTTCATTTTATCTTCATTTGGTTGTAAGAAACAGAATTTACTTGGTTGACATTCACTGTTCTTGAGTTTAATTTGTAATCATGTCCAAATTTGTTCCTCTAATGACATTGTTTCTCACGTAGAGATTCTCATACCTTTAAGTAACTATCCCACTATCTAGATGCTTTTCCCCAAAGGAGACGAGGTCTGCCTTACCCAGACTTGGTGATCTGATTATGGGCAAACTAGTTTTTCTGTGCTAGCTCCCTCATCAGTATTAAAAATGTGTGTTTAGGATCGTCTCAAGTTAACCAATTATGAAGGGGTTTATGTGTGAATTTTTATGTGTCTTTGATAATCAAATTATGAGTTAATTAGCTTTTAAAAACTCATGTACAGAAAATGAAATGCAGATAAATGACACACAACATACACATAATACAATAGCTGATAACAGAGTTCACCTCTCCTGAGCTACATCTCCATGGACCTTCTTCAACTAGCTAGGCCCTCTTGGGATTAAGAGTCAAATTTCTAATTACATGCATCTGCAGTGCTCCAATGGATTTACAACCTGCTCCATTGGTTTTAGAAAACCCAAAATCCTCAAAAATGACCATTCAATCTCTAAAATTGGTTCCCAGCTGATCTAGGCTTGACCTTCCATCATGGTGCCCCTCAGCTTGTTTAATCTCCAAAGTGACATAAAAACTTTCATAAGTGCTCCAACGCCTCTGCAACCTATTCCATTGTGTTCGGAGCATCAAAATCATCTAAAAACGAGTCTTCTTGAGCCAAAATTGGTCTTCAGCTTATCTGGGCATGGCCTTCCCTCCTAGTAGCCCTAAGCTTCTCTTTTCTTCAAAGTGACAAAAACACTCTAAGAATTGCTCCTCTACTTCTGCAACCTATACTAATGGATTTAAAGCATGCCAATTTGCTAGGAATGACTCTTCCTGAGCCAAAATTCGTGGTGTTAGCCCCTTATGAATTCCTTGACAAGCAAGCAAGGGGCTAGAATGTCTTATGAGCCTTCAAGGAATGCATTTCCCTTGAAAACACATCATCCTTGAAGCCTTTTTATGTTCCCTGCCTTTGACTGTTTTCCTCCCCTGCTGTACTGATGTCAATGAGCCTTACTTATGAAGAATGATTCTCCAAAAAGGCCATTATCTGCCCCTTGTACCTCTACAGAATGCTTCATTTCACCCCTTTTCCATTTTGTCAAAGTCCACTTTGTTCCCCCTAAATCCCCCCTTACTCTCCTAAATCTCCCCAAAATCCCCATGAAATCCCACCCCTGCCCTTTGTTTTGCCAAATTTCCCCTTAGTCCTCCTATCGTTACCCTCCTATGGCTTTAAAATCCATTTAAAGGGCTAAAAAACCCACTTTTTAACGTTATGTTAGGGCTTAGCCCCTTTCCCGCCAGCCCCTTCCAAAATTTCTCCCATATAACCCAGCGCTAAGACCAAGCGCTTAGACTTCAAGCGCCAATCACAATCAGAAGTTGTTAGAGGGGAAAAATCCTTTGTTACATCGAAAAATATCTGATGTGATTGCCCTGCTCTATAAGTCCCACGATGTGTTATCCACTGTTGATTTGTTATTGGGATCGGACGGCCTGCGCTAATCGCAAACCTTTGTAATCACAATGCTTATGTTAAGCCCCCTGATCGGCCCATCGCAAATGTTTGCGATGCGATTGATCGCAGCTCCCTTCTGATCATTGCAACCGCAATTCCTTTCCGATCGCAATCGCACTCCCCGCCGATCGCTTTCCCCTCCGATTGATCGCAAGCCCCTCCCTTCGATTCCCGATCACGCCATCTCCCAATCCGATCCCGACCGTCTGTTTAACCCACGATCCGACAATCATCGCACTTCCCGCCCCATCGAAATCAGAACGTTCGTAATGTGTCACACTTGTTTCCCTCTGATTGCAATTGCTCCGAACCGATCCTAGCCGACCATCCCCCCGCTGATCCAACGGCTATCGCATGTCTCCGCCCAATCGTAATCGGAAGTTTGTTGGTGCCGCCCCTTTGTGTCCCCTCCGATTGCGAACCCCCGATCCACATCTCCATCGTCGATCCCCGTGTAGATCCAACGGTCATCGTTTTCCCTTCCAATCGCATCGAAAATTATAAATGTGCATCCCTCTCGTCCATTGTGATTGCGATTCTCCGACTTAATCCTGACCATCCGTTGGATCTAACGATTTGATGGCTTAGATCTAATCGCCCTCCACCATGCCAGGTCCCACCACATGCAATCGCTTCCACTGCTTTTCTCCGCATTTCTTCGTATCTCCGTCATAACCAAAGTTTTGGGTTTTATATTAAATTCATATGTTTCATATGTTATCCCACCCAATGTTCATAGACCATTCCACAGATTGATCTCCGCCGTTGATCTACGCCTCCAGGTTATGATCGAACGGTCATCAAGCGTTTCTCCACCAAAACCCTATTATACGCTGTTTTCACCATTTCATTGCATTTTTCACCATTATTTCATATAAAACCACCATTTCACCACTGCCACTGCACCACCTCTTCATGAGTCTCCGCTTCATCCTCCCTTCCATGCATTTGATTTCTCAACTCAGTTGTGGGTTTTGCAGAGTACGAGCGGTGAAATGCCGCCATGGCTCCTTATCATTGTTACAGCGGCGCAAAGCCAAAGAAAGATCTTTTTAGAGTTCAAAGGTACAGAGAAGAACCCGGGAGGATATCTTAACGCTATTTTAATTAAAAATACAGAGTTTGACCATGCAAAGTCCTTCCCGGTGCAATCAAAATGCAGGGTTTCACATCAGCAGTCTGTTCGTTCCCTAAAGGACCAAGCACCCATATTGTTTTCAGTCTGTACTGTGTTCCTGAAGAAAGTTCCACCCTAAGTACAGTCCCAGGCTATCAGAGAATTTGTTTCACAAGTATGGCAGACTTTTCAGTCATTTATTTACTTGTTGTTTATTCACCAAAGGTACTCTAGAGTACAGCAAACCAGAATGCATCAGAGACATACCTAGAGTTAATGAAGCCTGACGAAGACCATTCTTTCCTCCAAAGAGTGCCAAAGATTAATGCTCAGAGTTTAAAATAGAATGGGATTCGGCCCTCTTCCTCTTCTGAGTGTTAATGCTGCATTTAGTTTTCTACCTACCTCCTCTGCTTCTCTTTAGCTATAAAACTCATGAGAAAATTATTGTAAAGGTTGTTGATCAGTTATCAGAGAATTGCAAGTAGTTTCTTTGGAGACACAGTCTCTGTGTAAAGTTGTAAGATAGGCTAAGGACTATGATTTCAGACTGAGTATTCAGCTAATGGCATGTTGTACTTGACTGGTATTGTTGTTTAATATGACAAGCACATTTCTTTGGATCCTGATCTAAAGAAGCGGTGATGTTTTCCTATCTCTGTGTTTTAATTCGTTTCATTTCGTTTCTACTGGATTGCATCAGAATATTGGCATAGGATTTACCCTTGTTAGGTACCCTATGTTTCTGCTCTCCTTGCCTTTGATGTTTCTCTTCTGAATGTGTTATCTAAGAATTGATTTCAGTTGATTTAACCAGTATAGTGGATGTTATTGTCTGCTCTCTGATGTATGAATTAAATGAATTCTGTTCTTAGATGTTTTTTGTTAAGGATTTAGTTGGAAGATTTGGGAACACTGGGGATTAGAGTTAGCCCTGTCCACTAGGATCCTTGTGCGACCAGCTGGTCTTTAACTATGTGTTCTAAACCTTTAATGTCTCTCCTCTCCTACCATTCCACATCGCACTATCATCTTTAAGATCCAACGTTTTAGATGACTAGCCCAATTGAAGGCTTGCACATTGGACAACAAGTAAACCCTTTCCTGACTCCATTTGCCCAATGGTCTTGAATACTATCTGAATTGATCTCTCTTTGCCTAAAATCTTCTTTACCTTGCCTTGTCTTATATTGAATCCTTCATTCCTTATTCCCAACAACCAAATAAAAAAAAATCAAACAAAAAAAACCTTGTGCCTATAACTAGCCTAACATCTTAAACTTTGAGCTCCAAGACAAAAATATTTGCTTAAACAGAGAGATCCCTCTCTGGACCCAGGAGGGCTAGATCCTGAGGTCTGAAAGTGGTTTTGATGTTGTCTCATCTTTTGGTATTTCCAACCTTGCCAAAACATGGGAACCCCAACATAATGGTGACTCCACTGGGGAAAATTTGAGTACCATCCATCTTACTACATTATAAGGACCTCAGAAACCTACAATCTTTGGTTAGGTTGGCATTTAAACACTCCTATTCACACATCAACCTCTATACCATTTGTTGTGTTTCCCCATACTCTTGGACAGAGTCTGGAAAGGGCCAGGTAGCCTCCAGATCTCACACTCTTTCGGAGGTGACACATCTGGTAAAAGCCCTCCCAGTCAATATCTGGTTTGAGTTTGTTGTGTTTTCAAGATATCCTTGAAAAGGGACATCTCATAAGCACTGTGGTGGACAGTGTACCCTCCAGAAACATCCTAAAACCCTCCACCTAGCGACTCCATAGTTCCTAAAAGATTAAAAGACTCCACTAGTGATCAGTAGGCCTGCTGATTATCTTGGTTTCACCAAAGACTCCATTGGGAGACCAAAGCCATTACAACATCATCCTCAATAGAAGTAACAAGTAGGGTTAATCTTCTTGGTCAGGAAACAACATTCTGGCTTCAAGAACCATCCATACAAGAGCTTATCCTAACCCAGAACCACCTGAAATAGTTGACAACCCCGAGAGCATCCTCAAGGGATCTCCTAATCAACTATTTCCAGCCACATCCATAGAGCTAACTCTACCCCAAAAAACTTTACAGCTCTATCAGACCCACTTTTTGACCTAGGAACTCAAAATAGTTTGCCAAGAACTAGGTCATTCAGTGTTCTAGATCAGCCAGACCTTGAGCTTCCTAATTCACCACCTCAAAGTGGTAAGTACCTTGGGAATAGACAGACCCCTCCATATACACCTCCTGATATACACTTCGTTCAGAACTTGGGGCTTAGTCACCCTAAATCTGCTCATCAATCCTCTGCTGGTCATAATATCCCTGTCATCCATATACCTGCTGCCCAAGTCAACCCTTTACCTCATCAAAAAATCGCCATGGCAGCCTGGTATGCACCTCTAGTTTTACCTCAGCCTCTAGTACCCTTACCCAATGACTATCAATCAAAAATTCCACACTTCACTGCAAAAGAGTCTACCACAGCCCAATACCATGTAGATAGGATGGAAGATTCTTTTGACTACATGGAGATAGATGATGATACAGTCAAAATGAGAATCTTTGCCTAGAGCTTAGGGGGTGATGTGAAGAAATGGTTTAAAGGCATACCTCTGGGTAGCATTAATGATCTTCCATCTTTATATCAGACTTTCATAAACGAATGGGAGGTCAAGGCCAACCCTCGCCAACTCCTAGATGAATATATGAGCCTTAAAAGAAACGTAGGAGAGAGTGTCCATGATTACACAACGAGATTTAACAACATTTACAATGCTCTTCCTCCACACATGAAACCTCCCCAAGGTATGGCCCTAGAGAAATACCCCGAAGGCTTTGATGCTGACATGGCCTACCAGCTTAGGGAAAGAGATTACAACACGTTGGAAGACATGCAAAAAGGTGCAGTGAGTGTAGAGGCAAATCTGATTGAGAAAAGAGAAAGATTGAGAGCTGAGAAAAGGGTAACATATAGAGATGACAGTGTAGCTTCCACATCTGATCCAAATTATGACCATTTATCCAAAAATGTGGAAAGACTACAGCAAATGATGGAAAAAATGGTTGTCACAGTTAGTAACCAGAACAAAAACCAGAACCAAAACTTTAGAAGAAACAATGCCACTCCCAACAGACAAAGAGAATCAGATCAGCAAGTTATTCCCCCATTTCAAGAGAAATTTCTTGATGAAGATGAGGGAATCATAGAAGAGTCTGAGGGGAATACAATAAACATGTTTGAAACAGAGGATTCAATCCATAACTATTACACAGAAGAAGATCAGCCCTCACCCTCATATTGGGATGAGGAAAGATTAGAATCTGATGATTACAGACTTGGGTTTGAAGATGCCATCATGTAGGTCATACAGTATGAACTTAGGAGAAAAAAGAGCCAAGAAACTCCCAAACCAAAAGCTTCTGAGGTCACCATCAAGAAAATACCTAAGAAAACTTCTAAAGTGACTGCTGAAAGTAACAAATCAACAGCTGAGAGTTCTGGAAAGAACAAAGAAAAAGATAACCAAAACACTGATACACAAGGTAAACCAACTAGCAGCACTAGCTCTGCAGTTAGTGCTCCTGATAAAACTGTCACAAAAACTTTACATAACGGGAATCAGCACACTGATTCAGCCACTAAGGAAGTGGCTAACAAAACAGAGTTGAATATTCCAAAGAGTCAGTCCACTTTCAATTTGGAGAGTGAGATTGCAAAAATTAAAATCTTTGTCCCACTCTCTGAGATAGCCACTCAGGATGTTTATAAAGGCCAAATTTTGAAAGCTTTGAACCTAGGTGAAAATAATGATACTGTAAATCTGAGTGATGATCAACCAGCCCTTCTGTTTGGCCCAAAGATTGAAGGGAAGTTTCAGGAGGGGGTAGTTCCACCTTTTTATATCAGTCTCAATGATAAGATTCTTCATAATGCAATGCATGATTCTGGAGCATCGCACAACCTAATGCCTAAGGTAGTCATGGAAAGGCTAGGCCTAGAGATAACCCGTCCTTACAAATATATATATTCATTCGACTCTAGCAGGGTAAAATGTCTTGGCCTAATTAAAGACCTGTGTGTGAGTCTTACTCAGATTCCTGCTAAATGTATGGTCATGGATGTTGTGGTGGCAGATGTGCCACCCAATTATGGCATGTTACTATCTAGATCTTGGGGAGCCAAGCTGTAGGGTACCATGCAGATGGATGGGGCATATGCCACGATCCCCATTTTTACCCAACTTAGAAGACTGTACAGGGAGGCACAAATGAAATTTTTGGTTAGTAGCCCAGAAAAACCTGAGAATTCTCCTTTATACTCTGTGCACACAGATCTGGACTCTTTCATCTTCTGCAATGACGAATCCTTGGGAGAGCCAACACCAGAAAGCGTAGATACAAGAAGAGGAGTTGAGACCATAGATTTTAACATAATGGCCACCCTGGATTTAGAGGAGAATGAAGAAGGAAACCCTAGACAGTGCACTGAAATGGAAGCTCAGAGTGAGCAAAAAACAGAAGGTAAACAACTAACTAGTCATCCCTCACAAACTCATACATCACGTGAAGAACTAAACAGCCCACAACCTAGTACAAATCCTATAACACAACACAATGGCAGACCCAACCATAGGGAAAGAAATGATAACAAAACCGAGAGTGAACCCTTGTGGGAGATGAGTTTCGATGGGTCCTGCACAAGAAGAACTGTCGGAGCTGGGTTATGGTTACGTAACGCAGAGAGCGACTACGCGGAGAGCCATGCCTGCAATCTGCATTTCAAATGTACAAATAATATTGCAGAGTACGAGGCTCTTATCCTGGGTTTAAATCTGTTGAAGAAAATAGGAGCCCGTAGAATAGCCGTGCAGGGAGACTCTGAATTGGTTATCAAACAGGTGAACGGTGAATACACGGCCAAACACCCTAGGTTGAGAGCATATAGGAACGATGCTGTGGATATATTGAAAACATTTGTTGAATACGAATTAGTGTTTGTTCCTAGAAATCAGAACGCCATTGCAAATGGATTAGCTTGCCTAGCCAATTCATACACTAAGACTCCAAGAGACCAACAAATCATAATACAAACCAGATTTAGACCTGCAGTGCCGGATAACGAAAAATACTGGCAGGTTTTGGAGGGAGATAAACAAATTGAATATTTCCTAATAGGCAGGAACGAGTTTGAGTTTTCTGATTCAGACTTTGTGTCCAGTGATGGCTGCCTAAGTGAGGAACCCTCAGACGAGCAAGAACCACCCCGTAACATGGAAATAAACACTTTAGACGAAGAAACTGGAAATTCAACCACAGAGTGTGAAAACGCAGACAGTGAAGAAGTAGAGGTGCTGCAGGCCAGAGATAAGAACATACCTCGAGGTCTGGCGCCGTTAGAAGACCTTTTCGACTTCGATGATGTAGCGAAAAAGCCTACCATAGAACACGCGGACTCTGACATTGAAGAATGCAATATAGGCACAGAAGATAATCCCAAAATGATTAAATTGGCTAAGTCTCTTCCTGCAAACATGAAAAGGAAATACATTGACCTTTTTAAGGAATTTGTGGACGTGTTTGCTTGGAGCTACGAAGACTTAAAGGCTTATGACACGAACATCATACAACATAAAATACATTTAAAAGAAAATCAGAAACTCTTCAGGCAGAAACTTCGTAGAATAAACCCAAAGCAGTTTCCTGCAGTTGAAAAGGAGATCAAAAAGATGTATGAGGCAGGCATAATAGTTTCTATGAGGTTCTCTGATTGGGTATCAAATTTAGTGGCTGTGAGAAAGAAAACAGGGGAGATCAGATTGTGCATAGATTTCTGAAATCTTAATAGAGCCTCACTAAAAGACAATTACCCTTTTTTTTTTGGACCGATCGACGCTGGTGCAACCTTCCAAAGAACAATGGACATAGCTTTTCCAGATGAGATAGGGCACTTCATTGTTATTTACTTAGACGACATAACAATCTATTCCAAGACTGAAGAAGAACATCTGAAACATCTGAGGAAAGTGTTTGAAAAATGTAGGAGGTTTGGTCTATCATTAAATCCCAAAAAGACCGTATTTGGGCTACAAGAAGGAAAAATTCTTGGCCACATTATATCTGAAAGGGGAATTAGGATAGACCCACAAAGAGTTGAGGGAATACTACAAATCAGACACCCGAGAAACATCAAAGAGTTACAGTCCTTCATTGGGAAAATCAACTTCCTCAGGAGATTTATTCCCAACTTAGCTGAACACCTTAGGAATATGACTAACATGCTGAAGAAAGGTGTAGGAGTTAAATGGACTGTCGGAGCTAAACAATATTTTGAATCAATAAAACTTGCACTCACCCAAGCTCCTGTCCTGATTAGCCCTGATTTCTCTAAATATTTCCTGATCTTTTCATTTGCCTCTGAGCATACAGTGGCTGTAGCCTTACTGCAAAAAAATCCAGAGGGAATGGAACAACCAATTGCCTTTTTCAGCAAAGCACTAAGGGATGCACCCTTGAAATAAAACATAATGGAAAAATAGGCCTACGCCCTAGTCAAGGCCTTAAAATACTTTAGGGTGTACATATTGCATTCCCACACCATAGCTTATGTGCCTAACATAGTAGTCAAAGATATATTGTCCCAAGACCCAGATGGGGAAAGGGGAAAATGGATTGCTGTGATTTTAGAATATGACCTCGAGATAAAACCCACCAAGTTGATTAAGGGTCAAGGCTTAGCACAACTAATGGCTAAATCAAATCTGCAAGCCCTAGACATCAACATGGTAAATACCTTGGATGAGCAACAGGAATTTTCCGACCCCACTGTTGAGGAAAAGTTTCAGAGCTCTCCTTGGTACTTTGACATTCTGCATGTGCTTACACACCTTAATGCCCCTCCTGAATTATTAAATACCAAGGCCAGATTCTTAAAGCTGAAAGCCAAGAGCTATTGCATAATGAATAACTGTTTGTACTGGAAAAATCTGAATGGCCTATTGCTTAAATGTTTGCCTGAAGCTGAGGCTGAGAGGATTAAACAAGAATTCCATGCAGGAGAGTGTGGAGGCCACCTGAACTGGAAGGCCACTGCAAACAAAATACTCAGGACTGGCTACTACTGGCCCACACTCTTCAATGATATCCATAAGATGGTAATTGCCTGCCACAAATGCCAGATTTTCGAAGGCAAGAGAAAACTCCTTCCCCTCCCTTTACAACCCATCACTGTTGAAGGTCCTTTTATGCAATGGGGCCTAGATTTTATTGGAGAAATCCACCCTGCTTCTTCTGCACAACACAAATGGATCTTAACAGCCACAAACTACTTCACTAAGTGGATAGAGGCCATACCTACTAGGAATGCCATAGATTCAGTCATCATTAGGTTCCTAGAAGGTCATATCCTCTCTCAGTTTGGCTTCCCAAGGAAAATAATCACCGATAATGCTGCTGATTTCGGATCCAAGAAAATGGTTGATTTTTGTCACAGATATCAAATAGCGCTTGTTCATTCAACTGCCTATTACCCACAAGGTAATGGCTTAGCTGAATCATCAAACAAGAGCCTAGTGGCAATCATCAAAAAGCTGCTAGAAGAGAACAAAAGGTCATGGCATAACAAGTTAGTGCATGCCTTGTGGGCGGACAGGCTTACAACCAAGAAGTCCATTGGCATGTCACCATATCAGCTGGTCTATGGTATAGAAGCAGTTTTTCCTACTAGCCTTGGGGTACCAGTGATTAAGCTGGTCCAAGAGATTTAGACAGAAGAAGACAGTATGGTGAGAAGGATAAACCAAACAATCCATCTTTAGCAAACAAGGGAAGAGGTCTATAAAAGAGCTATCAAAGTTTAGGAAAACATAAAGAGGTTGTTTGACAAGAGAACCAAAGCTGCGGATTTCAAAATTGGGGATAAAGTTCTGAAGTGGGACTCAAGGAGAGAGGATAAAGGAAATCATAGCAAGTTTGACAGTTTGTGGCAAGGTCCATAGATCATCCAGGCCACTGTGGGTCCAAATGCCTTTTTTCTACAATATTTAGATGGCACAGAGCTGTTTGGGGGTCCTGTCAATGGCAGGATGCTCAAACACTACTTCTGCTGATTTACAATTTCCAGTTTCCATTTCCATTGTACATACCATTGCAGTTTTTTATTTTCAAGAAAAAACAGAAAATGTTTCAAAAAACAGAGGAAAAGAGAGGTTCAGACATGCTTAAAACATGAACCTCTGATGTGCAAAATATTGGCTCTAATATGCTCAAAACCTGAGCCAAATAAAGTAAAACAGCTGGTCCTAACATGCTCAAAATCTGGACCAGCAAAGAAGAAAGAATAATCAACTCTAACATGCCCAAAACCAGAGCTGAAATGAAGAAAAGAAGTGACTCTAACATGCTCGAAACTTGAGTCACAAAGAGAAGAAGGATACTTCAAGCTTCAAATTTCAAGCCTTCACAGTTTTTTTTTCAGTTTTCTGCAAATTTCTGTCCATGTGCAACTGTCTTTATGCCTTGGATCAACAACAAACTAGACTGTCTAATCCTAGTTTGACTGTTTTTAAATTTCTGTTGTAGAATGTAGAGAAGAAATATGCTGGACAGTTTAATCCCAGCATATATTAGAATAGGTAGAGAAACATATGAGACCAACAGTCTAATCTGGTCTCATGGAGCAATAAGGGTAGATTTAGAATAGGTTTATTTTCGGTTATAAAAATAAATGATGTAAACGGGTCTGCTAGTTCAAATGCACCCTAGAAGAAAAAATGCTAGGATTGTAGGATGGGTAGGTAGATTGTCGGGAATGTTTTGCTGATCTATCATATTTGTGGTAGCTGAGAATCAAAGAAGAAAGGTGGATTAAGCAACAGGCATCTGGCCTCCACCAAAGATCATTTTCTGAATTCTTAACTCCTTCAAGAAGAAGCCATCCCCATGTGGAGCCACTGTTAGCCCCTTATGAATTCCTTGACAAGCAAGAAAGGGGCTAGAATGTCTTATGAGCCTTCAAGGAATGCATTTCCCTTGAAAACACATCATCCTTGAAGCCTTTTTATGTTCCATTCCTTTGACTATTTTCCTCCCCTGATGTACTGATGTCAATGAGCCTTACTGATGAAGAATGATGCTCCAAAAAGACCATTATCTGCCCCTTGTACCTCTGAAGAATGCTTCATTTCACCCCTTTTCCATTTTGTCAAAGTCCCCTTTCTTCCCCCTAAATCCCCCCTTACTCTCCTAAATCTCCCCAAAATCCCCATGAAATCCCACCCCTGCCCTTTGTTTTGCCAAATTTCCCCTTAGTCCTCCTATCGTTACCCTCCTATGGCTTTAAAATCCATTTAAAGGGCTAAAAAACCCACTTTTTAACCTTATGTTAGGGCTTAGCCCCTTTCCCGCCAACCCCTTCCAAACTTTCCCCCATATAACCCAGCGCTAAGACCAAGCACTTAGACTTCAAGTGCCAATCGCAATCAGAAGTTGTTAGAGGGGCAAAATCCTTTGTTACATCGAAAAATATCCGATGCGATTGCCCTGCTCTATAAGTCCCGCGATGTGTTATCCACCGTTGATCTGTTATCGGGATTGGACGGCCCACGCTAATCGCAAACCTTTGTAATCGCAATGCTTATGTTAAGCCCCCCGATCGGCCCATCGCAAATTTTTGCGATTCGATTGATCGCAGCTCCCTTCCGATCATCGCAATCGCAATTCCCTTCCAATCGCAATCACACTCCCCGTCGATCGCTTTCCCCTCCGATTGATCGCAAGTCCCTCCATCCGATTCCCGATCACGCCATCTCTCGATCCGATCCCGACCGTCCGTTTAACCCACGATCCGACGGTCATCGCACTTCCCACCCCATCGCAATCAGAACGTTCGTAATGTGTCACACTTGTTTCCCTCTGATTGCGATTGCTCCGAACCGATCCTAGCCGACCATCCCCCCGCTGATCCAACGGCTATCGCATGTCTCCGTGCAATTGCAATTGGAAGTTTGTTGGTGTCGCCCCTTTGTGTCCCCTCCGATTGCGAACCCCCAATCCACATCTCCACCGTCGATCCCCGTGTAGATCCAACGATCATCGTTTTCCCTTCCAATCGCATCGCAAATTATAAATGTACATCCCTCTCGTCCATTGCGTTTGCGATTCTCCGACTTAATCCTGACCGTCCATTTGATCTAACAATCTGATGGCTCAAATCTAATCGCCCTCCACCACGCCGGGTCCCACCACATGCAATCGCTTCCACTGCTTTTCTCCGCATTTCTTCGTATCTCCGTCATAACCAAAGTTTTGGGTTTTATATTAAAGTCATATGTTTCATATGTTATCCCACCCAATGTTCATAGACCATTCCACGGATTGATCTCCGCCATTGATCTACGCCTCCAGGTTATGATCGAACGGTCGTCAAGCATTTCTCCACCAAAACCCTATTATACGTCGTTTTCACCATTTCATTGCATTTTTCACCATTATTTCATATAAAACCACCATTTCACCACTGCCGCTGCACCACCTCTTCATGAGTCTCTGCTTCATCCTCCCTTCCATACATTTGATTTCTCAACTCAGTTGTGGGTTTTGCAGAGTACGAGCGGTGAAATGCCGTCATGGCTCCTTATCATTGTTACAGCGGCGCAAAGCCAAAGAAAGATCTTTTTAGAGTTCAAAGGTACAGAGAAGAACCCGGGAGGATATCTGAACGCTATTTTCATTAAAAATACAGAGTTTAACCGTGCAAAGTCCTTCCCAGTGCAATCAAAACGCAGGGTTTCACATCAGCAGTCTATTCGTTCCCTAAAGGACCAAGTGCCCATATTTTTTTCAGTCTGTACCATGTTCCTGAAGAAATTTCCACCCTGAGTACAGTCCCAGGCTATCATAGCATTTGTTTCACAAGTATGGCAGACTTTTCAGTCATTTATTTACTTGTTGTTTATTCACCAAAGGTACTCCAGAGTACAGCAAACCAGAATGCATCAGAGACATACCTAGAGTTAATGAAGCATGACGAAGACCATTCTTTCCTCCAAAGAGTGCCAAAGATTAATGCTCAGAGTTTAAAATAGAATGGGCTTCGGCCCTCTTCCTCTTCTGAGTGTTAATGCTGCATTTAGTTTTCTACCTACCTCCTCTGCTTCTCTTCAGCTATAAAACTCATGAGAAAATTATTGTAAAGGTTGTTGATCAGTTATCAGAGAATTGCAAGTAGTTTCTTTGGAGACACAGTCTCTGTGTAAAGTTGTAAAATAGGCTGAGGAATATGATTTCAGACTGAGTATTCAACTATTGGCATGTTGTACTTGACTGGTATTGTTGTTTAATATGACAAGCACATTTCTTTGGATCCTGATCTAAAGCAGCGGCGACATTTTCCTATCTCTGTGTTTTAATTCGTTTCATTTCGTTTCTACTGGCTTGCATCGGAATATTGGCATAGGATTTACCCTTATTAGGTACCCTATGTTTCTGCTCTCCTTGCCTTTGATGTTTCTCTTCTGAATGTGTTATCTAAGAATTGATTTCAGTTGATTTAACCAGTGTAGTGGATGTTATTGCCTGCTCTCTGATGTATGAATTAAATGAATTATGTTCTTAGATGTTTCTTGTTAAGGATTTATTTGGAAGATTTTGGAACACTGGGGATTAGAGTTAGCCCTATCCACTAGGATCCTTGTGCGACCAGCTGGTCTTTAACTATGTGTTCTAAACCTTTACTGTCTCTCCTCTCCTACCATTCCATATCGCACTATCTTCTTTAAGATCCAACGTTTTAGATTACTAGCCCAATTGAAGGCTTGCACATTGAACAACAAGTAAACCCTTTCCTGACTCCATTTGCCCAATGGTCTTGAATACTATCTGAATTGATCTCTCTTTGCCTAAAATCTTCTTTACCTTGCCTTGTATTATATTGAATCCTTCATTCCTGATTCCCAACAACCAAATCAAAACAAATCAAACAAACAAAACCTTGTGCCTATAAATAGCCTAACATCTTAAACTTTGAGCTCCAAGACAAAAATCTTTGCTTATACAGAGAGATCCCTCTATGGACCCATGATGGCTAGATCATGAGGTCTGAAAGTGGTTTTGATGTTGTCTCATCTTTTGGTATTTCCAACCTTGCCAAAACATGGGAACCCCAACAGGTGGAGAATTGCTTCAATTATGGCCAAAACAAATTTTTCTACAATATCTCCTCCAAATCTGGAGAAGACTCCAGATAACTCTGACAATTTGGTGGATTCCGCCAAAATAGGCAGTTCTGCTAACTCTGCCACTAATTTACAGTGATATTAATTAATAGTTAAGACTGTGCTTAACTGTGATAAGCATGTCTTTAACTACGCATTATCCACATTACATAAACCTGTTTAATTAACATATAACCCGCCGATTAGTAGAGTAATCATGGATTAATTAACAATTAAACTCTGCCCGTTGCATTTGGCTCCGCCCACGATCTTCCAGTTTAGTCATATGGGAGGGGGTTGGACCCCTTCGAACCCCACCATTGGAATCGAAAAATAATACATAGTAGTGGCAACCGTATAGGGTTAATACCCAACCGATAGATGAAGTGGTAAGTCAGTGGAGTTGTGTGGGGTAGGTCGTGGGTTCGACCCCGACTCCCGCACCAGAATTTTTCTCCAAAACATAACATTCAACCCATAGTAAAAAACTTTGGTTATAAATTATATTCACCCCGATGTCATATGTCCATCGGTCTGCCTGTCCCATAGTTTGAAATTTGAGTTAACAAAATATGCATGCAGCCTGAAATATATCCGCCTATATATGGTTAACACTTTGGTTTAAATGACATATGTAGCCAAAATACATATGCGGTCAGAACTTTGGTTTATAACATAATTTCGGAATTTCAACATAATCCAAGGATTGGATGGGTCCACCAGAGGGGTCACGTGGTAGCCCCTGGCTGCACCATGTGTCAAGCTCTAGTTGGACTATTCTACCAAAAAAAAAAATCCTTCAACCTTAGGATAACTGTAAAAAAATTTCACCTCCAAAGTTCACTGGCGAAACCGGTTGTGACACTTGTCATAGTGTCATTGGGCTAAAAATGGAGAATATTTCCTGAATATACCTGGAGTGGTGACTAGGTTTCCATGTCATCAACTTGTCACTGTTTTGCAATTTAAAAAAAAGAAATTGCATGATTTGAACGACGGTTAGTAGGCTATAGCTTCTTCATCCGAACTCGGTTTTCAATGAAACAAAGTGCAGCGGATTCTTGGCGAGAGACCAGTCACAGTCTTTCTAGTTTGGTGCAATTTTGAGCACTGTGAATTTTGGGCAAGTTTTTGCCCCTAATCCAGATTCTGATCACTCCTTCCCACTGACATGCTTTTGGACCCACAAAAGTTGGTTATCTCACGAAAGTTGAATACTATTCTATTTCCCAAGTTCTATTGTCTTGATTCTACTTAGAAAAATTGCCATGACAACCACTTGGGTTCACTGACATGCGTTGCCTTGAAAATGGCTTGCCTCTTCAACCAATGTTATCATTTTGCTGCCAACCCAATCTAAAACTTGTTGGATACTTTTTGACTGATACAACACTTTTTTGTACCAAATATATTCCTCAATGATTGCAAAACTAACTGATTGCCTCCCCCCTGAAAATCATGTCCCTCCTTTGCACAAACATGCATTCGATGCAAGATTCTCCTTGGAAACCAATTTTCTAAATTAAGCCCATCTGATTGAACTACAACAATGAGTTCCAACATTAGTAATAACAAGAAAATAAATGACCATTATTTTACCTCCACAATTCCAAATTCCACATCTGGAAGAATGCATTCGCCATCTCCTTCTCTTCTTGGCGTCAACACATAAAGTGGTCTACAATGGTTGCAAAATTATTGTTTTTTTGACATCTTGTCACAAACACAACCATCAATCTGAAAAACACATCATGCAAGGAACATAACTTGATGGCATATCCTCTTGCTCTTTCAAAGAAAAAAATTTCACATCATGTGAACATCACCATGTACTCTTACATCTCGGTGTCAAAACTCATCGAACAAACACAATTCAAAAAAACATGCCTCTTCACATGACTAACTCTCAAGTCAAGCATAAGCATGTGTAATAATTTGACGATTCTTTTCCCAAAACAAAAATAATTTCACATTTCATGAAACACTTCGTCAACATATCCTTTTCATCTTTGGAGACAAAATCAACTCTTCCAAGTCGATATGACATGAATGTAACACACAATCGACCAACACAAGTCAATTACTCATGCATGTGAAAATGATCAACACTCTCAAGTTGACAACATACATGTTAAACAAAGCAATCGAACAACACAAGTCAATTACTCATGCATGTTCAAGCACAATGAAACCATCAAAATTCCACTGTTCATACACACAAAATCTCATGCATGTATACAATTCTTCAACTCTCTCAGAAGTACAATCATAAGTACAAGAACCCCATTCATATGTACATGTATTTAAAGAGCTGAAATGAAAAAAAAAATTCTGCAATAAAGTGAACCAACATACTCCACTTCCAAACACCTTCTTGGCGTAAACATGCAACATGCATTGTAGACACAAAAGAATGAACCATTTCAGTGGTGCTTCTTTCAGTTGCACTTCATCATGTGAATCTTCTTGACCCACATCAATTATGGAATCTTATTTTCCATTCTTGTCATTTTCTTTCTCCACATTCTTCAAATGTCGTGTATGACTTGTTGGATACAAATTCCAACACTTGTCTACAATATGACCTTGCTTATGGCAATGAGTGCAAATCAATCACATCTTCTTTTCAACATGGTTTTCTTTGTCCAATGGACCTTTGGCTTCCTACCTCCTTTGCTTTGAAAGTTTCCTATTCATGGCTATCTTATTCCAACATCTTGAAACATTATGGTTATCCAAACCACAAAAGGAACATGCAAACTTTCTCCAAATATTTTGAAGATTTACCATGTTTATCATAATAAAAAGCAACTTGATTAAAAGCAGATTTATACCTTAAAATTTCACCTTTGTCACCTTCTTGAGGAGGTAATTTTTATGAGGTAGTGGCTCTCTTCGGAATACCAACAATGCATTCAATGAATTTAGAGCTTTCAACATCCTCTTGTTCGCCATTCTCATTAGTTGCATGCTTATGAGCACCTTCTTGTAAAGTGGGTGTAAAAAAATTTCATTTCTCATGAACACAATATTCACAAGCTTGAGGTAATGAACATGAAATGAAAGTCCTTCTTGGAACACCTTCATTTTCCTCCTTGGCTTTAGAGCTTTCTCCATCATGTTGTCCATAACCAAGTCCCAAATACTTAGGTCTTTCCTCAACAACAATTGGCTCAACTATGCCTTGTGCATGTTTTCCCAATCCTTTACTTTCATAGCCCATCTTCATCAATGATTTGGACCCTATTCCTCTAGTGTGTTTTTAAAAAGAACCTACACATTCATTTTGAGAGGAAATTGAAGATAAAATTGAATTTCATACCTCTTTTTCATGCACATACATGGCTAAGGCTTCCTTGGCATCATGGAGTTGAGTCTCCATCAATGCATCCTTTCAAGAAGCTCTTGCTTCTCCTCCTTCATGGAAATCAACTTCTCTTGAAGTATAATGCTCTCCCTCTTATCTTCATAAATTTCTTGCACCATATCAATCATGATGTAGAGCTTCTATAACATCTCTTTATCAAAGCATTTTTCTAAGGAAGATGGATTAGAAACATTGCTTAATGAAGATGCCATCACACTTGCAATGCATACAAAGCTTTTTTGTTGTGGTTTGAGAATTGAGCTCTTAATCTTGACCTTCTCCTTCACACATAAACATGCACACAGTTAAATTATCCTTGCACAAATTTAAAAACCAATAGCTAATTCTTCTAGCTAACCTTGGCTAAAATGAGCTAAAATTTTCTTTGATACCAACTTGATCTGATTATGGGCAAACTAGTTTTGATGTGCTAGCTCCCTCATCAGTATTAAAAATGTGTGTTTAGAATTGTCTCAAGTTAATCAATTGTGAAGGGGTTTATGTGTCAAGTTTTATGTGTATTTGATGATCAAATTATGAGTTAATTAGCTTTTAAAAACTCATGTACAACAAATGAAATGCAAATAAATAACACGCAACAAATGCATAATACAATAGCCGATAACATAGTTCACCCCTCCTAGGCTACATCTCCATAGACCTACTTCAACTAGCTAGGCCCTCTTGGGATTAAGATTTAAATGTATGATTACTGCACCTACAGTTATCCAATGGATTTTCAACCTGCTCCATTGGCTTCAGAAGACCCAAAAATCTCAAAAATGACTAGTCAATCTCTGAAATTGGTTTCCAACTTATCTAGGTTTGACCTCCCATCTTGGTGGCCCTCGGCTTGTTTAATCTCCAAAGTGAAAAAAAAACACTTTCAGAAGTGATCCAATGTATATGCAACCTATTCCATTGTGTTCAAACCATAAAAATTATCTAAAAATGATTCTTCTTGAGCCAAAATTGGTCTTCAGCTGATCTGGGCATGGCCTTCCCTCCTGGTGGCCCCGAGCTTCTCTTTTCTTTAAAGTGACAAAAACACTCTAAGAATTTCTCCTCTGCCTTTACAACCTATACTAATGAATTCATAGCATGCCTATTTGCTAGGAATGATTCTTCCTGAGCCAAAATTGGTTGAAAATTGCTTCAGTTATGGCGAAAACAAATTTTCCTACAATATCTCCTCCAAATCTGGAGAAGACTCCAGATAACTCTGACAATTTGGTGGATTCCACCAAAATAGGCGGTTTCGCTAACTTCACCGATAATTAACAGTGAGATTAATTAACAATTAAGATTGTGCTTAACTGTGATAAGCACGTATTTAACTATGCATTATCCATATTACATAAACATGTTTAATTAACATATAACCCACAAATTAATGGAGTAATCGTGGATTAATTAACAGTTAAACTCTACCTGTTGCATTTGTCTCCACCCACGGTCTTGCAGTGTAGTCATATGGGAGGGCGTTGGTTTATGGGGCTGGCCTCCTCTAAACCCCCACCATCGAAATCAACAAACAATAAATGGCAGTGGAAACCATATAACGTTAAGAACCAACGGATAGATGAGGTCGTAAGTCGGTGGAGTTGTGCGAGGTAGGTCGTGGGTTTGACCCTAACTCCCGTACCAGAATTTTGCACCAAAACATAACATTCAACCCATAGTAAAAAAAATTGGTTATAAATTATATGCACCCTGATTTCATATATCCGTCGGCCTGCCTGTCCCATAGTTTGAACTTTGGTTTAACGAAATATGCATGTAGCCCGAAATATATCCACTTTTCTATGGTTATCACTTTGGTTTAAATTATATATGTAGCCCAAAATACATATGCGCCCATAACTTTGGTTTATAACATAATTTTGGAATTTCAACATAATCCAAGGGTTGGATGGGTCCACCATAGGGGGCATGTGGTGGCCCCTAGCTGCAACACGTGTCCAGCTCTAGTTAAACTATTCCAACTAAAACAAATTCTCCTTCAACCTTAGGATAACTGTAAAAAAATTTCACCTCCAAAGTTCACTAGCGAATCTGGTTGTGACACTTGTCACAGTGTTATTGGGCTAAAACTAGAGAATATTACCTGAATATACCTGGAGTGCTGACTGGGTTGTTGTGTCATCAACCTGTCATTGTTCTACAATTTAAAAAAAAAATCATGTTCTGAATGGCGACCAACATGCTATAAATTCTTCATCTGAACTCGGTTTTCAACGAAACAAAGTGCGTCAGATTCCTGGCGATGGGTCAGTCGCAATCATTTTGGTTTGGTGCAATTCTGAGCACTTTTAATTTTGGGCAAATTTTTTCCCCTAATCCAGTTTCCGATTGCCTAGTTACCCACGGGCATGACGGTTTAATATCCTAATAGATTGTGGTCAAGGACTGCTCTACTGACATTCTCGTCAGTTCCCTAGAGCTAACCCTTCCCAGTTTACGAAAGATGCGACTTATTTTCACTATACCTTTTTATTGGCAATAATTACAGATCTTCTATTTACTAGGTCCAACGTACAGTTAGGCATACTCAATGTCCGTTATTTGGGTATTTATTTCCATAGAGATGACACCTAGTTGACACCATTTTTCTTGTTTTAAATCTCTCTTCCAATTGTATTCATTACCCCATATTCTCATACTGTAATTTTGTTTAGCGGTATTGAGTTCCTACAACAATTTAGGTACAACTTAAATCAAGATACATTATCAAGTAAAGATGTACATAACTTAAAATTATTTATATTATTTGTAAGAGTCAGGTTCAATAATTGTTCTGCATTCCTATAAGTCAACTTACTACTTAGTTTTAACTACATTATTCAAACATAACGCCTAACTCAAACATATTGTTACTACTTATTTGTTGGATCCATAGTCAACAAGGAAAGTGAATTTTGGATGAGACCGCACCTCCCTTCCAATGGAGCTAGAAATTACATCCAGATTCCCCCCCCCCCAAGCTTTCACTTTCCAGTACAGTTGGTTATTATAACCTTCACAGGTTAATTCTCAGGCCTCTAGACACTCATGTTCCAGTCGGGAACCTTTAGATTTTCCCTCTGACAGGGACGTTTCCTGTTGTGAAACCAACTCCAAAAATAGAAGAAAAGAGATATCAATTCCTTAGAAATAGCCACTTCGAGGGGGAAACCTCCAATACATTACATAAATGAACAATTATTGGATGATACAAATGACCAAAACCTCCTTCTATATATAGGAGTCCATGGGGCCACAATGTAATCCTAGTGGGGCCACAATGTAATCCTAGCCAACCTAACAATAATAATGTAAGGGCACAATGAAAACAATATGGGGGTTACAGGGGTACAACAATAACAATAAGGGGGGCTACACTAACATAATAAGGGACTACACTATTAATATAGGGATCTAACATGCCCCTCTCCTTCAAACAAGTGTTGTCCTCAACGCTTGATTATTTATTGATGCTTCTGCATAAAATTATCATCCTCCCATGTGGAAGATTCTACAGGAAAGTTATTCCACTTGTTGAGATACTTTGAAATTGATCGTACTTGTCGAGTTCTTGTTTCTGTGACTGCTTCAGAACTTCTTTCAATGTGATGTTGATCTTCCTGTTGTTTCATTAGATTCTGCACCAAAGTTTGGTTATCCTTTGAGAGTTGGAGAACTTGTTGTTGATGCTCGATGGGATCTTCCACTAATTTATCATCCATATTAGCTATTATTTGATCCTTGAGACCATCCAACTTAGCCTCCATTTTGATTTTAAACCATCTATGTCATCTTCGGTTGCTCTTCATAAGATCGAAATTTCTTGCACTTGGTACCGTAATTTTGATATCTCATACTGCAATTCTTCCTTTTCATGCGTCATAGTATAGATTTTTGAGGGCTTAATGGTATGGAATTATTTTTTGGAGGCATTATAGAACCCAATACTGATAAAATTTCTAAAATATGCCCTTGGAATCACTTCAAACTTCTTTTTCAAACAAACATTATGCAATTTTAAAAACCAAATACACACCTTCTTCTTGCTTTTGAGAAGCTCGATATTAAAACTAAATTATCTCTGTGATTTCGGATCTTCAATATCTGAAATTTGGCCCTACGGTAGCCCTCTGAATCCTCTTTCGAATGCCACAGGTCTGACCTGATTTGGATTCTTCAAGACAAAGTTATGTCCAATCTCCCACAATGACCTAATTATGGACTGGTTCAGTAGAGTGAACTTGTAAGACTTTCCACGTGTCACTGTTTGCTCCTTTGGCCTTGAAATTTATATACATGAAACTAAAATCTGTGTATTTCCAACCACATTTTACATAATTCCAATCCGATGCTTAGAGAGAGAGTTATGAAGATTTTCCCACGATCACCTCTTTGAGATGAAATTCAAGAGCCTGAAAAAGACCTAACTTCCACAGATCATATATCCAAAAATATTATGAACCAAGCTCTGAACTTTTGCAACATTGTTCCTCATGATGTCCACTTCGTGCTCTAAAATTTTTAGCTTCTGAACCTTCGTAGAAAAAAAATTATATCAAAAATACCACGATGACCTTTTTGGTGTAGTGAAACCCTAGAATCCAAAGCTCTGATACCAAATGTTGTGAAAAAAACTTCAAAAATAGAAGAAAAGAGATATCAACACCTTAGAAATAGCCACTTCGAGGGGGAAACCTCCAATACATTACATAAATTAACAATTCTTGGATGATACAAATGATCAAAACCTCCTTCTATATATATAAGTCCATGGGGCCACAATGTAATCCTAGCCGACCTAACAATAATAATGTAAGGGCACAATGATAACAATATGGGGGTTACAGGGTACAACAATAACAATAATAGTAAGGGGGGCTACACTAACATAATAAGGGACTACACTATTAATATAGGGACTTAACATTTCCAATGGCCCTGAACCAACTCAAGGGAATTCTCCCCGAGTAGCATTCTACACATAATTTTAGTCTCACTGTCTCAAGGAGGTACTGCCTCCTTATAGTGGCAAACCCCTCCTTGTCCCTTCTAAGGTATTCTATATCAAGGGCTATGAAAGGAGATAACTACCTCAATTTTTTGGAAGTTGAAAAAATCGTTATTGAGTCATTTCATCTGAATTCCACATCCCTCAACAAATTTAATTAAAGTTAAAAAATAACATAACTTATCATTAATGGTTTTACAAAGTTGTTTCCTTTAAGCTAATAGCAAAATTAAATGAAAAAAATTCTAAAAATTATTTCAATGGCTAAGGGTGTTACGCCTTCCCCTCCTTGTGTGGAACACCGTCCTCGATGTTCATTCATGCCCTTGAAACATTCTTGGATATGCTTGTCGCATGAAATTATAATCCTCCTAGGTGACCTCTTTCAAGCCAAAGTGCTTCCTCTGCAGTTTATCCTAGGTGATAGCTCGCCTCCGCAACATTGTTTCTCTCTGATCGAGAATATGTAGAGGATGTACCATAATTTCTTCGTCTGGCTCTACCTGGAAAATAGCATGATACATTGTCAATTTCTACCCCCTGTAGAAACTAAAACTATATATATACATGCAAAATAACTCTTATGTTTACGTCTATGTCCTTGAAATTAATAATATTGTTGGAATCATATATATATATATATATATATATATATATATATATGTATATATATATATATAATATATATATATATATATATATATATATATATATATATATATATATATATATATATATATAAGGATACATGAAACACATTGTGAATTTTCATATGACTTGTTAGCACTAGTTGATATGCAACTAACCCCACCCTTTCCAAAATATGAAAGGGTCCACAATACCAAGGTGCTAATTTTTCATAACACCCCCATATCAAAGTGCTTTTCCTGGGTTTGATCTTTACATATACATTATCTCCAGCTTGAAATTATCTGAACGTTCTCTTTTTATCAGCATATGTTTTTTGTTTGTCTTTGATAAATTTTAGATTCTGGAGGACCTTCTTTACAATTTTCTCCATTTCCACTAACATGTCGGGTCCTAATATTAAATTATCCTCAGGGTTGCTCCAATTAGCAGGAGTTATGCATCTTTTTCTGTACAATACTTTGAAGGGGCTCATCTTCAGGGACTCATGATAATTTTTATTGTAGGAAAACTCAACCAAGTGGAGGTATTCCTCCCACCTCGTCAGTTGTTGCATTACATACATTCGTAACATGTCCTAAAGTACTTGATTCACCTGATCTATTTGTCCTTCCATTTGTGGGTGGTATGTAGTGTTGAACTGGATCTAAGTACCCAACACAGTAAAAAAAGCCTTCTAGAATGCAGAAGTAAAATTCAGGTCTCGATCTGAAACTATCACCCTTGGCATGATATTCAATTTAAATATTTCTTTCATGAATATGTCAACAATTTCAATATTCTGGTAGGTGGACTTCACAGGGATAAAATGGGTTGTCTTAGTTTATCCACTACTACAATAATGGAATCATTTTGTTTCTTAGATCTGGGTAGGTTAGTTACGGAATCCATCGTAAAAATATCCCATTTCCATTCAGGAATGGCTAACAGACGAAGTAACCCTGTCGGGTGTTGATGCTCATCCTTAACTTACTGGCATTCTAGAAATTTAGATAAGTATTGAGTCATATCCTTCCTCATATCAGGCCAAAAGTATCCTTTCCCTAAGGTAGAAAATAATTTTTGATATCTGGGATGGGCTGCATAGGTGCTTTGGTGAAATTCATCCAATATCATCTGTTGAATTGCCATATGATTGGGTACATAAACCCTTCCCTTGTATATTAGTAAATTATTACCGCCTATGCTATAATCACTTTGATTCCCAGATTTTTGCATTTGTTCTTCTTCTTTCCATAAGAATTTATATTTTGGGTCCTTAAAGGAAACTTCTCTTATCTTCTCAGAAAAGTTAATTTTTATTTGACTATAGAAATTTTCATTTACACAATGTATTTTTCTACTTAATGCATCAACAACATGATTTTATTTTCCTTTAAGGTTTTTAATATCAGAATAAAACTCACTTAAAAAGGAAATTCACATTTCTTGACATGCATTTAAACTGGGTTGCTATAAAAAAACTTGTTAAAATACTGTGGTAAGTCTCCAGAAGGAATATTTTCCCTAACAAGTAATGTCACCATACCTTAAGAGCATGGACTACCATCACTAGTTCAAGGTCATAAGCAAAATAACCTTTCTCATAATCCTTTAGTTTACACGATTTGTAAGCTACAACCCTCTCTTCTTGCATAAACACCTCTCCAACACCTTCTTGGCATGTATCTGTGCATACTGTAAATTCCTTTGTAGGGTCAGAAACTTTTAATATTGAGGCTATAGTTAGTAGATGCTTCAAATGATCAAATCTATATTAACATTCTGCTTTCCAATTGAAGACCTTCTCTTTCTTTTGTAAAGATGCTATGGGGTAGGAAATTCTAAAGAAGCCCTCAATAAAACGAAGGTAATAACCGACCATCCCCATGAAGGACCATATATATGCCACATTCTTGGGAACATGCCACTACAGAATAGTAGTGATCTTCTCAAGGCCGACCACTATGCCTTCTGACAAAATGACATGCCCAGATATTGAATCTGACCCTTAAAAAAGCCGAATTTACTATATTTGGCATAAAGTTTAATTTCTCTTAAAGCATGCAACACTATCCATAAATGCTCCTTGTGTTCCTCCAAAATTTTTGAGTAAATCAGTATGTCATCAATAAAAATTAGGTTCAAATTTATCTAAGGGTCGAAAGTCCCATGCATTAAGCTCATAAAGGTTGTGGGGGAATTAATGAGCCCAAAAGGTAAAACAACAAATTAATAATGGCCATAACAGGTTTTGAATGTTGTTTTACAAATTTCCTCATCTTTAATGCTTATTTTGTGATACCTGATCACAAGTCAACCTTAGAGAACAGCGTGCCCCCCTTAACTTGATCGAATAGATCATCAATTCTCGGTAATGGGCACTTATTATTAATAGTTAATTTATTCAGTTTTCAATAATCGATGCACACCCTCAAGGTGCCATCTTTCTTTCTCACAAATAGTACCAGGGCTCCCCAAGGTGATACACTTGGGAAAATGTACCTTTTCTCAAGTAATTCTTGCAACTGCATTTTGAGCTTTGTCAGCTCTGGTATAATCATTCGATAGTGATTTTTTTAAATGAGAGTGGCACCGATAACCAATTCTATAGTAAAATCAATATCCCTTTTTTGAGGTAGCCTTGAGATCTCTTTTAGGAAAACATTAGAAAATTCCTGGATCAATAGTATGTTTCCCAGGGTAGTTAATTTTTCTTTATAATTTCTATAGCCAACTTGCACAACATAAATTTGGGAGCCCTTCTAGATGCACTTTCCCAATTGGTTAGTTGTAATGGGATGTAACTTAATATTTCTTTTGATTCCTTGAATCTCTTGTCTGACACCCTCATTAGTGAGGAAACTAATAGTTTTATCTCTGTAATTCACCAGAGACCAGTGACTCTCCAACAAATCCATATCGATCAACATATCGTAGCATCCAAAGGGTAATACATTTAAATTCACTTTAATCTGTTTTCCCACTATCTCAACAGGACAATCTTCCACTTTAGTAGTGACTCTTCCTTTTGCCTTTGTGGCCAGTTGCACTAGCCATGGGCTACTAAATTTAAAAACTTGTAAACGACTCAACTCAACTAATTTAGGACTAACATAACTCAGGCTTGCTCCTCGGTCTATCAAAATAGAAACAATATGGTCAGTGATCTTAATTTTGAGTTCCTCCATCGCACGTTGGTACTCACCCTGGTGATCATCTAAAGCCACAATAATCTTTGGTATGCTTCTCGCTACTTCACTAACCGTAGAGGCTTCTTGAATATGGGTTGTCACCTCTACACAGACATGATGGGGGGGATTCTTATAGTAGTGAGGTTCTCCACAAACGAAACACTGTAATGGAGGTTTTTGCAACTGAGTAGACTCTTGTTTACTAGATGCTTTACCTTGTCTTCTTTCACCCTGCAGTTTAGGTTTCTATTGATTCCTCCTTGGGTATCCATTCTATTGTTTCCAAGGAGTGATCTTACGTCCATATACTTTCATATTTTTAGCATTCAATAATTTTTTATGTTCTTTTTTATTCATTCAACTCCTACTGCTTTCCCCTTTTGACTTCATTTGTTGATAGCAAATTCAAGCTTTGCGAATAGCTTCATCCATTTTTTTTTTCAGATTTTCAAACTCCAATTTTTCTTTCATAAATGTTGGGAGACTTCTAGCAAATCTCTGCACCTTATCTTTATCCTTACAAATATATGGTCTATATCTTAACAGGAACATTAATTTGGTTACAAACTCACCTATAGATTTCTTCCCTAGTTTCAAATCATGAAACTCCTTTGCTTTTTCACCATAAAACCATTTTTTAAAATACTTATCCTTGATGTATTTATGAAAATTGTGCCACATTACCTATTTTTTGTCGATGTTTCTTAGAGTCTTCACCTCTTCCCACCATAAAGTGACTTTACCCTGCAACCGATAGATTTCCAATCTAGCTTTTAAGTTATCATCATACTCATAGATTTGAAAGTACTTATTCATACTAATCAACCATACCTCAAAAAAATCCTCCATTTCCCCATCGAACAAAGGTGGTTTTATTTTCTTGAATTCTCCTTGTAGTTCGACTTTTTGTCTTTTGTATCCCTTTCTACCAGAAACATTTTCAGATTCCTCTTCATGCTCGATTTGGTATCCCTCGATATCCTAGAGATTTTCCTCCTGAACATGTATTTCAATTTTATTCCCTTCGCCAGGTATGGGGTTTTAATTCCTTTAATTTTTCCTCTCTGAGAGGCTCTTCATGATTATTTCTTGTTCCAATCTCAACCTACCATTATCGGCTCAAAAATTCATCATCTTTGTTTGTAACTATTGAATTGTCTCCACCATCACCGCATTGGAACTATTAGGCTCTCCCCCTAGATGCACCCACATCTATGGGTTGGATTATGAAAGGGGTACATACCCTGACCCGACCAAGGGTATTCCTGGTGGAGGAATCCCATCTCCTCTCCTCATGCTGCTTTAAATACCTTTCTGTGGAACATTGAAAGTTTTTTAATTCATGGGTGCCCAATCAGGCCACAATTTTTGCAACCTGAAGCTCTAATACCATTTGTAACTGATAAACACAAATTCAAAGGTGAACATCAAAATTTCAAAGGTAAAATAAATAAAAAAAATTATATTTCTAGTAAGATAGATCATTAGAAACCTTATGGCATGGGTTCACTACCTACATCTTATTATAAGTCCCAATCATAATACAATTGCATAGATAGTAGAAATGAATACACTTTGGTTTAATATTTTTTTTCTATTAACAGGTTCAAACTCCTAGATCAACCCTTAAGTGATATATTAGTTATCATTATAATCCTGAAACTTACCCTGAAGGTTTATTGTTCATTGACATAGAACTCATTATGGATGGTTCTCGAACCCATCCATTGTACCCACCCTCCACGTGTTTGCAACTTAAGAATCCACACAACATATTTCTCACTGTTGATCTATGGAATGGAAATCAAACGGTTCAGATCATTTCAGACAAGGTTAGGGTAACGACTTCCTGGTTTGCTGTCGTCATCAGTTATTTTCTCCTCAGCTCATTTGGAGAAGCAGCTATGCAACCCCTTTTTTTTCTTGATATTTATGGAAGAGGAGATACTTGTGCAATTCTTCATTTGCAACTAGTAAGAAGATTTGTGGTTTATTAGCTTATTCTTCTCTTGTAATTTCAATCCATTTAGGTTCTAAGGGTAATAAGGCTTGGGAGTTTCTTTTTTTTGTTTCTTCTGCATATTAGGTCACCGTCTAACCTTGGCTCCACCTTCCAAGAGACACTATATTTAGATTCTCGTGGCCTTCAGGGTTCCGAAACTATGGAAAATTACAGTGTTTTGGTAACGGTTGAAGTACCTTACAAGGGTAATTGAATTCACCAAATGGATTTTATTCTTCCAAGGCCAACCTAGGTAATATTGTGCTAGCTTTACATTTATTTTTGTGGTGGTTTATCTCTTTTTTAATACAGAGACCCAACTCTTATGATCTAATTCTTTCCCTTTTGGTGCAGTCTGATGAGCAAAATTTTAGTTTGGGTTCGAGGGTGGTTGATTCTTTTCTTCAAGAGGTGCCTAGGTGATCCCTTTCATCCATGTTGGCAGACTGCGCGCTGGCCTACAAATCGCCCTGTATCCTTATTCTTTTGTCTCTATTGTTGTTGAATGTAACGAAAATCACTTCAAATTTCATCCTCCTGGTATTTCTTAGAGGAGGGTTTGCTTAATTCAATTAAGACTTCTATAACTGAAGTTTGGTGGTTGAATGAGTTTTAATTACTGCATATTACCCACAACCGTTAATCTTTGAATTAGGGTTTTCAATCCCTCAGCCTAGGTTTCCTTGACATACATATGTATATTGCAAATTTTTTAAGTATTAAGCAATACCAAAAAAAATCAAGTTCTTTGTAAATTTTGTTAAGTGTTAAGAAAGAACAACACATTTCCTGTTTTTTTTTTATTGAAGCAATTAAATACAATTTTTGTACATTCTCTAGGTTCTGGATATTATGGCTCAAAATTTACTCTTTCCTATTTAATTTCATTTTATCTGCATTTGGTTGTAAGCAATATAATTTACTTTTTTTACATTCATTGTTCTTGAGTTTAACTTGTAAGCCTTCCGAAATTTGTTCCTCTAATGACATTGTTTCTCACGAAGAGATTCGCATACCTTTAAGAAATTATCCCAATATCTAGATGCTTTTCCCCAAAGGAGACGAGGTATGACTTGCCCGGTCCTGGTTACCTATGGGTATGGCGGTTTAATATGCTAACAAATTGTGATCGGGAACTTCTCTACCGACATTCCTATTGGTTCCCTAGAGCTAACCCTTCCTCGCTTACGAAAGTTGCAACTTATTTTCACCATACCCTGTTACTGGCAATAATTATAGATCTTATATTTACTAGGTCCAACGTATAGTTAGGCATATTCAATGTTAGTTATTTGGGAGTTTTTTTCTATAGAGACGACACCTAGCCGACATTTTTTTTCTTCTTTTAACTCTCTCTTCCAATTGTACTCATTACCCCATGTTATCATTATGTAATTTTCTTTAGTGGTATTGAGTTCCTACAACAATTTAGGTACAACTTAAATCAAGATACATTATCAAGTAATTGTGTACACAACTTAACCTTACTAATATTATTTGTAAGAGTTGAGTTCAATCATTGTTCTACATTTCTATAAATCAACTTAATTCTTAGTTTTAAATATATTATTAAAACATAACACATAACTCAAACATATTGTTATTACTTATCTGTTGGATCCACAGTCAGCAGGGAAAGTGAATTCTGGATGAGACTACACGTCCCTTCCAATGGAACTGGAAATGACATCCATATTCACCCCCCCCCCCCTCCGAGCTTTCACTTTCCAGCGCAGTTGGTTATTATAACCTTCACAAGTTAATTTTCAGGCATCTAGACACCCCTGGTCCAGCATGGAACCTTCAGATTTTCCATCTAAAAGGGAGGTTTCCACTGGCCCTGAACCAAATCAAGATAATGCTCCCCATGCAGCATCCTACATAGAATTTCAATCTCACTCTCTCAAGGCGGTTCTTCCTCCTTCTGGTGGCTAACCCCTCCTCGTCCCTTTTTATATTTTTTATCTCAAGGGCTATGAAAGGAGATAGCTTCCCCAACTATCTGGAAGTTGAAAAAATCGTTATTGGGCCCTTTCATATGAATTCCACAAACCTCAACAAATTTAATTAAAGTTAACAAATAACATAACTTATCATTAAGGATTTTAAAACGTTGTTTATTTTAAGGCGACAACAAAAGTAAATGACAGTAATTATGAAACTTATTTCAATGGATGACGAATTTACAATCACTATGTCAAAATCTTATATACATATTATATCCAAGCTATAACATGAAGGGTAATGAGGAGAAACATTAGTATTTAGATATCTAATTTGTCTATAGGGCCTTGGATAAATAGTGATTGGGCATTAGTATTTAGATATCTAATTAGTCTATAGGGCCTTGGATAGACAGTGATTGGGCGGGTTGTTAAGACACTCCTAGATGCCAAGTTACTCGTTCAATTTCCCACTTTATTCATGTGTTATCCTTGGACATGACTATGATGTAGCATCAACAACCAAATTTACCAAAAAAATTAGATATCCATTTTAAATTTAATATTAAACAGATTCTTTAGTGATAATAATTTAATTTAAATTTTGTAAATATATTTTTTTACTTAGTAATAACTCTATGAAACATAGATATTTTAACATATTAAAATTAATATAAATTTTAATTGCTAATTTAATATATTTATATAACTTTAAAAGTTTTAAATTCAAAGTTTTCCTTTCCATTAAATAAATAAAAGATATTTCAAATTTTATGAAATATTTGTGAACTAAGTATTGTCAAATATTTACTTTTGAATGGTAGTATGTGTACTGCATAGGTTGGAAAATATGAACGGTGTCTTTCTTTTTTTAATAATAATTTAGTTTTATAAATTTATAAATAAAATATTAAATTATAATGAGAACTAATTTATACGATTTTATATATATAGAATTTTAATTACAAAATAAATAAAATATATGATAGGATTTTATTGTTATATTTTTAAATAATAATATATAATATTGGTTTTATGATAATAATAATTTTGTTTAAATTAGTTTTTGAGTTTTATAGCTAATTTAATTGGTAATAATGAGTTTAATTGGTAATGGGCTTGTAAGTTTAGTTGATAATAATTATGTTATGAATTATTACATTAATTATGAAATGATAATATTAAGTTTCATTGATAATGAGTTTAGAAATTTAATTTAAAATAATTTTGATATGAATTATTATTTTTATTTTTCAGACTTTTTTTATTAATATTGTTGTGCTGTGTTTTTCGGATCCATCGTATCTAGATTTTTTTTAAACCTACATTCCTAATCATTTATGGTGGTTCATCATCAAAGTAGAAATGTGAGAAAGAAGGTTCATCATCAAAGTAGAAATGTGAGAAAGAAGGTTCATCATCAAAGTAGAAATGTGAGAAAGAAAGATCTCAAAGGTGAAGAATAATTTTATTAATAAATTCAATCTTATTTTTGAATATTTTTAAGAAAATTTATTTCTAAAAATGTTTTAAGGTGTTTATATACTAAATAGAAAATTTTATAATATTATTAATTTATAAAATAGATTAATCATAAAAAGTTGAGTAAATGTAATTAAAATACTCTTTATAAAAGGTAAGTATTAAATGAAAGTTGTTGTTATAAACTTTATATGTTTATTTTATAATAAAAGGTTGTTATTATTGGATTAGAGAGGATTAGAAATTTGTAGAGAGTAATTAGGTATTTTTTAAGGGCTTGGATAAAATGAATGATTATATAGAAATAAGAGTTCAAACATCATAAAGTTTAGGTTTGGGAGTGGGGTATTTTAGAGGACAATGGGGGACCTCAATTTTCTTGTAAGATAAACCACATTGTCCTCTACGATAACCCACTCCCAAACCTAAAATTTATGATGTTTGAACTCTTATTTATATATAATCATTCCTTTTATATAAGCCCTTAAATAATACCTAATCACTCCGTATAAATTTCTAATCCTCTCTAATCCATTAACAACATACCTTTTATTATAAACCCACATTGTCCTCTATGATAACCCACTCCCAAACCTAAAATTTATGATTTTTGAACTCTTATTTCTATATAATCATTCGTTTTATCTAAGCCTTTAAAGAATATCTAATTACTCTGTATAAATTTCTAATCCTCTCTAATCCATTAACCACATACCTTCTATTATAAAATATACATATAAATTTTATAACAACTTTGATTTAATACTTACCTTTTTTATAACAGAGTACTTTAATTACATTTACTCAACTTTTTATGATTAATCTATTTTATAAATTAATAATATTATAAAATTTTCTACATATTATAATTATTAACATTACTCTTTTTATCAATATCTTAATTTTATACAACCAATCACTTTTTATGATCAATCATCTTTTCATGATTAATCCTTTTTATAAATTAAAAATATAATAAAAATAATTTCTATATATATTACAATTATTAACATTATAATTTAAATTAATAATTAGTTACAAATTAAAAAACACATTATTATTTTTAATAATAACTTACTTTTATATAACAAATTACTTTAATTATCATTTTTCTGTATCATTCCATTTTATAAATTAAAAATAATAAAAAACTTATATATATTTAAATTATTACATTATAATTTAAATTAATAATTAGTTACATAATTAAACAAGCACATTAACCTAACTTATTTATTTAGTATATAAATACCTTATAACATTTTTAGAAATAATTTTTTTTAGAAATAAGATTGAATTTATTAATAAAATTAAAAAATAAAATTGAATTTATTAAATAATAAAAGTAAATAAAAATTCAAACTTGTAGGTTCTTTTATTTGTTATTAATTACTATGTTAACTATAAAATAATAATATTTTAATTGATAATGGTTTTATAAATTTAATTGATTTTAATTTTGATATACATTATTATGTAAATTATGAAATTATAAATTAAAATTGAATGCATAGCAAGTCCATATTAAACCATCCCACTTACTCATTAATTAATAATAATTTATATAATTTTGATATACATATTATATAAAATATGAGATTAGAAATTTAAATTGGATGTAATGTCAAAGCCATGTTGAGCCCCATTTTTATCGATAGGAAAAAAAATTGTTTTAAAGTTTTACTTTTAATTAATTAAAAATTCATCTAAAATCCAAAAAGTATTTATAATATTTCAAACCAATTTATAAAAAAAAATTTCCCACTTGAATACTTTGAAACTCTCGTCAAGGTAACTCTTCTTGATATCAAAATATAAGTTGGGTTGAGTTGATTTTAACATAAGAACAACCAACCAATTGGTTGAGGTTGTCCCAAAAAAGGTCCTATGACAGGTAAGGGATAATTATACACTAATTCCTTTGAGATTGTACCAAAAAAAAAAAAGTAAAAGGTTGAAGAGGTGTGGTTCCCTTGACCATTTGTGTGATAAAAGAAAGAATAGATCTATAGAAAGAAATAGAGGTGATAAAATAGAGAATAGATAAATAGAAAGAAGTAGAGAGAACATATCTATAGAAAGCAATAAAGGAGAGAACAAATCAACATAAAGTTGTAAGCGCTGGGAGTAGGAGAGCTAGACTACATAAGAGTTTCTCTAAATAATCGCCACATGATGTATGCATGATAATGGCAAGCAAAGATCATTTCCAAACTTATATATTTCATTCTTTCTATAATGCACGAGAAATAAAGTGAAAATGATATAAAGGATGTCTAAGCTAGCTCATATGACTGCCAAGTGATTGTCATTATCCTCGATGGTGTGTAGGACACCACTCAGGAGACAACACTTATCCAATGAATAATTTCAAATTTCAAATTTCTTATCTTTTCATTGTGTTGGTTATATTGAGATCAAAATCATTGAAAAATTCTTAACATTTCAATATGTTGGTTATATTAACATTAAAATAAGTGAACATTACCTACAATCTTCTATTAGAGAATAACATCTACACAATGCTAGTTCAAACTTGAGATTATCTAAGGTTCAATTCACATTATGATTTCTTCTTCAGTATAAATTTCCCGAAAATTAAAACATGCAAATGCATAACAAAAAAGTATTCACTTAATATGATAGAACTCGCGTTTTGTGCTTTTCTTAAACTTAACATTTCAAGATTTTTTTTGGACATTACCCTCCTACAAAATCAAGTAGTTGTTGTTGTTTTGGTGCAACTGCATCTCTCTCCCTTTCTTCCACAATCATCTGAAAGTCTTCTAGGTGAACAATGATATTTTCCAATAATTCCTGGCCATTTTATTTCTTTGATTCAACAACACTTGTAAGGATGGCTTCCTTATTCTGGCTGACGATGCGAGAAACTTGCCTTATGTTCTTATCAAGGAGAAAAAAGGGAAAATTGTAGTACGCTCAAGCTTAACAAGGCATTAAAAAATATAATTCCAGCAAGATAAAATGGTAAATAGGAACGATACTAATTTCAAGGATAGAAAAATTAAAGGAAATGAAATAAACACGATATCCTTGAGTTCATAAAGAGAACCAAACTCCACTCTCTCCATGCCTCCCCATGGATAGTGGTTAGGTTTGACCATGTGGGCATGCAGATCCTAATTACTTGATTTTAAAATTTGGGCCTTACTATGCTTTCGTAATAGAGCACACCATCGAAATAAGAAACCTAATAATAGAGATCCTAGATCCTGGATCTACATTGTTAAAAATTTCTCTAATAAAAATAAGTGTTCTCTATTTCCTTTTGTAGTAAGTATTTACTTACCCTCGCCACGGGCTCTAGTGCCCTCTCTCTCTCGAAACCTTAATATTCTCTGTGATATCTTCAAGGGACTTCTAGACCTCTCTCATGGGTTTATTGCCAATAGGAAGAACATACCTCAACAATGCTTTGGGATATCTGATTGGAGGGAGTGAGATCAATACAGAGAGATCATGTAATACAAATACAAGTTGAAATGCAGAAGCAACTTCAACAGAGGGTTGCATTGTCACAATTGTTGCTGCCAATGCAATACTGAAGGTACACTCTCTCAAAGAAAATCCTTTTCTCTACTCTCAGAAAACCCAAGAAACAAATAGGAAAAGTCAGTTTTTGTGTTTCTCAGTCTAGCCCATATTTCATCCACTGTTGTAGACTAAAAAGTAATAAATTATACATACAAATAACATTTAGTACCTTGGGTTCTTCCGCTAAACCTTTGGAGCACCTAATAGAGTTACAATGAGCCCTAAAATTGGAAGTACATTTTCATGGACCTCTTCTTCCCATCAAATCCAATAATCTACATTTTCATATGGGTATTCTCTTGTTAGTATCATTGGGAAGAACATGAAAGATTGGAGAAATGGGATCACATGTGGATGAGGATGGAGGAGCATATGGGTCTATAGAATAATAGTTGCAACAGATGGGTGCTGCCATTTATGATAAGAAAGGTAAGACATCAAAGTGCCCTTTCACGATTGGTAGTAAAAAGAGTATATGGAAGGGGCGCTGCATTTGCAGCATGCGAAGGGCTTCATGTTATGCTTGTGCAAATCTTTGTTATTAGGTTTCCTATTTGGATGATGTGCTCTATTAAGAAAGCATAGTAAAACCCTCTTTTTATTCTCTTATGGATTTAAAAATTTTCTTTATTAAAGATCCAAATGAATTACAAAATCTTTAAAATAAAAATTAAAGTGTAATCTATTTTCCTATTAATAAAAAAACATATTTATTTATTGAGTAAAAAATCAAAATTTTATTAAAAATAATTTAAATTAAATAAATTAATATACAATAAGATCAAAATAATAGAAAATACTTATTTATTAAACTGAAATTTTACATTTATAAATGATATATACTTAATAGCCAAATAATTAACATTAAATTACATTTTATAGTTTAAATTAAATAACTAATTTTCATTATAATAATATAATTGAAAATTAATAATGTTAATTACTTCACTACCTATTATATATATATATATATATATATATATATATATATATATATATATATATATATATATATATATATAGTGCAATCAAATCGTGCCAAAGCGGCTGCACAATTTACGATGGATGAAATTTTGAATTTGTGACACAAGAGTAAATTGTGTAGTGGTATAATGAATTGAGTATTAATAATCCACAATGAATTTAATTTATTGCAACTTCTAAATTCTTCATTTTAATTGAAATCCAAATCTGTGTTGAGATACAAAAATTGTGTCCTCCAAGCTTAGCCACTTCAGAGATAGGCCAAAACTCCGCCAAAAAACAATATTAAACTTACAGATTCAACACGTAGTTTTCCTTGTTATTATCTTCTTTTGTAGTATCATTTATTTATTTATAATCATGTTGAAATTATGGTGAATCGAAAATTTATTAAAATAATTTGAAGTAACCCTAAGATTAAATTTAATTACTTCCATTAAAGTGGTTGGATTTTACCAATTTTGTGTTCAGATGAAAGTGGTGAGCACCGTGAGATGACACAACCTGCTCCTATAGCCTGTATGGGAGAGGAAAAAGAAGAAATTCTCTCGAAAGTGAAGTGAAAACAATATTACACTCACCGATTTTCGATGTGCTAGTTGTTCTTATCATTATTACCTCTTCTGTTCTTCTACCGTCTTCATGCATTGCAACAATCTCAAGTTATTTCTGCAATCTGGTGCACAACAACAAGGGGTTCATCTCATTCTAATTAAATTTTGAACCAATGTTGTTTAATGGACAAAATAACAAATGGAGATATGTCAAAAGGAGATGAAAAAAAATAGACAATATCTAGCCTACCAATTTCAAAAAAGAAAATAGTCATTGTAATAAAAAATAAAATTAATAATTATAATTATAATTAATAATAAAACCAACTTAGATTCACCTTAATTCTGGATTTACCAAGCGCCAAGAGGGACCAAATCTTGCAAACCTATTTTAGTATGAAAGGAGATTTGATCTTTCTTGGCACTTGGTAGATCTAGATTTAAGATGGATCTAGGCTGGTTATTAATAATGAAGTATAATGTTAACCGTAACATTTTGGAGGAACATTATAGGTATGGTCTATTGAAGCCACAATTTCACTTGGACGACAAAATTATCGCCAAAATCTAACAAAACAAATTTCAAGAAATCTAATTTTGGGTGTGTTTCAATGGTTTTTTTTTTAATGGTGGAAATGGATTCAGTGTCATCAATAACTCATGCGGCAACCAAAATCCTAAAGCTTGACAGCGATAACTCAAATTTCCAAAAATTTCTGCCGGATTTTCTCAAAATCTTACCAAAATTTCTATTGTTTTCCATGCAAAATTGTGACCTCATTAGACTACGACAACATTATATATCCACAATACCAAATTTAATTTAGTTTAATAATTTTTTTTTTAAACAATATATTAAAACACATGTATATTGTACATTATTTTTCTCAATTTTTTTTCATGTACATGGGATAAGGTTAAGGATACACAATGTGCATTTGTCTTTCTCAACTTTATCTTCCTGTATGTGATGGTTGGGATTAGTTTGGGGAGAAAATGTGAATTTTATTACAGATGTGGACAAAGACCATGTACATTATATGTTTTTTCATTAAAACGAGGGTTGCAGCGCAGCAAGTCCCTACCACCAGATTTTAGAGGTTACCCGTAGTATCATAGATCTGGGTCAATGTTTTGGAGATTGTATCACATCCAGATACATTTGTGTAGTTTAAATGATGGAGTCTTTCCAGTTTTCTATAAATTGAGGGCCTCACTCTATATATCAGACACAACAGATTAACAGATGGAGTGAAGCCGAGGATGGATTATTAGTTGACACGCTGGCTTGATTTATTTGAAAAACACTTAATAATAAAACAATTGTTGTTTTAATGCCTGAAATAAGGGGCATCACAAAAAATGGGTAAATAAAATCTAAAGTAGTGCGCTCCCTCTACCTAGTCAGCAGGCATCATAAACAATGGTTAAGAATGCTCCCTTTTATGTTGTAACTAAGGCACATAAGAACCCTGGAAAATGTGCCTAATTTGTTGGTTATAACTCCTATCACAGATGTGCCCCATATCCTGGTCTAGATATTGTGCTTGGTATTAAAAAATCTACCTCATATGTTGCTATACCTCTTCAAACAACACTCAAATACCATATAATTTGGCTAAAGAACTGCACCTAGACATGTTAAATCAAGGGCTACATATACCAACAAAAATCCCTTTCTTTTTTTGATCTAGAACTTATGGGAAAAAAACACCCATTTCTCTCAAAACAATGTCTCTTCAACTTCAAATATTCCCAATCATACAAGACAACTCCAGTAAAAGAAAACACTTATATTTGTGTTTTCTATATGTATTATAATCCTCCATAATTGTTGATTTGTTTTCAGAGATTGCACCACACATATTTAAATATATGTGTCAGTTTAGACTATGACTTTTATTAAAAAACAACAAACAAAAGTCTAAAGTCTCATGGAAGTGCTCCTCTATAAGCTAGTATAATTTTGCACCTTGTTCAATGGCTTTCAATTTGTCTTGGAAACATACATCTTCACTTTCCTACTGGATTGACAGTTGTTGAACGTCTTGCTGCGCCTACTGCACCTAATTCGCCTGTATATTAGACATAATAGTCAAACCGAAGCTTGAAAAGCATAACAGAGATAAGAGGCCACACCTTAACATATTTTACTTGGGTAACAATTTATGTACATGCTGACAACTTGACCAACCCTGCTCATGCTATGACATGAATAGGTATATCAACATCTTGAATTGCTTGTGCATATTTAACTAGACCAGGAATTGCTACTACCATGTAAGGGTTTCTTTACAATGGGCGAGAACAAATTACAAGAGTGAGTTGACCTCATGAAGGTGTTAGTTTTTGCAGCATTTGATGTATTCTAGCCTCGAGATTTGGCAGAGAGGTTAGAATACATGCATTCTCTAGAACCGAGAAATTATTTCTAGAAATTCCACCTAGACGCGACTTAATTAAAATAATTCATCATTTTTTTAATATTTCCTAAGTCTAAACTTAGGAAATATGATTAATTAAAGGTGTTAATTAAGTCATGGCGTGAATCTTCTAGAAAAAGACATGGATCGAGTTCTAGTTAATCTTAGCCATTGATTAAGTTTCAATCGTGGTCGTTGATGTCTCAACAAGAGATTATAAGAAGAAACGCGATGGGGATTGGAGAACACACTCGTAGAGTTTGATTTCATTGGAAAATAAATTTCCAAAGTAGCAACGTTGAATTGTCAGAGAAAGAACTAGTGAGGTCGAAGCAGTGAGAGAGGGGCAGGGATAGTAAGGCCAAAGGAATATTTTCCAGATCTGGTGAGTGCATTACAGAGAGGCAATAAGTTCCATAGAGAGGCAACACAGAGCCACGTAGAGGCAACACAAATCCACATAAAGGAAACACTGTGCTTCAGAGGGGAGTTTGTATTTTGCTAGGAATAAGTAGTGATTCATTGCCAAAATTCGGAGAGAGAATCTGGCAGCTAGAAGTATCAATCTTCCAGAAAACAAATGATCAGATAGCGAGAGGGTAAGAAGTTCTGATTTGTGGGGATGCAATACTATGTAGGTTGACGCAGTGACTGCGTAGAGGCAACAAAGAGCAACTCAACTTGAGCCAAGGTCAGTGTCAGATCACCTATGGGAGTGATATTTTTCTCACTAGACTTATTGTCAGTCATTTCTTGGTATGGATTGCTATATTTAAGCATCCATAGACTTGTACTCATATTTACTACTACATAATAATCAAACCCTCAGCTACTGCACTGGTTTTTACGAGTTGGGTTTTTTCTGGAGACTTAGTCCAAAAATAATTGTGTAATTGTGTGTGTGTGCATCTATTCATACAACATTATTTTTCTTCCATAGTATTTGTGAAGGATTTAGTATATTAGTTTCGATATTTACCATAGAACATAACAAATAATTTGTTCAATTTATTTAACAAATTGAAGAAACCAAATTAGTTGTTATAGTAAGATTCGAGTATTTTAATTTTCACATGGTATCATAGCACAAATAGAAGCTAGAGAACTCAGTTGCAGGAAAGAAGAAGGAGCTTCAAAGCACTACGTAAGCAGCTGCTCGAAACCCCATAAGCTGTGCAATCCATTTGGTTAGGAGGGTCAATTTTTGAGGAATTTTTTTTTCTCTAAGAGAATCGACAAAGAAATTAAATTTTCAGTATCGAATATTGTCAGAGGCAGAGGGAGCAACAACATTTCCCTTGCATAGCAGACCTCCAGTTGGGACACAGTTATTTTGCAGCAATTTTCTGGTGTAGAATAGCGTTAGGAGGAAGTAAGAACACACGCTGAGGGAATTCTTTCCTCAGGGAACTTCTAGCCAAGAAGTTTGATTTCTCACTGCAAAGCAACAATAGTTGTGAGAAAATTTTCCCACTCCAGCAGGGAGTGCGTAGAGCCTAGTAGTAGTGCGCAGAGGAGAAGAGGAGGATTTCAACATTTTTTGTAGAGATGACATCAATGGGACTAAGAGATCAAGATTGGTTGGTTGGAGCCTCAAACTACATGATCTGGAATGCAAGGATTTCTTGTCTTCTATATGAATCTAATCTCAAGGCCTACATTGATAATGTGGTGGTTGTACCCATGAATCCATATCAACTAAAGGCCTATAAGAAGGATATGGTGAAAGCGAAGAGGTTGATTCTCAATGGGGTTCAAGATCACATGGTGTCTCACATAGTTGGTAAAGATACCACCAAGTAGCAGTCGGATGCTCTCGCTACGATATACTAGGGATCTTCCGAGTAGCAGAAGATGTATCTTGAGGAGAAGATGAGATGTGCCAGGATGAAAAAATGGGAGCACATAGACACCTTCCTTACTAGGATTGAGGATGTATGATACCAGCTGTTAGTTGTAGGGTCAGCGCCCCAACCTACAAAATTTGTGCGATTAGCTCTCAACAGTGTTTCTAAGGACTGGCATGTCTTTGTCCAAAGTATATTGGGTAGAGACAAGTTGTCAGAGTGGAACAACATGTGGGATGACTTGCAGCAGGAGGAGATGAGGCGAGATTTGGTGAAGAGCACCATCAATGGAAGTATCACCAATAGTGGTACAAAGCAAGTGAAGGAGGAGGAAAATGTGGTCCTTGCATCGAAGGGGCAGCAGGAGCAGTACAGGAGGAGGAAGGACCTTTCCAAGGTCAAATGCTTCATATGTGGTGAAATTGGTCACTACAACACTGAATTTCCTCTCAGGAAGAAGGATAAACAGGAGAAACAAGATTAGCAATCTGCATCCACGGAGATTGACAAGTTGACCTCCAGGCTGGAGGAAGTGTTTTCCACGATCACCGACATACCTCCAAGAGTGAGGTGGGGTGATTTGGTATTGTATCCCCAGAGAGCTACAGATGGGCAGGATCTTTGAGGAGTCCATCTCTTGGATCAATACCTTTCTACGAAAGCCCACAACATGTAGTAGTAGGATGGACCAGTGGCAGTTGGTGCAGTCATATGCCAGAGTGACAGATGCAGTGGCTAGTAGCGGTTAAAGACTAAGAAACACAATTATGAGTTGGAAACATTGTAGTTGGCACAGTGCAGAGTCAGCAACAACGCAAAGGCTTAAGTGATAGTGTAGAGACTAACAACAGCTAGGACTTAGGTGACAGATGCATCAAACTGAACAAAGTTGGTTCAATATGATGGAAAAATCTCAGTTGTAGTTGCAGCAGTAGTAGGTAAGGGAGTTGCAGATGTTGCAGTAGAAACAACAACAGAGTTGCAGTGCAAATGCAGTATTTGGCATCATTTTAGCAGGGTCAGCAACAACAAAGATGCAACACATATTAGAGTTTTGCAGTAGTTGATGGGAAGCAGTATCCAGACATCAGCAGAACAACAGGAGATGGTGTAGAGGTAGTTTATTATAGCAGCAATTGCATTTGCAGTAATAGAAAACTTTCCTCGTTAATAGGGAGTGTTAATTTTTGTAGCATCAGATGTGTTCTAGCCTGGAGAATTGGAAGAGAGGTTAGAATACATGCATTCTCCAAAACCCATAAATTGGTTTTGGAAATTCCACCTAGAGGAAACTTAACTAAAATAATTAATTAGTTTTTAATATTTCCTAAGTCTAAACTTAGTATTAAATATAATTAATTAAGTCATGGTGCGAATCTTCTAGAAAAAGAGATGGATCAAGTCCTAGTTAATCTTAGCCATCGATTAAGTTTTAATCATGGTCGTTGATGTCTCAACGAGAGATTATAAGAAGAAACTAGATGGGGCTTGGAGAACACACTTGTAGAGTTCAATTTCACTGATAGATCAATTTCCAGAGTAGCAGCGCCGAGTTGCCAAAGAGAGAGCTAGTGAGCTCAAAGCAGTGAGAGAGGGGCAGGGATAGTAAGGCCGGAGGAATATTTTCCATATCTAGTGAGTGCATTGAAGAGAGGCAGTAAGTTCCACATAGAGGCAGTGCAGTGCTTCAGTGGCAGAAGCCAGAGAGAGATTCTAGAGGCCAAGAGGATCCATATTCTAGACAAAAGCTATGCATATAGCGATAGGGAAAGAAGTTCCAAGTTGTGGGGATGCAATACTGCGTAGGGAAAAGTAGTGGTTGTGAAAAGGCATTAAATATCAGCTCAACTTGAGCCAAGGTCAGTTTCGAATCACCTATGGGAGTGAGAATTTTCTCACTGGACTTATTTTCAGTCATTTCTCTATATGGATTGCTAGATTTAAGCATCCATAGTATTGTACTCAGATTTACTACTGCATAATAATCACACCCTCAACTGCTACAATGGTTTTCCCAAGTTGGGTTTTTCAAGGACTTAGTCAAAAAATAACTGTGTATTTGTGTGTGTGAGCATCTATTTTTCCAACATTATTTTGCTTCCATAGTATTTGTGAAGGATGTAGTGTATTAGTTTCGATATTTACCATAGAACATAGTAAATAATTTGTTCAATTGATTTAACAAATAAAAGAAACCAAATCAGTTGCTGCAATAGGATTTAGGTATCCAAATTTCCACAGAATGGGGTTAATTTCAGGTTATCACTGTTTTTATTTGTTAAGACTACAAAATAAGCAAGACACCATGCATGTAAACATAATTGATAACCTTCGAGTTTCAGGATGATTACCGCCCATCCACTTTCGATTTGATTTGACCAAAAAAAGAGGACCAAAATCCACAGTTGTTTTTACCAACCATAGCATATCATTGTTGTTGGTCCTATAATTTCTCGTAATGCATCCTTTACTTTTACTTTACCCCTTGGTTGCTTAATAAAAAAATGAAATACATGGGATGTTTGGCACTGAAAGGGGAAGATCAAAATATCTAGATTTGATTTCCTTGAAAACTGAAAACTTGAGAACTTAGAAATATTTGTGTAGGAGCAAGGATCAACCAAGTTTATTTGCAACAAAATTATATTATTACTATCAAATCTTCAGGCTTACATTTACTCAATTGCTGAATACTGGATTGTCTATAAAAAAATGAATAAATTGCATGTTACAATAAAAATAAAACAATATAATGTATTTACTTCTATAGCTCAATTATCATTAGTATTATTACAGTTTTGTTATGTCAATTCAATAAGTTTATTGATTAAGCTATGATAAAACCCTTTCTATTGTTCTTGTGTAACCTTCTCTAAGCCCCATATACAAAATTTAGAAATGTGAACTAGCATATTTTATTGTCAAGCTCATGAAGAAGCTTACTTCGAACATTCAAAATCATTTGTTAAAGTTCTGATCAAAAGTTGTGTTACAAAAAAAGACTTTTGATACTATAGTTTATTCATTACAATCTCTGCCCAAATGGAATATGGCTTATACAGAAGGAAATAGACCAAAAGTTCAAAACATCCTTCCACTGAATGGATGCAACTTAACCCATATTCTAGGGAGAGGGGCATACAACAATAACTAAGCGAAAAATTCAGGTAATCATCACCTTTTTGTTTTGATTGGCCTTAAAAATTAAGCTCAAATTAAATCTCATTTGCTTAGAGATTTATATTTCTTCTCATCATTAGTTCGTGAATTACTAGTTCACGAAAACCAAAATAAAGGAGAGAGGCTGTCTAAAACTCAATAAATATAAGGGCTTATTATGGAACAAAAAAATAAGAAACCATGCATATATAAAAACCATTATCTAGTAAATATGGACCATGTTGAAACACAAAGGAATCTTCATCATGTAGGCCACGAGAGGAGCTTCAATCAGGTAGGGCGGGGAATCAATCAAATAAGAAAAAATCATGTTTGTATCAAAACATGTTAAATTAATTGCTACCAAAAACTTGTGCAATAAAAGCTATTCAATTGGGCAAGCCAGAGGACATTAATGGTGCTAGGAATAATATTTAAATAAAAAGAACAAAAATTAATCAAAATCGTGACAGCAATGATGATTTATTCTAGACAACGATATAAGGAAAAATCATACAACCTAACACTTCTTTAAAAGTACTCTTTTCACACTAGTTCAATTACAGTGGTCTGATTACAGATAAAATGGGTTGATTCCTGGGAAATATATGTACCTTTTTGTAAACACATGATGCTTTATAATAGCTAACACACCTTATACAATATAGGTAAGTTATATATAAACTAAATGGCTTAGGCTCTAGAGCTTTAATAAAATATTCCATGCACAGTTCATAAAAGTTAACACATTTTCTTAAATTTCCCAGAAGATGACACTGATTGACATGTGTTTGTTCCTTTCCATTGAGAAAATTAAGTAGGACACCCTTTCCATTGAGAAAATGGAGTAGGACACAATAACACTTACATTGAATGGTCACCACTTGTGGCTTTTCCTTCCCTTAGCATTGAGAGAGGTACTTTCAGCATGTTCTTCTACAATTTTCTTAATAAAAAATAAAGGATGAAAACACCATGTTTCATAAGAAGAATGGAAAGATAGAGCATATAAAAAAAAGGCTCCCAATAAGGTGCAAATTGAAGCCAAGGCGAACCGCCACGGCAGAGGAAACAGTCACAACAACTCCCTCGGTTTCGATTCGTATTTCAAATTTCATTAAATGAATCTACATTCGATTATGTGGCATTTCATATAATATACTAGAACAAATTTTGTGAATAATTAAGCCAGTGGAAAAATTGAGTAAGTAGGATTGTTTTATCAGTTGGAAGTGCTTCTTATAATTTGACTACTTTTGAAAATTACACAGGGGTTACAAATGCTTCTTTAGAAGGGTGACTCTTGAAACATCATATTACCTTAAGGATGATAAACTTGATATATTATGTACTATAGGGGTAGTGGTAAGCCATTGTAATATTCCAAAATTAGCATGCATCTAATTGGAATATTGATTTTTGATATTTACACATAGGAGATGAATAAATGGGTAAGGAGGCCCATACATTTTAGAAATAGAAATAAAATCCCTCATATTGTGAAAAGGGATCATCATAGGAGCTGGATTTCACACCCTCATGTGTGAAAAGAGACATTTTCATGTGGACAAGGTCAAGTTTGACCAAGTCAACAACACTGGAATAGGAGGTGGAGATCATCTTGTGAGACAATGCAGAGATAGTGGGAGGAATATTCCTTGGTGGAGGAAACCCTAATGAGTGGGACCCAAGGTGAGAGGACTTCCATTTGTATAAAAGGAGGGCAAGCCAGCCATAGCAAGACATGTTATGGATTATTGAATTTGTGGTCTAGTTAGACTATTGTGCATTCTCTTGCTGTTTAGCATAGTTATTGTGCTGCTTGGCACAAGGCATTCCTGTTTAGGAATTCCTTCTACTTTCTTGAGAGGCCTCTTGAAGGAGCTTGTACTTCATTTCTCCACATCCAGGCTTGAGGCCAATCTACCTCCTTCGGCTACAACGTAGTTTCTGTTTAGAGCTGGGTTGTGTTGCAGGGTGTTGCAGTGGAGGGTTCACAACACCACTTCCGGAGTTCATTTTTTAGAGTAATAAGCTTTCTTTCCTTTGGGAGATTAGTGAGGAAGATTCTAAAGCTTACTGAAGATCTTGGCTTCAGATCTTGGTTTTTGGCCAATACATTTTCGATCTCCTACGGTGCAGTCCCTCTCCTTGTTTTGCGTTATTTTCAGTGTGCATTTGCAGTAAGGGTTTGTAGATTGTTTGAAGGGTGAAATATTTAGTGTTAGGATCATCCTTTCACTTGGAATATACATTGGAGGATGTTTGTTAAGCTTTTTCATCATCTTCAGCCATCTCCATCCAGTTCTTGAGTTGCAAATGCTACTTAGTCTTGAGACTGCAACTCCAACATTTTTTCCATTTTGTATATTTCAGGAAATCCTTCCAGGATTGTCTTGAAATTGTGTTTGGGAGCTTAGATCTTCACTCCCAACATTGTATGAGTTGTATATTTCCATATCTATGTATTGAAATATTACAACAGCAGTTGTCTCTAATAAAACTGTGTTGTCATAGCCTTGAGCATTTTCTGTGTAGCAGTGTATTTCATTTTCCATGTACATGTTCTTTTGAGGCTTGTTTTGCCCATCTTGAGTGATTATTTCCTTAAGAATTTGTATACATTTGATGCTATGATCTTAATATGATGGCTATTTGGATCTTCTTACATTTGATGAGTTTATTTGTCACTGCTACTTCAATTTTATGTGCATGTATTGCTGCATCCCCATTTTGGGATATTACAGTGGTATCAGAGCATAATCTTGGCTCAGCAAACATGCTATCTAGTAGACAAGAAGAAGAAACTATGAACAGAAATAAAACTCCATTCTTTGGAGGAATAAAGGAGGAGAATCTTCCAAAGTTTCTATCTCAAACTTTGCAGAGCATTCATGAAGATCTTAAGAAGATGAGGAAGGAGATGTGTAGAGAATATCCAAGAGGGTTTGAATATGAAGCAAACTCTAGATTTTCACATAATGAGTGTGAGCATGAAGCCACACACTATGATTCACAGTGCAGTCATATGCCCAAATTTTCCATGGGAGAGATGGAGGAAGAAGGAGTGACTAGGAGGGCAACTCTTAGTGATTTTCTGCAAGAGTATGAGTCTCAAACTCAGAAGTTTAGAGATTATATCACTTTTTTCGGAGTTTTGCAAGATCAAGGTGAACAGAAGCAAGAAGCATGATATGGGTGAATTTCTTCTATCCACTTTTGATGGTTCACATCATGTTCAGCTAGAGCTTGGGTGGAGGAGCTAGACTCCTATTTGTAGCAACATCACATTTTTGAAGATGAGGCCATCAAAGTTGCAGCGCTACATTTTGGAGGTAAGGCCTATGCATGGTGGATATTTGAGTCTTTTTCTTTGAAAAATGAAAATACTTATTCTTATGCAAGGTTCACTAAGACATTAGTGGAAATATTTTATGGAAAAAATTCTGAAACACATGTGGTGGAGCCAAACAAACTTAAGAAAACAAAAACCTTGCATGTGATGGGGGAAACTATAAACTCAGATCCACTTCAGAAAAACATGGAGGACGCTGACATCTTGCATCATACCTTGTTAGAGTCAAGACCTCTATCTCATATTCCTGAACAAGAGGGCATGCAGATCTCTTTTTCAAAAAAAGATCCAATTCTTGGGAGGTTGCCCATACATATTGATGAGAATGAGGGCAACAACGTTGTCATGTCTAGAGCTTATCTAGCACCTCATATAGATGGAGAAGGGGCTCTTGCTCCAATATGAGGGATTCTTGTATCATTGCAAGGAATTCCCCAGGATCTCATATGTGGAGATCAATGCACAACCCATGATCAACATGTACCATTGATGATTGATTGTGGAACCATGCAGATGGAGGGAGGAGATAGGGAGGATGACTATCATCATTTTATGAGGAGCACACACCCATATCTATTTCAGAGGGTTGATACATAGAAGAGGGAGACTGGATTGTGCAGTGAGGGCAAGGACAAGTCTGTCCATCCATATATGTAGTCTACTCTTGATGATGATGTCTCATTGCATGGAGACATTTCACCAGGGAGACCACTAGATCAACAGATGATGAGGGATGCTTCACATTTGGAGGCATTACTCATTGATTTCAGAGGAGTGAAGACCTTGGGAGAGCTTGGTATAGCGCTAGGATTCTTGGGTAGACTCAAGGAGGGGAGAGGCATTCTCTCAACATCATCATTACCCACTCTCATTTCAGATTTTGCATTGTGGCAGGGGCAGTAGGGGAAGGATAGCAGCCTTCAAACTTGCATATTTGGCATGGGAGATGTCAAAGAGGAATACAACCATACGATAAATGTTCTTTGTGATAGATCATCAGCACTGTCACTATGGAGGATAGATCCATATTGGAAATCCCAGCTGTTGGTGGATTATTCCAAGGATCTTTTTACTTGTATGATATTGGATAACCAGTTGCATGGGGAGGGATATTCAATCAGAGATGGGGTCATCTACTATCATAGTAGGATCTTCTTATCTAGAGCTTCCAAGCTCAAGGAGAAGTTGCTACAAGAAGCTCATGAGGATTTCCTTTTCAACCACACTTATTCTATGAGAGCATACCACACCATCATGGAGGGGTATTTTTGGGAAGGCTTTGAGGAGGAGATATATCAACATGTGAGGAGATGCATGGATCATGTGGAGATGGAGGAGATACATAACTCTTTGGAAGATTTAGCACAACCACCTCTTTTCTCTTTGAGGATGAGAGGAGACTCATCTATGAACCACTCCATTTACATGAGTAAAACATATGGTAAGGATATTGTTTGGTTGCATAATGATTTGTATAATGAATATGTGCATTCCTTAACCATATATGTGTAGGACATTGCTCCAAGGAGGATTATTCTTCCCTATAGATCTCATGGTTTACTTGAGGCCATGAGCAGTATTGATGGCCACTCCCTAAGAGGACTTGGGGAGGGGATATTTTGTGGATAACATGCTTACTATGCACCATACATCATACACTTTCTCCAAACTTGTGAGGAGATTGGGGCAGTAAGAAAGTAGTTGAGAAGCCACACATTATGTTATTCTCTATTGCAGTTGAGAGTCAAACTTCCTTGGTTGCATTTGAGGGACCATTTTCCTTCTCCCTTGCTTCATATGGCAACTAGTATGATTCTCATTATCGTTCCCTATGTTTTTGTTGTTCTCATTTGGGAGCATGTTTGGGGGAGATACACAATGGTTGGATGTGTCCTTTGGGAAAGAGGATTCCCACACTTTTGCATTACATGTTCTAATGGGAGCATGGGAGGTGATATGGCCACCAAAACAAAACACTTGTCTCTTTATGAGGTGGGCCATGAGATTTCTTGGAGCACTTGGGCTATGACTCCCCTAAATCATTGGGAGAAACTTTTCTATGAGTTGCCATGTCATGTTGTACAACAGCAGTTAGGAAAACTGCACTGTGACCACTTGGGAAACTGTTGTTACCTTTCATCTCTACATGAAACCTTCAGTATTACACTCTCTTGGATGCCATATGATTATGATTTCCTATTCATCATATCTGGGATGGGTTGGGCCAGCATGATTCACAACGTTGGAGGGAAGATTTTTGGAGATCCAGTTTTCTTCTTGCCACTTGGAGGCAACATTTTTGCAGCCCAAGAGCAGTAGATACTCTACACCTATCATAAGTGGAGAGGAGGACAGAGTGGGGTAGGCTATTTTGTCTACCATGATTAGGTTTTCAACCCACCTACATTGCAGGAGCTCAAGGTGGAAGAGGATTTTCAGGAGTTTCTATGTTGGGAGGTAACTCACTTTGTATGGATGATTGCTTGGGGATGGAGGATCAACATGGGAATGATGATTCCCAATGCATTTTAGATCCCATGTCTCAAAGGGACCTCTGGACAACAACTTATTTCCTTCTTGAGTACTTTACTTGTTCATGATGGTAGCTATTTAGCTAACTTGCATGCTTGGGAAGGGAAATATGGAGATTTATTGATGAGACAACATCTCATTATTTGGAGGAGCATATCATATGTGGGTGCTACAGCAGGAGGAGGGGAGAATTCTCAGTTCTATCCTTGCAGTTGCTTGAGGACAAGCAACATTTGGGAGGGGAGGACTGTAATATTCCAAAATTAGCATGCAGTTAATTGGAATATTAATTTTTAATATTTACACATAGGAGATGAATAAATGGGTAAGGAGGCCCATAAATTTTAGAAATAGAAACAAAATCCCTCATATTTTGAAAAGGGATCATCATAGGAGCTGGATTTCACACCCTCATGTGTGAAAAGAGACATTTGCATGTGGACAAGGTCAAGTTTGACCAAGTCAACAACGCTGGGATAGGAGGTGGAGATCATCTTGTGAGACAACGCAAAGATAGTGGGAGGAATATTCCTTGGTGGAGGAAACCCTAATGAGTGGGACCCAAGGTGAGAGGGCTTCCATTTTTATAAAAGGAGGGCAAGACAGCCATAGCAAGACATGTTATTGATTATTGATTTTATGGTCTGGTTAGACTATTGTGCATTCTCTTGTTGTTTAGCAGATTTGTTGTGCTGCTTAGCACAAGTCATTCCTGCTTAGGAATTCCTTCTCCTTTCAAGAGAGGCCTCTTGAAGGAGCTTGTACTTCATTTCTCCACATTCAGGCTTGAGGCAAAGCATCCTCCTTCAGTTACAACGTTATTTCTGCAGTAGTATAACGTTGTGTTGCAGGGTGTTGCAGTGGGGGTCCACAACACCACTTTTGGAGCTTATCTTTCAGAGGATGAAGCTTTATTTCCTTTGGGAGATAAGTGAGGAAGCCCTTGGAGCATACTTCAGGTCTTGGCACTTGGCCAATACATTTTCTATCTCTTATAGCGCAGTCCCTCTCCTTGACTGTGTTATTTTCAGTGTGCATTTGCAGTAAGGGTTTGCAGGTTGTTTGGAGGGTGAAATATTTAGTGTCAAGATCAGCCTTTCACTTGGAAGATCCATTGGAGGAGGTTTGCTCAGCTTGTGCATCATCTTCAGCCATCTCCATCTAGTTCTTGAGTTGTAGCTTCTACTTAGTCTTGAAACTGCAACTCCGGCATTTTTTCCATTTTGTATATTTCAGGAAATCCTTCCAAGATTGTCTTGAAATTGTATTTGGGAGCTTATATATTCACTCCCAACATTGTATGAGCTATATATTTCCATATGTATGTATTGACATATTACAACAGTAGTTGTCTCTAATAAAACTGTGCTGTCATAGCCTTGAGCATTTTCTGTGTAGCAGTGTATTTCATTTTCCATATACATGTTCTCTTGAGGCATGTTTTTCCCATCTTAAGTGATTATTTCCTCAAGAATTTGTATACATTTTCTGCTATGATCTTAATATTATAGCTATTTAGATCTTCTTACATTTCATGAGTTGATTTGTCACTGCTACTTCAGTTTTATGTGCATGTATTGCTGCATCCCCATTTTGGGATATTAGAACCATACATAAATACCAAATAAGTATACCATTCCAATACCAAGATTAGATCTGGGTAAAACACATCCAAAATAGTGTGAAGATGGGGTTATTGAGAACATTTCATAGGGGGTTTCAAACTGGAGACGCCAGGAGCATGAGAGTGATAGCCTCTCTAATTCAAGATGTACCTAAAATCCCAGCTGCCAAAGAAGAGCTCAAGAGATGAAGGATAATTTGACATCATTTAGTTCGCTGAGGGAAATAATGACTGCAATAGTCCATAGATTTTGAGCAACTTCCTCAAACAAGGTACATTCAGATTACTCTCATGTCACGTAGTTTTTTTTAATATAAGTGTTCTTCTACACGTGCACATAGATTGATTGGAAGGTATGGAGATTTCACTACGAGATACAAATTGGTTGTAAATAATGGATATGTTACTCCTGCACATGCACATACAATGGTAGGAAGAACGTATGAATATTTTAATGCTACTATGTAGGGTAGGATTTTGAAAGGAGGAGATGCTATTCTTGTGAAAATTCCAAGTCCATAATCCTACTACAGCGAACTGAAGATACTTCACCTACTTTTTATTAAATGAACATGCTATTTACAGTGTTCTACTAAAAATACTAAAGAAAATTACTATTGCAGCCTTCACTTAATTAATTAAATATGCCAAAACTAGAAACTGAGCAATAAAGAAATACAACACATAAGGCACCGTTGTTTTTGGACAAACGTCTCCAGAAAAACCTGATGCAGGAAAACTGGTGCAACAAATCTGAGGGTTTTATTATTAAGCAGTTTTTATTTCTGAATACAATCTCTAGATGCCTTTTTGGCAATCCATTATAAAGAATAAAACTTGACAGAGAAAACTAGTGATATTACCTCACTCTACACTACAATTCTTGGTTGATCCAGTAGCTGAAATGATTAACTCCCAACATCCACTTCACTACTTCTTTTCAAAAATTACATGGTCCTATGCGGGGAGCTCTCTAGGACTACATCACCTCTACTATTGGATCGATATGCTCTCAGGAAACTCAATTCTAGCCCTTCCGACTCAAAATATCGATCTCCCAGCAAAACCTCAGACTACTGCTTAGGAATATTGCATTGCCTCTTTGTGTGTCCTTCGTGGCCCTGCGTCACCCTTTCTAGGGACTGCACTACTTCCTTTGTGTCTTTCTCTTCCTATCTGTTGAGTATTCTTAGCCCTGGAGAAGATCCTCCAACCAAATCTGTCTCTGCCCCTCAACTTCATGAGAATCTCTCGATCAATTTTTTCCTCTGAGCACTACTCACTTCAGAAAATTTGATCCCTTGATCTCTCAGTGTGTTTCCAAATGGCCCTCAAGCCTTCCTTAAATAATATTCTCGTTAGCATTCAATGGCCCATATTAGAAGCTAATCAATCGCTAATATCACTTTGGCTTGATCCTCATCTTCTTCTAGAAGTTACACCCATAGTTTAGATTAATATCCATTAATTATTTTAATTTCCTAAGTTAGATTTAGGGTCTCATAATTTATTAAATAAAACCATCTCTGGGTGGAATTTCCCCAAATGATTTCTAGGCTATTTGGAATACATGTGTCTAAGCCTCTCCACAAAATTTTATACTTAGAGCACATCCAATGCTACCCCAAATCAACAAATATTGCTCCTCACACAATTGGAAAAGGAGGAGGAAAATTTACACCTACACCTGCCCTGTTTGGAAAAGGAGGAGGAGAAATAAAGTGTAATCCTACTCAGAATACAATGCATGCTACTTTTGAATAGAGAACACAAGTTACCCATCTTGTGCAGCCCTCAATATCACTTTAGATCCATTAGTAGAGTTTAGATGAACTTGAGGGTGCTCGTCAATGTTTTGGTACAGGAAATTTGGTGGCTCCAATAATAGGTAAGGTTAGAGGCAAGATAAAATGTATACCTAGAGGGATTTTAACTACAAGGGAAGAATCCCTCTTACCTCTAGAACACAACAGGTGGTTTTCTTTGGTTTCAGTGCCTACGATGACCTTTGTTAAGTGGATGTCTCTAGGAGAGGCAAAGAATATCACTAGCCTGTCAAATTGTCAAGCTACTCCTTCGAGGCAAGATACTCCTTCATCTGGGTTCTATACTAAAAATACTGGCCCAAAAGCTACTCTCTTGATTAGCCTGCTAGTATAGAGAGCCTAGCTTTATCGATGTTTATTGGATTTCCCAGTGTCGAGTTGAATTACATGTTGTTTCAGTAGCAAGGGTGGAAAATGACTAGATTCAGCTCCTTGAAAATTAATTTATACACTTATTCATTTATACAGTGCCCTGGACACTCATTTGAGCTCACAGGACCCTGGGTTGGACTACTCAGTTACTCGACTTAGTTGAATGATTCAAAATCAGTGTACCACCTCGCTCACACAACCTGAATTTCGTGCCCTATGGCTACTCCTTTCCGGCCAAGATCAACATTAGAATCCAATCTATATCAGTGGCCTCACACACACACTCAGGATGGAGTGCTAGATTGCAAGATTCTATCGAATGAAGACCTAAGACCTTATTCATCAACCTGCTTTATTAGTTTTGGCTAGTTCATCAATTTTCCTTGTAGTATCCCGATGTTGTAACTAAGAAAGATGATAAGGCCCACCATTCTTCTTTCCTGGCTTCAAAACCACTTCAAAATAAGTTTATTGAAAAAAAAAAAATAGCCAATGACAGATCCACCCTTCTAGGATTAGCTTTATCGTCAAATTGGGAGGTAATTGAAGCCAATGGGTTATAATAGTCGATGGTAAATTCCTTCACAGGTCTGGCCATACCAGAAAGCAAGGCCATCTTTCCAGAGGAAAGATTAAGGAACCAAAATGGTCCCGATTCCATAATTCCATGGTTGGTGGGTTGTAAGTGAAGAAGCAAGGGCTCATTTAGAAGAAAAGTATGAAGAGCTTTTCAACATTTAGAAGGTGGTACCCTCCCAACCATTCACAAGTAGAAAGTAGCAGATGATCAATTACGTAATGGGTCAGGTTGCCACATTTAAATTCAATGTACAACCACTTGTATCACTGAACAACTTTATAATATAACCAATACACATCAAACATTTAATGTTAGTGAAATTTTAATGAATTAATGTTAACATCACTTCATTGGAGAGAAACTTGAACTAAATACATGCTCAAAACATGATTTTATTGTAAGATACTTGGAGCTCTTGCATCGGGAAGAGAAAAAATAAGATGGTGAATTTAAAGCCATCTTAAAACTTTCGCTAAAATAATGACATAAAATAACATTTTAAACTTTTGCTTCACACTTTGGCTAAAACGATTAAAATGATCATTGGTTTTTGTGAAATTTTAATAGAATAAGAATCGATCGATTACTATAGTCCCTGCGAGGCCCTTTGGGCAGTGACTAAAAAAATGGTGGGAATAGAAGTGCTCATTATATGTTGTGTATTAAACACAAGAAGAAAATATTCAAAATGAAGATGGGTAATGGGTGACAATATGTACTATAATGTGTATTGGAGGTAGGAAAAGTTAAATGTAAGTTATACACATTGCCTCTTCAATTTTTTTTTGTTTTTTTTTTTTCTAATAGATATAGAGATATTGATTTATTATTTTGTAAATAGATATACAAGTGTATGGATAATATTTTTCTTGGAATAAAATTATTAAATACGAGGTGTGCAGGAATATGAATATTATGGACAATAAATTTGTTTACATAAGGATAAAGTTGACATTTCTAGATTTTATAGAATTTGGTTGGAGCATCATATCACAAATTTGAAAGTTGCGATGTGTTCACTATAATGACTAATATTTATGCTTGATAAAAAATAATTTCTAGTTCATAACATATTTTCTTTTACAAGTGTCTAAGTTGGCTTCTGAGATTAATTCTATTGTCATAGGTGTAGAAAAAGGGACAAATTTGTTGATTTCAAAGAATCATAACTTTTACCTCAAAAATCATAATAAGGTATGAATATAATCATTGGAAAGTTCATTCAGAGTAGGTTATGTTTGAGAAAATAGAGTTTGGATTAGTGCATCAATGTTCTTCATAAATTGAAATAAAGAAGTCCTTGTATCTTAATTAATAAAAAAATCACATTGTGGTAATGGTTTCTCGCACAATTCGCTAAGTTAGGACTATATGAAAAATAGATCATGTTCTATGTCAGGATAAAGAATATGGAGGATGCACAAGGAAATTACAACCATGAAGAAGAAGTGAAAGGATTGAATATCAACTTACAGTTGATTAAAAGACAAAGTTTGATGTGCATATAAGGAGTGGGGAACCACTCAAGCTAATTAAAATTATTAATAATTTAAAGTTGGAAGTGAAAATTTATAAGATGGATAAGAGCCGAAGAGAGTCTGCTCAAATCAAATTTTAGTTACTATGAGAATTATCCCTCCAACCCCACCAATATATATATATATATATATATATATATATATATAGAGAGAGAGAGAGAGAGAGAGAGAGACACACACACACACACACACACACAAAGCCTTCTTTAAAACAATTCATTATTTTCTTTCTTTAATCGGTATATATATATATAAAGAATCCAATTCCAACAACAAATTAATTACATAGTAAAATGTTCCCCTCTACACGTTATGTTTCATGGAGATGAGTTACTTATTTATAGTCATCAAAATATGTTACAGACTCATCAAAAAGAGTTAGATTTTCCATATTCCCCCTCACTACATCACAAGCCTATTTGGCATCATCATTCAATGTTTGTGAGTTGTCAACATCTACCTTTCATAACTCTACATACCAATTTATCATGAATATCAGTGCTTACTATTTGCTAACAACAACCCTTCACACATCACCACCTTCCACACCATCTTCCTTTTAATTTTCTTCTTAATCCAAAATCACACCACCTTTGCCTCAAATTCACTAAAATTTAACAGTATTTGCACATTCTATACCCACGCCCCATGGGTTCACCACAATAGTGAAATTTGAACACAAGTGTAAAAATTTAAACCAAACAACAATAATATTATGTGAATTGGGGTAAACAATAAACCTTAGGTTTAATTTTGATTACGGTAAATTTAAATGATGATTTTAATGTTGAAGAGAAAAGCCAAACATGCTTAAAAAATCATCTTATTTAAAAAAAAAAACATCTAATTTTAGACAAGTTAAAATAATTGATTTCTTAATCGATAAATTAATGGATTTAGAAAATAAAATAAGAGAACTATTCCTTGTATTCTTCTATCTAGTTAAACAAATCAATATACCATGCGCATGGAGTTAATATTCTTCCCTTCCAATTTATTGAATTAATTATTGTCTTGTACCTCAATTATGCCTAAATGGAATAACACAACCCTCATGGACTTGTGACACGATATATGTGACCCACCCTCTCATTATAACACTTTAGGTGTCTGTATTTCCTAGTTTCAAAATTTATAACCGTTGGAAGTAGAGGGATGGTTGGGATTGACAACTCATTGGGTTGAGAAGTGCTCTTTAGTTTAGTTTGGAGGAGACTTTGTAGTGGGGTATTAGAAAAATGAGACACCGAGTTTAAAATTAAATTCATAAAAAAATAGTGTCCCATCCATTCACATTATATACATTATGAGGGATATGTTGTAGTGAATCATGTCGTAATGAAAATTTACATCAAAAAAATAATTATAAAGCATAATATGGACTCAATAAAAAAAGTAATAAAAATAATATGTTTACTCAATACAATTTGGTATATTTTATGTGAACAAATCCCTCTTGTAGGAAAGAGCGATCTCCCTAGATTCCTAAGGGAAAACTAGAAACAAAAAGACAATTGAATAACTCTTTCCCTATGCTTACTTCGTTTAAATCATCAAAACAAGAGAAGGAGAATGGTTCCTTTACCTATTTGTGAAATGCTTGATGGATATCCCCGATCTATCCCGATGCAGCTCCTCAATGCTTGATAAGATCTGCAATCATTGAAATAAAAAAGATCAAAGGCATATGTAATATAATGATTCAAACAAGCTTAATTTAATGATTAAAGAGATTAGAAATTGATATCATATTAATGAATACATAAAATAATATAAATCATTTACCATTTCAATAAGACATTACAATGGAAAAAAGGATCCATTTGTATTAATTCAAAGATAAATAAGATCCTTACAACCATTTCCTGGATGTCATGAGGTTCCTCCCAAATGCCTAAAATCCTCGGGCCTTGGATGATAAGCTTCCCAATATAAATTCACCATAATAATAATACCTTTTGTGAACTCCCTGAACCCTCTATCATCTACTCAATTTATAGGAAAAATAGAGGAGGTTTTAAATCCAAAAGAGAAGGATGAGATCCACTAATAATGGGATTAGGGTTCCTTGATGAAAGGGAATTAGCTCAACGTTGTGAGGGGTAAGGCTCAAATATATAAGACCAAGAAGCTTCTAGTTGGGACATATTCACCCAAAAGGGCTTCTAGAGCTTAATTTTTATTTTTACTTTTCATTGAGTCATGTGCGCGTCTATAGTGGAAGACAGAGTGTAGTTCTGCGCCGATTTCAATGGAATAAATTGCGCATGCATAGAAACTGACTAGGAAAAGCATGCAGGTCATACTAGATAGGTTAAAATGCCATGTTACCCAAAATTCATATTTTCTTTAAAGGTTTTAGATGTTTGACTTGCAAGGGAGTGCCTTGAAACATGTTTATGGATGGAGAGAGATCCATTTTAACCGTCAAGTGTCATGGTGACAAAATGACGTGTAACAGATTCCCCCCTAAAGTGTGAAGTTTGGAGATTCATTAAAAGATTGAAGTGCTTTATCATGCCAAATATTGGATCATATAAAATGGTCATAAACCTACAACTATCATTCAAGGATTACAATGAAATATATATAATCATCTTTAAGGTAGGCATTCCCATACTCAGAGTAAAGCAAACTTCATGAACAAGTACAAAAATATCCAAGAATCATATCAATAGTAGACACAGTATGGATGGAAACATATGTTATAGTTTGGTCTACATAATCATTAATATATAACTCCTTGCAACCTAGATGGATGAAACTAGATCGAGGGTCTTGATCTCCATCTCTCGATCCGTAGTACGAATCTGACCATGTGAACAAATGTGATGAAGTCAAAAATGGCAGATTCCACTTGATTACTGGTCAATGATGTGAATTGTTAACAAGTGTGAGAGAAACCGCCAATAATGAAAATGGCTCTCAAGGTACTCTTAGTACAATATATGAAGTGTGATTAGGTGATCTGAAGTCGAACACTCATAAAATCGCTCGATCAAAGGTTGATTATTAGAACCTATCATCAAAGGCAAGAAGCCTGCCATTAAGGCATGTAGGCCTCAAGGTACTGAAAATGGTTTCTAGATCAAATTCCTACACAGTGAGTTGAATTTGATAGGAAACGATCCGTCATAAGAGGGCCTACGACATGAAAATTCATGTCAAGTTTTGAAGAATTGTTTTCCAAGGACTGAGTCAGAGATTGCCGACGTGATTGAGGGCTTAAATTTGAAAAGGGATATGAACTGAGGTTAAACTTATCTTGAACGGATCTGAAAATGAAACTATTTGTACTGCTATGCAAAGTATCCATTTCCATTTAATTTAATGTGCAAAGTGTTCTCCATGACTAGCAGGTTAAACAAAGTAGTTTGGTCATGTTTCTGAGTTTTATGTGTGAGGTTTTGTATTTAAATTTATTGTTTAATATATCATAGCAAAAATACATAGCAAGTAAAATTCACCATAGCAGAACACAACAAAATGTTGAGGTAGTTCACCCCTCCTAGGCTACATCTGCCGGTCCAAAGCTCCCCAATGGCATGTCCTTGCTCTATTAATTTTTTCAAAATGGTTACACAATGAAAAATATGCCTAAACAGGAAAAAAAGCTGTGAATTTGACTTCAGAAGATATAAATAAGTTAAAAATGGCTTTTGCTTCACCTCAAACAATGAAGTACAACCCAATACAACTCCATCTCCCTGATGGCCCTGATGGCTCTTTCCTCTTCCCTGAAGAAAAAATGGCTGAAGAACACCTCTGTTCACTCTGCATCCTATCCCAAACACTCCATAAGGTCGAATAAAGCCAAAATTGACTAAAATTTCATCTCATTTGGTCGAAAAGTGAGAAAGTTATGACCCAAACAAGATTTTTCCCAGTGGCACTAGAAAACCTCCTCCAAAACTGGAGGAACTCTAGTTAACTCCTCCAAATTTGTCGGACAGACATACTTGGTGGAACCGCACTCCAAAATAGGGATAACATTTAATGTTAATTGTCAGTTTTGGGCGCGTTTACATGCGAGTTTTCTGGGACTGTTTGTTGGCAGATAAGGTTTGGAGACCGTGCCCTTGGTCACGGGTCAGAGGTCATGTGGATTCGGGGCTAGATCCGAGGGCTAGCCCCCTTAACTTTCCGCCAGATCAAATATGGAGCTCAGGGTTTCAAACGGGAGGTCACGTTGCGAAAGGGGCTAGCTCCTGAGGGCTTAACTCGGCTTTCTCTGCCTGTTACACGCCGACCCGAGTCTTCGTTCACAACGACCCGACTGCAGTTAAACTGCCTGAATCTCAATTTACCGATGACCTGAATTGCCCACTGTCAACATCGTTTCCTCTACCATGTTGGTCGGGTCACCCCTGCACATGTAGTTGGGTCAGGGTTCGAAACCCATACCCTCCACACTTTTAAATGGACTTTTCAACCCATCGCTTGGGGCCATGTGGTAGCCTCTGAGTAGGCCACGTGGCACCCTCTGATAGGCCTATATAAACATAATAAAAATCAATTTTTTCCATATAATATTTTTTTGAAATTGACAAATTCTTTTGGTAGTCTTGTTTTGGAGGTCACTGGACGAATTCAATTCTCAGCAAATTTCACATACGACATCGGATTTGAGTCCTATTCACAGTGTGAGAATCGCAGCGACGAGGCCTTTCCAATTTTTCAGACTACAACCATTTCTTATAATTTCCATTTTTGAGCATTTTTTACACTTGGAAATGATCTCCGGATCACACCTCCCCTTTGGGAAGCTTTTGGACCCCAAAAGCCTTCAATTACCTGTTCAGAAGATGAGGGTACAAATCCCTCACCTTTTCCACCTCCATACATTTTTCCTTACTCGGTTTGCTGCCTTTAAGACCAATCCGAAGATAATCAACACTTCCCCTCCTTGAAGTGCGTGTCCTTCTGTCAAGGATAGCATCCTCTTTCATCTCATCCAAAAATTCTGGCGAGAAATCCTCTATGGATGGCAGTTGAATGTCACTTTCATGATCAAAAATTAAAGGAGGTTCATGCAAACGTAAATTTTCCACATTCACAATGGAATACATTTGCATATATGAAGGCAAATCTAGTTGAAAAGCATTATTTCCAACTTGGTTAAGGATCTTTAATGGACCGTAACAAATAGGCTTCAACTTTTTACCTTCTCCTTGCATTCTTTCCTTACTAATATGCAGCCATACCTCATCTCCTTCTTGAAACTTATGATCAATTCTGTGTTTTTCATGCCTCTTCTTGTACTTGCCTTGAATTTTTTCAAGCTGTTTTTGAACCTGCTGATGTATTAACTGAATTATTTCAATGAACATGTGAGCTTTGTCAATGTCACTATGCCCATCAATGGCAACATCCTTCTCAAGAATGAAATCTAAATATGACTTAGGCAAATACCCAAAACAAGCTTCAAAAGGTGAAGTATTTGTAGAAGAGTGCTTGGCCCAGTTGTAAGCATGTTGAATGTAATGAAAATGCTCATCCCAAAGCTTGGGATGCTTGCTGTAATAACTTCTCAAAAGATGTACAATGGTTCTGTTCACTACCTCTGTTTGGCCATCTGTTTGCGGATGGAAAGCAGTACCCTTCTTCAACTTGGTGTCCATCATCTTCCATAAATTGGACCTAAACTTCCCAACAAATCTGGAATCCCTGTCACTAACAATAGAAGTAGGCAAGCCATAATGAACCCATACATGTTGAAAATATAAATCAACATTTTGTTCAATAGTTATAGATTTCTTACATGGCATAAGAATACACATCTTGCTGAATCTATCAACTACTACATAAAGATAATCATGTTTCTTTCTAGATAATGGTAAACCTCCCACAAAATCCATAGAAACACTTTCCCATGGTCTAGAAGGTACCAGAAATGGCATATATAAACCAAGATTCCTATTTCTAGGCTTGCTTGTAGCACATAATGAACAACCTCTAATGAAACGTGAAACACTATCTACCATGTGAGGCCAATAACAATACCTTTGTAAACGTGCCACGGTTTCTCTTACCCCGAAATGTCTAGCAATAAGAGAAGAATGAGCTTCTCTCATGACACTTAGTCTCTCCCCCTATGGTATACATAAATTTCCCATATGAAACAAAAAATTATTATGCAATTGTTAATCATTCTCCTCAACATGATTCCCTTCACTCAAGTTATCATACACATCCTTAAAATGAACATCTAATGCATATTGTTCTATGTAGCTCTCATGTACAATAGAATCATTCTTAAGTAAAGTAGTAGCACTAATAATAGGCCATGAAAGCATATCAGCAACTTAACTGAAAATGCCTTTCTTGTACCTTATTACCAAGTTAAATTGTTGTAGGAAACCCATCCATCTGAAATGTCGTGACTGCTGTAATTTACTTTGTGACTGCAAGTACTGTAAAGGCTGATGGTCAGTATGAAAAACTGTTTCTTTGACCATCAAATAGTGTTTCCACTTTTTGATGCTTTGCACCAATGCATACAACTCCTTATCATATGTAGGATAATTCACAACAGCACCATTAAATGTCTGAGAATGAAATGCGATAGGCTTACCATGTTGTAAGAGAACTGCACCCATGGCGTACTCACTAGCATCGGTCTGAATCTCGAATGGTTGTCTCAAGTCCGGTAATGCAAGGACTGGAGCTAAACTTATCTTCTCTTTCAAAGACTCGAAAGCTTTCTATTTCTTGCCTCCCCATTGAAAAGCACACTTCACACTTGTCACTTCATGCATAGGAGTTGCTATAGCAGAGAAGTTAGAAATAAACTTCATCCAATACTAAGCTACACCCAAAAAAATTCTTACCTCTGTAATGGATTTGGGAGTAGGCCAATTCACAATGGCTTCTACTTTAGAAGGATCAATTCTCAAAGCACCTCCTCCTACTATGTGTCCCAAATAAACCAAAGAAGTCTTTCCAAATTCACACTTTGACATTTTAAGAAACAACTGATTTTTCTTCAAAATATCAAGTACTTTCTTAACATGAATGACATGCTCTTCTCTAGTCTTGCTGAAAATTATGATGTCATCTAAGTAGACAATAAAAAAATCATCAAGAAAAGGATGTACGACATCATCCATTACCCGCATGAAAGTTGCAAGTGCATTGCATAAACCAAATGGCATAACAAGCCACTCAAAGAGTCCCTGTTTGGTTTTAAATGTTGTCTTCCAAATGTCACTTTCTGCAATTCTAACTTGATGATAACCACTATGTAAGTCTAACTTAGTGAAATATTTAGCATCTTTCAGCTGATCCAACAAATCATCTATCCTTGGAAGTGGGTAACGATTCTTTACCGTTATTTTGTTCAATGCCCTGAAGTCCACACACATGCGCCAAGTTCCATCTTTCTTTGGAATCAACACTATTGGTGACCCACATGGCGAAGTGCTTGGTCTTATGAAACCTTTGTCCAAAAAGTCTTTAATTTTCCTCTTTATTTCAACATTCTCCATGATAGACATGTGGTACATGCCTATGTTAGGAAGAGGAAAATCTTGTTGCAACTGTATTTCATGTTGAATCTCCCTTTTAGGAGGCAAACCTGTCGGTTCCTGAAACATCTCATGATGTGCATCAACTACATCATATAAATATGATTTTAACTTGGAATCAAAATTTTCAAATGACTCATGATTCACATCAACCTTAGGCTTAACCATAATAAGTACAAAAATCTTACTAGAATTCACTAGCCTTTTTACCTGTCCCGCATTTACCATCGCTATATTTGTCTTCTTGTGATGTGCTTTGACAATAAAATCCTTGCCATCTTTAAAGAGATGATACTTATTTTCATGGTGATGGAAGATCTCTTTCCTGTCAAATAAGTAAGGACTTCCCAAAACAATTCCTGATATATCAGGCGGTACTACATCAAGTTCAAATGTGTCAATAAAGTGTGCAGTAATTGCAAAACGCAATATGCACTTTCTTGAGACTTGTAAGTTTTCATCCCTTCATATCCACGCAAGTGGATATTGCTTTGGATGTGGAATCGTCTCAAGTTTAAGCTGTTTGGCCAAGTTTTCTGATATAAGATTTTCTTGTGACCCACTGTCAAACAGTGTGTCAATTTTTTTTATGTTTTGAGACTACCCTCACATGGAACAATTCAATTCTTTCTTCCTCATTTGGAGCTTGTACATGACAGTTTGAAGTACTAGTGCTTGGCTTAGTTTCAGTTTCCTTTCCCTTCATACTCTTCAAACCCATGGCTGCAATTTTGGTTTCATCACCTGAATCATCACCTAAGTCTTGTGGTGTAGTTGTAGTAGCTGCAGTTTTCTTCTTTCCTTTGTTTTTGTTAAACTGAGTTCTTTTTTCAGGATGAAGTTTCCAACAGTTTTTCTCTTCATGGCCTTCTCTTGAACAGTGTTTACATATCACTTTCTCACCCTCCTGTTTGACAAATGCATTCTTTTTTCCTTTTCCCTTAGAGGTTTTATCTTTGTTTTTTTCCTTAAAAGGCTTGTTTCTACCCTCATCAAAAGTGTTTTTCCCTCTAGCATCTAAATGCGTAGCTTGTACAAAAACTTCATCTAGACTAGTAGGATTGAACATAAGGATAGTATGTCTAAGGTAGTTGTGCAAACCACCTATATATTTCAGCAAAGTATCTTGACTTTGTAAGTCTACCCCTAATAAGAGTGCTCTTCTCCTAAACTCTTGGGTGTAGTCTTGTACATTTTGTCCCTTAAGTTGTTTGAAGTTTTGCCAGTTCATGATAGCCTTTGTAAATGAGCTAATAGATAAAATTTCTTTTTAATTGCCGTAATAAATTCAGCCCATGATAAAGTGATCTTACCATGTTTTTTAATTTCATCCTTGATCTTGGCTTCCCACCATACCAATGCTGCTCCGTCCATTCTCAAAGAGGCTAACTGTATCTTCGTGTCGTCATCATGAAGGTTTTGTATCCTCAAGTAAACTTCCAACTGTCTTATCCAATTGTCAAGTTTCTCTGCATTGACCTCACCATTAAACATTGTCAACTCAAATTTAACATCAAGCTTTAAAAATGGACTTTTACCAGTGGTTTTAGACTTGTCAGATTGATTCACCAAAGTAGATGATGACGATGTAGAGGAAGAGGATGAAGATGGGGATGGTGGATCACCACTATCTCCATGTCCTTTCTTTGACTTGTCATCACTTTTCTATCCTCCTGAAGAACCCTCTCCTTATTTCTGATGTCTAGATCCTTATCCTACAAGCCTATCATTCCTTTCATGGTAGAGTATCCTCACCATCTCCGTCATGTCCAAGAAAGCCTTTCGGAACACCCATTCCTCTTCTTTGGGATCAATGTGTTCAAGAGAAGGAGATGTATTCAGGAGATTCTCCTTCTCTTGAAGACATGCTTGAGTCTTCTTCTATGGCTCTTGGCAGTGGCTCTCTAGCCCTTCTTGGTTGAGGATTACTTTGTGCACTAACAAATTGTCCTTCCCATCTCTTGATTTTAAGCCTAGTAAGCATCAAAACTTGCAAACAATCAACTATATCTTTGCACAAGAACAAATGCAGAGTAAAACTCTAGCTCTGATACCATCTGATCTGAAAATGAAACTATTTGTACTGCTATGCAAAGTATCCATTTCCATTTAATTTAATGTGCAAAGTGTTCTCCATGAGTGGTATCAGAGCTAGCCCCGACTCCACATGACCTCCGAGCCGTGACCAAGGGCACGGTCTCCAAACCTTATCCGCCAACAAAAGTCCCAAAAATCGCATGTGATCCCTAGCTCTTGGAGCACCTGCCTCCACTAAGTCCTCCTATCCGACAAACTTGGTGGAGTTAATCGGAGTTCCTCCAGCTTTGGAGGAGGTTTTCTAGTACACTGAAAATCTTGTTTTGGTTATAACTTTTCAATTTTCGACCAAATGAGATGAAATTTTAGTCAATTTTGGTTTCTGACTCTTTTGGAGTGTTTAGCATTGTGTTTCACAATGAACGAGAGGTGTTATTCAGCCATTTTTCAGGAGAGGAAAAGATTAGTTATCAAAATAGATTGCTTGTACTCATCGGCTTAAGGTGAAACAAAGTTTTAGTTATTTATGTCTTCGGGCCACCACAAACTTTTTTTTACTGCTTAAAGCATGTAGCTATCGGTGGTAACCATTTTTAGCAAATCAATAAAGCAAGGGCATGCCATTGGGGAGCCTTGGACCGACAGATGTAGCCCAGGAGGGGTGAACTACCTCAACATTTTGTTGTGTTATGCTATGGTGAATTTTACTTGTTGTGTATTTCTGGTGTGATATATTAAACAGTAACTTTAAATAACAAAACCTCACACATAAAACTCAGAAACATTACCAAACTACTTTGTTTAACCTTCCAGTCATGGAGAACACTTTGCACATTAAATTAAATGGAAATAGATACTTTTCATAGCAGTAACAATAGTTTCATTTTTAGATCAGATGGTATCAGAGCTTTGATACCATTTGATCTGAAAATGGAACTATTTTTAATGCTATGCAAAGTATCCATTTCCATTTAATTTAGTGTGCAAATTGTTCTCCGTGACTTGCAAGTTAAACAAAATAGTTTTGGTAATGTTTTTGAGTTTTATGTGTGAGGATTTGTTAATTAAATTTACTATTTAACATATAAAAACAGAAATTCACAGCAAGTAAACTTCACCATGTCATAACACAACAAAATTATGAGGAATTTCACCCCTCCTGGGCTACATCTGCCTGTCCAAGGCTCCCCAATGGCATGCCATTACTCTATTAATTTTCTCAAAATGGTTACACAGTGAAAAATATGCCTAAACAGGAAAAAAGTGCTATGAATTTGACTTCAGAAGACAAAAATAAGCTAAAAATGGCTTTTGTTTCACCTCAAACAGTGAAGTAAAACCCAATACAACTCCATCTCCTTGATGGCCTTGATGGCTCTTTCCTCTTTCCTGAACCAAAATTTGTTTTAAAACACCCCTGTTCACTCTGAAACCTACTCCAAACTCTCCATAATGCTCAAGAAAGCCAAAATTGACTAAAATTTCATCCCATTTGGTCAAAAATTGAGAAAGTTATGACCTCCCAAAGAAAACTACCCAATGTCACTAGAAAACCCCACCAAATGTGGGATAACTCTAGTTAGAGTGCTAAAATTGGCACAAAGACGAAATTTTCAGGACTGGTGCCAAGTTAGGCGGAACTAATGGCAGTTAAGTTTAATGTTGAGCGGATACATGTGAACACTCCGCATTTTCCACCACCTAAACCGTTAACCCAATGGTTGCATTAAATTTCCGGACCCCACTATCACATGACGCGGTTTAAACTAACCGTCCACTGCCGAATAAACCGTCGAGTGTTAGCCTTGGTCATAAAGGGGATGGCCACATGCTGAGGGGGCTATCTCTTACGTTTTCCATCGTTGATTCTAGGCTATGGGCCTATGGGGAGGGGCTGGCCCCTCCGCTCCAACGAATGAAATTCCCATAAATTTTAAATATAATCTTTGAACATAGTAGGTTAATAAACATCCGCAAGTGGGCTGCTAAGGCGTTAGCTTTGTATAGGGGAGGTTGGGTGTTCGAAACCTCGGGCCTCCATAAATTTTTGAACAACTGTTCATGGGCCACGTGGCAGCCCCTAGGCCTGCCACATGGCGACCTCCTATTGGTTCGCTTAAACAAATTCAAACCATTTACCAGTTAAAAAAATGCCACTTGTCAAATTCCAATTCGCCCCTGTGGAATGTTCCAGGGAATATTCTGAGGAATATTCTTTTATTTTTTATTTTTTCAAATTCAGAAAAGTCAACTTTGGTCAACTGAAAATTGGAGTTTACTGGAGACTTCAAACCTTCATAACTTTAACATACAATGTCAATTTTGAGAACCGTTCATGACACCAGAATCACAGCGACGAGACCTTTCCGGTTGTTTAGACTGCAACCATTTCTGAGCATTTCCATTTTTGAGCATTTTTTTCACTTGGACATGATCTCCTATTGTTAACAAGTGTGAGAGAAACCGCCAATAATGAAAATGGATCTCAAGGTACTCTTAGTACAATATATGAAGTGTGATTAGGTGATTTGAAGTCGAACGCTCATAAAATCGCTCGATCAAAGGTCAATTAATAGAACCTGTCGTCAAAGGCAAGAAGCCTGCCATTAAGGCATGGAGGCCTCAAGGTACTGAAAATGGTTTCTAGATCAAATTCCTACACAGTGAGCTGAAGTTGATAGGAAGTGATCTGTCACAAGAGGGCCTACGACACGAAACTTCATGTCAAGTTTTGAAGATTTGTTTTCCAAGGACTGACTCAGAGATTGCCGATGCGATTGAGGGCTAAAATTTGCAAAGGGATATGAACTAAGGTTAAACTTATCTTGAACACATATTGACACAACAATTGACTTGGAAACATTTAACTCAACGATAAAACCAAAACCAATTGAAGAATTTCAATGAGGTTCGATTAACTGTAAGACAAATGGATTACCCAACCCATACACATGTGTGACAAAGTGTCGTGTTTAAGAGCGACATACTACCTTATATTGAATGAAAAAATGAATACCTTTCCCCAATCTTCCCCCACCATTACTGTAAATTACCGATTTATTTTTGTCAAGCTTGAGGAGGATAACATTTTCTTGTTCAGTAAGTTCATCCTTCAGATGAGTCATTTGAAGTATTTTTTACAAACCCTAAGAAGGAGTGATTCAGTCCCATCATGATTAATGAGTACTACACTCATTAGATTTTAAGTCCAGTGTAGGGTTTACTTGATGTCGGTTTCATGTTTAAATATTTTGAAAACACACGAAAATAAAACTCATTCATTTCTTTCAACGTAGATTTTTAACGAGCTAGGAGAAAGTAAAACTTAGTGTTTTTCAATTTTAGGGAGTCGGGAGAAAAACATAAGTAAACTCCATAGTTGTTCTTTTTCATAAATTTAGTTCCTCAAGCCCGAAAAAGGATAAAATAATGTAGGAGAGAACTCTATTGACCATGCTTAGTCACCATATACCTTTTTTGTAAATAGTCTAATTCAGTCTGGAAAAGGGGTAAAATTATACTGAATAGAAGACTCTTCACTTACTTTTACGAGTTCGAATACTCAATTACTTGATAATATTTTCATGTTTAGAGAGTATGAAAAGGGCTTAAAATGAATCTCCAGGGTTTCTCTTTTTGTATTTTTCGAGATCCTGAAAAAGTGATAAAAGTTCGCTCATAGTCAAAATGGTCTGTTTTTATGTTGTAACCTGTATTCTACACATTACACTTAATAAATTATCATAACTACTCAAAATTATGGTAAAAACATTAAAAATTGACTTCTAAAAGGTCAAAGGCATAATAAATAATATTTTGTTGACCTAAAAACCTATAAAAGTTGAAAAATTAACTTTATTTTTACCATTTTGAGTTTTAACTAATTTGAGAGAAGAAAATAAGGCTTTTACCACAAAACTTCAGAGGTTGATTGCAAGTAAACCAGCGGACCAATCTGCAAACATTTTTCTCTAGGTAAGAGATCTCTTCATCATCTTGCTTTTCATTTGATTAATTTTTAATTCTAACCATTGGTTTGATTTTTGGGTGGAGTTCAAGTTTCGAAAATCAGCCCACCGATGTGCACGATTTCCCTTCATCGAGACCGCGCGCATCTGTAATTTTTTATATACTGAGAAACATGATTATTGTGATTTCCCTACTGAGAATATGTGCAAATTCACTCTGTCTGTAAAAAAAACTGTGCAAGGCACTGAGGGATTTTTGAAATAAATAAAAACACACCCCAAAATTTGTAAATTTCTCTGAATCAATGTTCTAACACTCCTAAATTATCATTTTTGGGAATTTTTAAAAATCATGTTAGAGTGGAGAGAGAGAGAAAGAACATGAAACCCATGATTCAGAAGCTATAAATGATCCAACAAATCTGCAAGATTTGAAAAATTGTGGCCTCTACAAATTTTGGGTCATTTTAGGAATGAAAGCTCAGTCAAAGCTCATGACATGGTTGGTGAGGGCATGGGATGTCCAAGAACAATTTTTCATCATTAGGGATCACTGCCTGACCATCGATGCCAAGGATATGTACTTCTTGACTGGGTTGTCCTGTAGAGGGCTTGACATTTCTCTATTTGGCAAGAGACCAGGTGGGGAAACTACTGCTTCATATTTTAGGCAATATTGTGTTGATAGAGATGAGCTCAAGGATTGTAGGATTGATATCAAAAACATTGATCAAATTGATTTGAGGACCATCAATTTTACAATCACCAAACTATGTGGAAGTGCAACACCTCACGTGGCCACAAAGGCCTAGATGCAAATTGCAGTGGAGTGTTCACAGTCCACTATTTTCAACTGGTGTGAAGGAGTGTTTTTAACATGAAAGGAAAAATAACTAGAGCCAAGAATGGTAAACTGAATAATTTTGGTTATGGTTCCATTCATATTTCATTTTCCCTAGAGAGGTTTATGATCCTTATTCCACAACAGATTCTTGTTGATGAGACAGGACCTCGAGATCCACGTATGTTGCGATGGGTTTCGTTGATGGCTCACCATGGAGGCAATGGCAGCCCGATATTAAAGTATACTCCTTAGTTTAAATTGGATGAGAAGCTAGATATTCATGATCGAGGATTTCCCATATGCAAGGATGGCTGATAGAGGTGACCCAGATATGCCACTCCTAGCTGGAATGCAATGGGGTGATCTAGGTAAAATTTCTCATTTTTCTGTTTTAACGTTTTCAAATTTTCAAATTTATAATTTTTTATTTTGTTTTTATCATCCAAATATAATATATGAAATTCTAATGCAAATGTGGGACTAGATCAACCAAAAAAGCTACAATATTTT